>OX063268.1:17962324-18291817 GCA_944039245.1 Nebria salina
GATGGAGTGACGACGCAGGTCGCCAATAAAGAACAAGGGAGGCCGGCAGTAACGATGGAGGAAAAACACCGCAAAGGGACACCAACGAGAGACAAGGGCACGTGGAGACGGAGATACCTCCGGCAGACAAATTAAGGCCAGTAGCGGTGGTGCGTCCAATATTCTTCGTGTCAGAACTAGAACTGTCGGAGTTCAGGGCGGCACCCTTGTTGGATGCCTGGCCAGGAGACGAAGCGGGGCCGTCAACACGGTCAGATATCCGTCCAGAGAGTACCGCGAGTGAGGAAGCTACACCTAGGCCCAGACGTCAAATGACCTGGAGTATGATAGCGAATCGCAACCGGCACGGGGTCCGTGGGCCAGCAACGAGGTATGCGTTTGTGAACATTCAGGGGTTCACCAGCGACGGATTTGTGCCATAGGAGGTCTTGTGTGACACAGGGGAAATTTTTCATTATCTTCTGAGGCCACCCTGCCCGCTGAGGATTCTGAGTAAACTCGCGCAGAGAAATGTACAATACCTCACGCGGCATACCCACGGATTGTACTGGGAGTCCGGGGCGATGGAATACCGCGAGGGTATAGTCCACCTGGCAATGGAGTTGGAAAGGGTTGGAAGAATTTACATTAAACATAACACCAATTCTCCAATCTACAGGTTTTTGACCCGCCACTTCGGGGGGTTTATAACTATATTGCCGCAGTCACCAGCCATAGCAGAAATGCAAACAGGACACACTTGCCGCTCCCATCAAAGTGCGAACATGGCATGCGCATACCAGTGGGTATTCGCGATGAGGGACCTCATTAACTGGTGAACCTGAAACCGGCAATAGACATTGCAAAAGAAGGACGGGCACTCACGGTACACTAAACTACTACAGCGACAACTACAACAACAACAATAAAAAACAACCAAGTACGGAAACTTCAAAAAATTGAAACTTAAAAATGCAGAGCAGATCGTTTGAAGGTATAGTAGTTAACAACGCTATCAATGCCTGTATACAGCAAATGCGACCGCTGTTCTTGAATAAACCAGAACACCCTTGAGTCACGTTGTTTTTATTGAAATTATTGATGCGAGAAATCCGAAAGTCAGCAGTAGTAGTGCAAGACAGTTGTAGGTTGCGTCTCTGATTGGTCGAAAGATGTCACATGACAAGGTGATGACGTCATGCTTACATTATGTGACCAGTTAGAAAATGGTGTTGCTCAGGTTGCATATAACTGAAATTAACAGTATGTGATGACTACAAACGCGCGGTAAATTTGAAATTAATATGGGAAAAGTCAATTTTACGTTATGGGACCAGCTTGACAATGATGTAGTTCAGGTTGCATAAAACTGAAATTATCAATACGTGATGACGTCTTGTGCGCGGTAAATTTAAAATTAATATGGGTGACGTCATTCTTACGTTATGTGACCAGCTTGACAATGATGTAGTTCTGGTTGCATAAAGCTACGTTATGTGACCAATTTGACATTAATGAAGCTCAGGCTGTATAAACTGAAATTTACAATATGTGATGACGTCATGCGCGCGGTCAATTTGGTAAATGTGAGTTAAATTATGTGTCCATCTTTTAAAGCGGGTGACAACCACAATCCCAACATAGTACGTTCGCATATGAGTAATCACAATCTCCTTTTCCGGTTTTCTTTCAATATCTCTAAACACATGTCCAAATATATAAAAATCGTTGGTAGATTAAGATAAGGAGGAAGGCAAATAATTCTTGTTGATTCGAGTAAAGAAATAAAAAGCTTGCTTACGAAACTTCATTTGAATTATTTATACCAACTAATAATGCTTATAACTGATTTATTTCAACACAAGATTCTTAATTTGTTCGAAAACAACTATATTTGGTCAATTTATACTAAATAATGGAAAGTTAAAAGTTCCTGCTTTAGTCATTATGTTTGTGAATTCATCATATTTAAAATAATTTTTATTTTTAAAGAAATAAATTCGTCCATTTGTATATCTAAATACTCCTTCTTTATCTGCGTGTATACCAGGAAATTGTTTATGTATCAAACCATATCCTTTTGTAGAGAATTTACATTCATCTATTTCTATTAAATAAGTATTATCATAAAATATATATGTGTGACCCGTATTCGTATTAGCTGCACCAGTAATATTCTGTATACCCATGTTAAAAAAAGCAGTTATTTGATTAGCTAATGTTAATGATGGCCATTTAATATTATATGAATTATCGTTCTCGATAAGAACAATATTTCCATTAGGTCAACGATATGCTGCTGTAACTTTTCTTAAACTGGTGGGTAGAAAAGGTAACCACGTAGGTTATAGTATTGTATGGGTTTGTGATGATGATCAAGAAGTTTCTTAAACCATACCCATTTTTCATAATATATGAGCATATTATCATCAGCAATTAAGAATATTTAAACCATATCGTAGTTTCATTATTTATCTAATTTATAATATTTGTTCTAACCTTTGGATTGCTTTTACACTAAATATATTTATTTGAATAAATATTGAACGTTAAACTTCAAATTATGAAAGGCTATTTTGTTAAACAATTGACAGGCGCTGATGATACGATCTATGTAAAAATATATATAATAAGCAGAAATTTATTTTGAAACCAGTACCTTTTTTGGAAAAAAAATTCTTACAAAAGTTGTGCTGAATATAAATACCTTTAGTTTTTGTTCATACAATTTTTCTGTAACTGTAACAATTTTTGAGTAATTGCAGAAACTGTAAAAAATGACTAGAGTAAACAGGCCCTTCCGCTTTGAATTTTTTTTTAAAAATTAAAGGTGCACACCCCAGGCATATGCAAATCTTAAGTTTAAAGTTTCATAATTTTAGCTTCTACCGTTTAGTAGAGAACATACACACACACACACACACAAGACACACACACAAAGACGGACGTCATTCCAAAAATAGTCGGAATCGATTCAGGGTAGGTCAAAACGTATATTTCCGTTAGGATCTCGAGTTCGAAATTTTTCATGATTACAATACTTAATTATACTGCGTATAAGAAAGTAATAAAACGTATACTAAGAATTTTTTTTAAAAATTGTTTGGAGGGGATTGTTATCAGAGTTCGTTACATTTTAACCAATTGTAAGATGTATACTAATCACACACAATTTGGTGATAAGCGAAGTTATAGTTATATTTAAAGGTTATATATACTATTATTATGATGTATATTAATCAGTCACCATTTGGTGTTAAGTGAAGTTAAAGTTATCAAATGAACTGTGTAGATAGCAGGTAAGTCATAATCATGTTAATTATTAATTATATATATATATATATATATATATATATATTTATTTATTTGTTATTGTAGATAGAAGATAATTCACAATCATATTAAATATTTTTATTTATTATGTTTAGAATAATATCTGAACCAAGAAAACGTAATTTGAAATGTGGTCTTGATGTTGCACGAAAAAGAATTTCTATGGATAGAAAGGAAAACATTCCATCTGAAAACTATATTTTAATTTCAAGTACTATTGCAGACAACACTGCTGAGCTAGATACTACACTTACTGAAGTCTTCAACTTACAACCTCAACCTATCAATGAACAAGATAATTCTAAAGTTGATCATCAAGATGGAAAAAGTTTGTTGTTAGAGTATAGATATCCATTAAGCGAAAGTTTGACTAAATGGATATCCGTTGGCATTGATCCTAACCAAAATTTTCAAGTTGTTTTTCTAATATCTTATTTAAGATCATTAAAAGGTTTACAATTTAAACCATATGATTGGTATGAATTTCTACAATTTCGTGATATGATCATGCATTTTTTGAATGGTAAAAATAATGTAAAATATCAGAGCTTACATGCTCACAAGTTATTTTTTCATATTATAAACGAAGCTAAAGTAGTATCAATCGAATGGATGAAGAGAGAAATATATTTAGCTACTCAATAACTTAAAAAAAATTTTAATTAGAATTTATTATAAATTATTATTTAAATATGTTAAATTCACTAAATGTCTCTTTATTTCACGATGAAATCATATCACAAGCTGTTATATTGGGTGATAATATTTAAGATAATATAAGATATTTATCAAATGTAAAAAAAATTTATGTTATTTAGTAATGATGATATATTGGTATTATAAGTGTTTAACATATAGCAATTATCGATACGATAAGGTGGCCACACACTAGCGTACATGAGCGTCATCCATGTACGCATGCAAGTGCGCACGTTGATGTATGCCAGTGTGTGGCCAAAATTCGCACTCTTGAGCGACACTCAAGTATTCCAACTAGCCCGGAATACATCAACGCGTACACATGTGAATACAGTGTTTCGCGTATTTTTGTTCAGTACGCTTTTTTTATCGGTCTTGCAATGTCTGAATTAAGACTCTTTTCAAAAGCTTTTATGACGGATTTCATCGAAAAATATAGACGCATTTCTTCAATAAGATAATTATGAGAATATTTTGATCGTTTCTCCCATTTTCTTCGAATTTGTGGCTGTTGAGATAATTTATTATGTTTATTTTTAATTAAAGTAGCGGACGCCGCTGCTAACAGCATATATTCATCATCACTGCTCATCTTGCACTTTTGAACTAACATGTTTTTGATTTATAGCGTAACCAAATCTAACATGTGTTATTCTATATTAACCTAAAAACATTGACCACGTGCAAGTTACAGATTCGTACATATAAACGCACTAATACTCGGATCGGTACTGCCCGTCACTCCCGATTCAGCATAGCACCAGTCCCGCACACTCCGCACCAAATTTACACAGCAACGGCCAAGCGACAAAGACAGCGCACTCAGCATTCCTTTATCGTCTGCTGGCGCGCTACACTACCTCCACGTTACTTCACACTTCCTCCTGGAAGCGTATTTTTAGCAGGGCTTTCTTTCTTGCCCTTCGTGGTGGCAATTCACGGAGACATGTAGGTACTGGTACTGGCACTGTGGGACTTATGGTCCGGTCAAGGGGAACCTCGTCTTCGCTTGATGTCTGCCTCTCAAGTGCAGCTCCCTCTTCAGGAGATACTGGGTTTTGTGTTGGTGTCACATCTCCGACACTCGAATGGACCGGGTAATATCCTGGTTGCCCAGATGTCTCTAAGCCGCTTCTCTCAGGTGCCACCGGAGGAGTGTGGCACCGAGTATTCCTCAACTCCGGTGAACTGGTCGGAGTCGCGAGGAACTCTTCAGGTAAGGGGGTTATCCCGTAGGAACTCCGGCTCCACGAGGCTGTATTGAGAGGAGAGTCGATTACCAGGGTTGGGTTCATGCTGCGGGATGAATACCTCTGTGGTAGATGTCTCCTTCTAGGGGTTTTGGGTCTACGGTAGATTCGAATTTCTATATCGGTTTCTTCAAAGACTTCATGCAACAAATCTTTGACCCGATCTTCCTTTAATTCGTCCAACCCACATGCTATCGTTGGTATAGCTAATTTGTCAATATTTTCCTCAACTAATTTCCGCCGCAGAGAAATTAAAGCCCGGCGTAAATTGGCGTACGTAGGTCTCTGAGGACTTCTTTCCTTAGTGATGAAATAAAATATTGTTCGCCCCTCCCGCTGTAGCATCGCAGTCACCCCAACTGTAGATTTTTGTTTCCTCAATTCAGGTAGCCCTCCTAATCGCGATTTGAATTCTACAGCAATGCCTGCCCCCATACGCAAATCTTTCGCTACACAATGGGCTAACGCATATTGAGTGGGAGCATCAAAAAGATCTTCCTCCAACAAGGAGAATTTTACCGAAGTAGCACCTCGGCCGACATCTGACTCGTCCAACTTGCTAGGTCGTCCGGGACGTCTGTTTGCTCTTTCTTGTATCCTGGCTTGCTCAGGACCCGGTTGATTATAGCACGGTTTCATTCGGTTTGCGTGCAACACCATTTGTTTGTGACGAAAAGCGCAATGTTGCACCCGAAAGGTATTCATACCCATGCTTTTTAGCACACGATATGGTCCGGTTCAGGGCCGGTGTAACTTGAAACTCTCACCTACTTTCGGTGTCGGTTGATGAACCCATACCAAGTCGCCCACTTGAAACGTTGATATACGAGTATCCTTATCATAATACTCCTTTCGTCTATGGTGTGAAGCTTCCAGTTGATTTCTCACGGTCGCATAAGCGTAGTCCAAAGAAGAACGGAGTTGCTAAAGATATTTCTCTTCAGATTGGTATGAAGTTCCCGGAGGGAGGCCATACTGGATATCTGCTGGTAACCTGGTTTCTCTACCAAATTTCAAGGAGAAAAGAGTGTGTTTGGTACTGTCATGCTGGCTCGAACGATAAGCCATCATAACCAAGAGGAGCTCCTCATCCCACGTTCTTTGTCGTTCGCCTGCATAATGAGATAGCATGGCGATTAGTGTTCGGTTAAACCGCTCTACCACGCCGTCCGATTACGGATGAAACTGTGTCGTACGAGTCTTATTAATACCGAACAACCGGCACATTTCTTGAAATAACAAAGCCTCAAATTCCTTACCCTGATCCGAGTGCAAAGCCTCAAGGGCACCGTATCTGCACACAAACTCCTGCACAAAAACACGCGCAACTATCGTTGCCGATTTATTGGGCAACGGGTAAGCTTCCGTCCATTTCGTGAAGTAATCACCCAGGACCGCGAAATATTTATTCCCATTTTTAATGGTTGGTAACGTGAGGATATCGATAGCGACTCTTTCGAGTGGTTGGGTTACCAGTTGTGTTTGTAGTGGGGTTTTGGTCCTGGGGTAATAGCTTTCCGTCGATTACATGACTTACAATCGCGGCACCACTGTTCTATATCACGTTGCATGTTATTCCAATAATAACAGTCCTTTAGTTTTGAAAGCGTTTTTGTTACACCCTAATGTGCACCCGAGGCTGCATTGTCATGATACGCTTTCAACACCTAACATACTTTACTACGCAGCACTACCACACGATATTTACCAAATTTATTGTCCCGAATACACAATCCATGTTCGTCTGTCCACTCTGGTTTTAAATCAAACAGACTTTTTGTTTCCTTTGGCAGTTCAGTCGAATTAACACTTTCACCGCGTAAAAACCGAATCACTGGTTCGCACCGATCATCTTCTAGTTGCGATTGCACCAGTGGTTTTACGCATTTTTTCGGTAGAGCATTGGGTAAAAACACAATATTTATGACATCCGGGTCATACGAGTTCCTAGTATCCGATGGTACTGTCAAATTTTCTATGACGGTCTCCATTCCACATTGCCTGCATGGTCGTCGGGACAATCCGTCAGCATTCAAATGTTTCTTGCTTGGCCGGTGACAAACTTCCATGTCATATTCAGCGAGAATTTCTAACCACCAGGCCACCTGATCCTCTGGTTCCTTAAAGTTCTTCAACTACCTTAAGCAATTGTGGACGGTTCTCGCTAGAAATCGTGTTCCGATTAGGTATCCCTTAAAATGTCTACAAGTTGATACCAGGGCCAGTAGTTTTCTCCTAGTTACGCAGTAACCACGCTCTTGCTTTGTTAATGCCCGATTGAAATACGCAATCACTCTCTCATAACCATCTTGCACTTGACTGAGGACGTCTCCCAGTCCGACACCACTTGCGTCGACATCAAGAATGAATGGCCGATCAAATCTCGGATACGCCAAGATTGGGGCGCTCATGAGACACTACATCAATTTCTTAAAAGCTGCTTCCGTATCTTCATTCCAGCTATAATTTACTCCCTTATTTAATAGATGATGCAGAGGTTCGGCTTCTTTGGCGAAGCCACTAATGAAACGTCTGTAGTACGAGGCCAATCCCAAGAAAGAACACAGTTCTGTAAGGTTCCTAGGAGTAGGCCAGTTGCCTACCACTTGTATTTTTACCGGATATGTTGCCACTCCATGGCGACTCACGACATGCCCAAGAAACTCTACTTTTTCTTGAAAGAGTCTTTATTTCTTCGGGTTGACTTTTAAGCCCGCTTGTCGCAGGAATTATGTATGGCTGTAACTCTTATTTCATCATTATTACTATTATTTTATTAGATGTCAGCATATAGTACTTGTCAGTTTCCTGTGCAATATGAGAAATAAGTAAACTACAGCATAAGCATATATTTACACATATAAGCAAATAAAAACTTATATTCATGTTCTATTCAGTGTGGTTTTTTACTATTGTAACACATATCAAATGTAACAATAAAAATAAATTTTCTTTTTTATTAAATCTAAACGAAGTTCAAATTTAATTGGTGCAGTCGGTAGGATTAGCATCGAAACACAAGGAAAAAAAAATCGTTGTGTGGTGAATATTAATTCTTCACTTTGCAATCCTACAAATCAACTAAAAGGCTAAACAGTGCCCATCTGGTTGCATCTTCTACACGAAGGACATCCGTTGTTTCTTTTCAAAGGAAGACACTTGCCACCAAACAACTACGCAAAAGAAATGCGCAGAACCCGAAGACGATGACCCATAATCACCTCTTCGTAATATTATTGATAACAATGTAAGTAATATAATTAATTTTATTACACAAAACGAATCAATCTAGCTGTGACTAGTAATACATTGATCGTGGGACTAATACAATCCCAAACACATATATAAACTATATGTTTAGTGACCAAGAGTCAGATAAAACCGAATCTTCAGATTCAGAAATTAACGAAGATATAACTTCACAAAATACTATTAAAATAAAATTACGCCCTAGCTTATTAAACATGGCTAATAAGAATCTGTCTGAGCTAAAACCTTAACAGAAATGATACCTCAATACGACGGTAGTATAAAAATTTTAAATAAAGTCGTAGATAAAGTTAATCTTAGTTTAAATGGAATCATAGTTACACAAATCCAAAAAAATTTCTTATTCGAAATTATTCAAAATAAAATTTTAGGAAAAGCAATGGAAATCATTTCGGAAAATAATTTTGATTCATGGGAAGACCTAAAAATACATCTCACAACTAATTTCACTGATCAATCCATTGCAGAAACAATATTATTCAATATCGCTAATTTAAAATTTAAAAATAATTCATTAGACACATTAAAAATGTTTTTAGAAAAATTTTCTCATTATAAATCAAAAATATTCTTAATAAATTATTCTGCAGACACAAAAAACGGAATTATTGCAGAAAATCAAAAATTTGCAATAACATCATTTATGAATCTTTTACCGATGTCAATCAGAGCTGCTTTTGTTGTCAAAAACCCTATAACATAAGAACAGTGTGAACAGTTATTAAATAACGAATTCAACTTTAGACACCAGTCCCCTTTATTAAAAACCGAAAATAAAAATTTTGCTACAAATTTACCCCCCCGTAAATTTCCTGGTCAGATGTTCCCATCCAAACCAATACAATTTCAACAAAATTATCCTCATCAAAACAATTCACAAAGACCACAACAGTTTGCACCTCGAAAAATTTTACAAAATTTGTATGAAACAAAAAGAACTTTTCAACCAAGACCAATGACACAACAAACAAGACAAACACAACCCATGTCCGCCCAAATTACAACTCAAAATTATAATATCGAAGAAAATGAAGACGAAAAAATTGATGAATTAGACGAATCAATTGACGAAATAAATTCTGAAGAATCTTTTTTAGATGTAGAACCAGAAGACCTTACGAATGTGTAATGTCTTCAATAACACAAAAATTACCTGTTCTTAGACATGACCCATTCATTATATTATTTGACACTGGTTCATCCATAAATTTTATTGATCCAAATTTAGCAGAAAACCTAAAATTAAAAACTTATTCACAAAGACTAACATTCAAGACTGTTAATGGAAAATCTAATTGTTCACAATATGTTAATTTAATGATAAATAAACAAAAGATATTATGTTACTTGCTTAAATTTCATAAAAAACATAACATTTTATTGGGAGTAGTAGCATTCAAAGACCTAGAAATAAATTTAGATTTTACAAAAGAAACAGTAAAAATAAAAAATAAAACCTTTCAAGTTATACAGAGAAAACAAAAACGTTGTAGAAAACCTACACATAAAAATCAGAGTTTCACATCTTAACCTTGATGAAAAAAAATGCTGACATAAACTTATTCAACAGTATGACTGTCTCTTTCCAAAAAAAGGTGAAACATTATCTCATACAAGTGTTCTTAAACATAAAATTATACTTTCTGATAATACTCCAACTCACACAAAAAATTATCGACTTCCGCAAATATATGAAACAGATATAGAAAAACATGTAAAAACATTACCTTTAGAAAAAGTTATTCAAAAGTCCTTTTCACCTTGGTCTAGTCCAATCTGGATAGTCCCAAAAAAACAGACGCTTCAAACAAACGAAAAACTCGTATGGTTATAGATTTCCGAAAACTAAATTCAGTGACAAAAGATGATAAGTTCCCTATCCCAAATATAGACACACTTTTAGACCATATAGGATACTCTAAATACTTCACTACACTAGATCTATACTCAGGTTTTCATCAGATTGAAATGCACCCTGATGATATAGAAAAAACTGCATTCTCCACCCCTTCAGGCCATTATGAATATATACGTATGCCATTCGGCTTGAAAAACGCACCAGCCACATTTCAACGCATGATAAATATTGCATTAGGAGAATTAGTAAATAGAAAATGTCTAGTTTATTTAGATGACTTTATAATCTTTGGAAAAACGTAAAAAGAACATGAGGAAAATATAAAATTAGTTTTTGAAAAATTAAAAAATGCAAATCTCAAAATTCAAGTAGATAAATCTGAATTCACTCAAACGCAAACGAAATATTTAGGATAAACTAAAACACAGGAAGGTATTAAAACAGATCCTTCAAAAGTAGAAAATATTAGAAATTTAAACATTCCAAAAACAAAAAAGGAAATTAAATCATTTTTAGGAACTGTAGGTTGGTACCAAAAGTTCATACCAAATTTTGCGAAAATAACAAAACCATTTACGGCAAGTCTAAATAATGGAGCAAAAAAAAAAATATTTATGATGAAAATTATCGACAATGTTTTGAAAATTGTAAAACAATTCTTAGCGAATCCCCTATACTCCAGTTTCCAAATTTTAACAAGGAATTTAATCTCACCACTCACATATTACTCCAAAAAAATGATTCATTAAAAGAAATGCCCGTAGCTTATTTTTCAAAGACATTAAATAGCGCCGAACAAAATTACAGCACTATTGAGAAAGAATTATTAGCAATGGTTCAATCTATATAAACTTTAGACCCTATCTATACGGTAGAAAATTTTTAGTAAAAACTGACCATCGACCTTTAGTGTGGCTATTTAACATGAAAAACTCTAACCAAAAATTAATGCGATGAAAAATTGAACTTAACGAATATAATTTTGAAATCAATTACCTTCAAGGAAAAATGAACATTATAGCCGATAATTTATCACGACAAAAACCAAAAACTACAATTACATTCAAAGAAGGAGATATAACAGAAGCAAATACTTTCGCACATTGCATATCAAAAGATTTAGCTTTTAATAAAAGTTTGGCAGAACAAATAAATGAAAAATTTAATATTAAAAATTATTGCAAAACACAAACCATACACAATAAAGACATTATTATTCAAAAATACAACAGTAAAACAATCATTCATTTAATTACTCAAGAAAGATACAATGAACCCCCGAAATTAAAAAACTTTGATAACCCCTTAAAAGAAATGAGAGATTATTTAATTCCGCATGAGATAGACGAAATAAATTTACCCCATTTTGACTGTGGTTTAGAGGAAACAGAAAAAAAAAAAATAATTGAAAAATTAGAAAAAATTTAGAGACACAAATATTCAATTGAATATATATAAATTTAATGAAAATAATCACATAACCAAATCAATAAGTGATCATAATACAATTCATTCCGAGCACTCAAGTCCTGTAAATGGAATTCGCTATACTTATGACAGACTAAATATAGGGAGTAATCAAATCATATTTAAATTACATGAATTAGAAACAACAATTAAAATAACGAAACTATTTAATCACCAGAAACAAAGATTCATTTGTAATTTCAACAATCAAACATATCGAGAAGACATACTCGATTTTCTAAAAGAATACATAGTTCCCAAAATTAGATATTTAATTATGTTCGAAACAAAAAATTTAGACTTAGAGACATCAAAAATTATTAAAGAAAAATTCAACATAAACACCATAAAATTAATAGCCTGTAATTCATAAGTAGAAGATATTGAAAATGAAGAAGAACAGCTAGAAATAATTAGTGAATACCATAATGGTATAACAAACCATAGAGCAATAATGGCTACAATTAACGCATTAAAAGAACTATATATCTGGCCCAAAATGATTAAAGACATAACCGAATTTATAAACAGATGTGAACTATGCAAATTAAATAAATATGATAGGAAACCAATTCCTGCAATTGACAATCTAACCCCAACACCAGAAAAACCATTTCAGATTGTAAATTTAGATGTATTAACATTAGATAAAAAACAATTTTTAACAATTTATGACCAATTTTCAAAAATGCTACAAATATTCTATTTACCAGAAAAAACCGCAAAAAACGTTTTAAATCATTTAATAAAATATTTTCAAAACTATCACATACCAGATAAAATAATCACAGATGCAGGTTCAGAATTCAAAAATAACATATTGAGGGAATTGTTCAAAATTCATAAAATCAAAAGTCATATAATATGCATAAATAATCCTAAAAGTAATAGTATAGAAAGAGTACACTCTACCATCATTGAACATCTAAGACTAATAAACCAAAACGAAATCTTAAGTAAAAAGAACTTATCCGAAAAAATTGAAATGGCCGTCTTAGCATACAATAACACGAAGCACAGTATAACCAAATTATCCCCTAACGAAATATTATACGGAAAAAATAATGACAAACCATTTAAAATTGTACCCTGGGTTAAAGAAGATATAATTCAAAAATATATTTCAGAACAAAAAGAATTACAACAAATTATTAAAGATAGAATTTTGAAAGAAAAAATAAAAAGAAATATTGAAAACGAAAACCCATTAGAAATAAAAAAGGAAGTCTTTATTAAAGAAGACACCCGTAGAATTGGTAAATTTAAGAAACCACTTTTTAAAAAAGTTACTGTTGAAAAACATAACCCTTTGTTAGGAAAAATAACGTATAAAGATATTCAAGGTTTCAAAAATGTAAGAATAGATAAAATAAAACAATGAAACAATTTACTGTTTCAGGTCTGTTCACGGACAGTTGCAGAATATTACCGAAAATAATGGGATACACTTAATAGAATTAGGAAAAAGTAAGATTAAGATAAATGAAAAAATAATCTATTTTAATTATAATGTCACAAATTTACTATCTGAATTTAACAAACTTCAAATCGCAAAAACAACAATCTTAGAAAGTACTACACAATATAAAGACATATTTGAAAACCAAATAAATATCCTAAATTTTAACTTTGATGACCTAGAAGACCAAATACGGAAAATATTCCCTAATAAACGAAATAAAAGAGGTTTGATTAATGCTCTAGGAAGTGTAATAAAAGCAATATCTGGCAACCTAGATGACAGTGACAACGAGAGATATATGAGACTCTTTGAGGAAATTCAGAATAATGAAGGAATAATATATGAGAATAATAACAAAAATTATTATTACTTAAAAAATGTAACTAGCCATTTTAATAAACAACTAGAAAAAATAGACAACAACGAAAATGTATTAAACAAAGAAATTTCCTGGATAAAAGATATTTTGAGGAAAGACGCAAGTTGGAAACAAATTATACATATCAATCAGAAATTTAATCAGTTAACATTATTCACTTCAAATTTAAACAATTTAGTGAAACAATTGGAAAATACATTAACTCTCTGCTCATTACATAAACTCGACACTACAGTAATATCACTAGGTAGTCTACAGCAAATGAACGAGAACATCTTCGAATATAACGAATTGATAGAGACTCATTGTCAATTAAACAAACAAATACTGCACATCCTAATTACAATCCCAATATTTAGTAAAGAAACATACTCCTTATTCCAAATAACACCTATACCCACAAAATTAAATAGCAACTTAATAATGATTAATGAAATTCAAAGTCTTTACTTTATTCAAAATAATAATTATTTCCTTATTGATAACTGTATTAACAATAATGTTTACCTATGTACTTCACAATATGTCACTTTAAATAAATGCTTGACTAAAATCATTTCAAAACAAAAGATTGATGAATGTAAATATCATATATTGAAAACCCCTAATAGCTTTGAAAGAATCGCAAATACTAATAGTTTAATTATTGGTAGTCCAGAAAAACAAAAAATAAAAATAAATTGCAAGAATAAAAACATTCAAGAAAATATTATAGGAATATTCAAAGTAGAATTAAGCGAAGATTGTAAAATTAATCAAAATATATTTAAAATAATAAATCAAGAAAATAAAGAAATAGAGTTTAAAGATTTGGTTGTTAAGGAAAATAAAGTAAATTTAACGAGTGAATTAAACTTATTTAAAATACAAAAATTTAATAATACTTTTATCAAACCAAAAGTATTTAAAATTTTGGACCTAACAGAAAACAACAACCACATCTTTATAATCTATGCTTTAATATTATTAATTATAAGTATTTTTATAGTTAAGTTAATAATAAAAAGAAAATGTTATATTTGTAATAATAAAATTAAGAAAGACGTAGAAATAAACACATAAGAGCAATTATGAAGAAATCTTGATGGGAAGGAATTATGTTTAACTGTTACTCTTATTTCATCATTATTACTTTTATTTTATTAGATGTCAGCATATAGCACTTGTCAGTTTCCTGTGCAATATGAGAATTAAGTAAACTACAGCATAACCATATATTTACACATATAAGCAAATAAAAACTTATATTCATGTTCTATTCAGTGTGGTTTTTCACTATTGTAACACATATCAAATGTAACAATAAAAATAAATTTTCTTTTTTATTAAATTTAAACGAAGTTCAAATTTAATTAGCACTCACATACACACACAAACACACACATACACACACACAGACACACACACACACACACACACACACACACACAGAGAGACAGACGGATGTTATTCCAATAATAGTTGGAATCGATTCTGGGAAGCTCAAAACGTATATTTCCGTTAAAATCTCGCGATCGAAATATTTAATGATTACAATACTTACTTATACTGCGTATAAGAATGTAAGAATTTATTTCTTAACTGAAAACACTAATATTAGCTTATAAATCTTGTTCATCATTTCTGGTTGAGAATCTACGTGACGTCCCCCCCCTCTACGATATTTAACCCATTCTAACTAATTTTATGGTAAGGGAATTTATTATTATTATTATATCGTCACATCTGAAAGATACTATCTCCCAAAGCAGACGGTTAATCCAATGCACTACAAATTAGTCATGACACCGGGCAATAATCGATCAGATATTTATTTGTTGCATAAATTTCGCTAGAAAAATATTTGGATCATATCCGACATAGTAAATTCTTCGGTTAACTAACAAATACTTTGTAAATAACAATGACTTTTTGACAATGACACTTTTAATAAGAGATTCTGCCTCTAGGATTGATTCGCGTGTCCCTTCATAGCGTTTATTAAAGCTGTTAATTAATCTCCCGACATCGTTATTAAAAGCTTCTGGCGCCGCCAACGATATTTTATTCACGAATAAATAAACAAACTAAAATTATGGCTGAAACTAAGAGGACATAAAATTTCTATACTGTAAATTTTACTTATTAATATATGTTTATTCGCAGAAATGGATAGAGTGGAGCTAATAAACAAAAAAATCAATTATTTAAACACAAAAAGTAAGAAAAATAACTATGTTATTTTAAGATGGTATTTCTAAAATTGTAACAAAAATATTTAAGGCTGGCCGCAGTTAGACGAGGTGCACAAATAGGGGCCAGAAAAGGTGCAGCCCAATGAACTGAAAATTGAAAATGTACAGCAACCAAGGTTTCATAGAGATTGCGGTGGCCGCAAGGATCCCGGGTGCCATGGAGGCTGCTGGACCACGTGGGCCAAGGAGACAGAAAGGCGGTAGAGGCCGCAGGAATCTAGATAAAATTACCGAGAAATTAACTATTTATTTATATACTATATGAAACATTAATTTTTTTTAGTTTAAACAATGTTTTAATTAATTACATATAGTAAAATAATGAAACTTATCGAATTGTTTTATTTTGAATATTATACAAAATATATTTCAAGTGCCCACCTACCAATCATTTAATATTTGTAAGTATTGTGCGCTCTGCACCGACTATTGGCTCTCCAGTAGGAGGGGACACGAAGCAGGACAATATTTTTCTACTACTTATCATTTATTAATAAAATATCTAAAATGTCTAGCACTGAGCTTCCTTAAAAGCATTGGAATTATATCAAATCAAATTTATTTTTATTTTACTAATTTATAATAATTTACCAGCCTTTGCACCTTGCAACTAATTTCTATGAATAAATATAAACTGTAAAATTTCAAATTTTATAATATTATCTCGTTTTTCTATTAAACAATTGATAGGCACAGTTGATTCTATTTTTTTCAACTTAATTCTAAGAATAAATTTTAAATGTCAAACTTATTATTACATAAGCCTATTTTTACATTCTTCTTCATACAAAATTACGATCTCGAGATTATAGTGGAATTATACGTCAATTTCGACTATTTTTTGGATAATGCCCGACTGTGATTGTGGGAGAGTTCAACAGCCTAAACGGTCAGGGCTGCAGTTTGTGTAACAACCGAAGCTAGTCGTTTCAATAAAATTATAGTGAAACGTCACCGAGGGATAGTAAATTATTATAAATTAGAAAAGTAGTTTAAATATAATCTAACCAAAATGCGTAAGAGAAGGCTTAGTGCATGACATTATAGAAGTCTTTTAAATAAGTGTATGGTCAAATTTTCTGTCATATTGGAATTACGTACAAATACATCAACGAAAAAATTAAAAATTTCTAATAAATTTCTTATACGAGGCATTCCTTGAGAATATCAGATAGTTATAATTTAAATAAATATAGCAGCCCCAGTAGTATAGTAATTTAAGACCAATATTGTTAGGATTAACATAGTAAAATATTGGCGGTATATGTCAGACCCAAAAGTGCGATGTGCTTAGCTATCCATATTTTTGCATCCATTTCTACGTTCTACACGTTATTTTAGGTAGTTAATTAAAGAAAAACAATTTGGCGATAAATGTAAATTACGACTTAGGTTTTTAAAATGGTTTTATTAACACCATAGGAAAACTTGTACTAGCTTCATGTAAAACGCCACTTGTCTCTGCAAACATATAATAAAAGAAGCAAACGCATGCACTACAACAAAACAATACTCAAAGTAGAATTTGTTCACAGAAGAGCATGATAAATTCCTTTTGGAAGCAGATTTCCGTACAGGAATGCAGAGTGGAAATTAATGGGCAAAGTCTCTAGAATAGTGTCGCGAACAGTTCCTGGTAATGAATGTCTTCGAAAGCGTCAAGAGAAGAGAGAATAAATGTTTTGAAAGTGGTGGAGGGCAGTTTGAACGTTTGTTGTAATAAATAAAACTATGCGTCATTTTTCTGTTCTAATTAAATGGATTTCCGAATTGATTCAAATTTATTACTTTAATAAATTCACTGCACGCCAATGCGGGCTGTCAGTCGTAGTTGACTATCACAACGAAGCGGCAAACAAATTATGAGAACGAGGTGGCGCCGTCAATCATTTTGGATCACTCTGTATATATATTTATATATATATATATATATATATATATATATATATATATATATATATATATATATATAGTTTTTAAAATGGTTTTATTAACATCTTAGGAAAACTTATACTAGATTTAAGTAAAACGCCACTGGTTTCTGCAAAACTACAATAAAAGAATCAAGCGCATGTACTACAACAAAATAATTTTATCGCGTCTGCTCTTGTGCATGACATGCCATATCGAGCCAATATACAATATATATTTTATATTGGTCTGGTATTTGGTGATACTAGGCTTCGTAGCTACTAGGCTTGGTAACATGTAAAATACTTCCTTTTCTGCCGTTACGATTAATTTTCTTTCAGTGTTGGTTTATGTCCCTTTGATATATTTATTTATAATACATAGTTTTTATTAATTAAAAGCACAAAATACAAAACACATATATTTAACATAATTTTTAAGTTAAATTGTAAATCAAGCTAATTTATTTCCAAAGTCTTGCACTAATAGAACCTTATCAACTTGTGCTATCAATAACATGTATGTAGTTAGAGAAGATAATATCTGAAAGAAAAAAAATAAAAAACAAAAGTTATATAAGTACAAAAGTTATCACTGTAATTAATACCATAAATGATAGCGTCAAATCCAATTTAAACATGCCAAAGATACGGAAGTCAATTTTATTGCTGGTCATTTGCAGGAAAATCAATTTTATCTGGAATTTCGAAGTTTATATAATAAGTCGATGATACAAATGCAAAATATAACATATGCACTCATAAAAATCATAAAAGTGCTTCTAGGTAAATCGAATCCAAATTACAAAAACTAAGATTAACATAGGTAAGTTTACAATACCAAATGTTTCAATTTTGGAGTGAGGTTTATTTTAGAAGCGCCATTAGAATGTTATCAATGCAAGTGCATTTGATGGTGAACTACCAACATCTGTAATAAGCTGCTGGATTTTATTTTCTTGACAATGAGCTAACCATAGTTCTTGTATAATGGTAGGTGTTTTGTTTGCCTAAAGGTACAAAACCTTGTAATATTTCTTATTAAAATAAAATAGTAAACCCTATTGCCCTCTAGTGTCCCATTAATACAAATTAAATTTCAGGTAAGAGACATTCATATCTGATATTGTTAATGAATATGAATTTCTCATATAAATAAATATATAAATAAATTATCATCAAAATGTTATTTGTTCCACTCAGTACGGAATTAACTAATATTCATTCCTTATAAGCAACAAGGTATACAATTTTATATAATAAAACTTATTTTAATGTAAAACTGTAAATGAGATTAATTCCATAGTAAAAAATAAAACTTATTAGTTTGCTGTAGTGGGTTTTAATTTTGACAATCCATATTTATCTTAAATTAAATATTATTTTAATTTCCAACAAATTTCGTTTCCTGCACAAGGCATGTGTGAAACCGAACCGTAAAGAAGAATAACAATCTTATTTGACTGCAAAAAACATGAAGATCATATATATTACAAGGACTTACAAGGAAACTTCCCGAGGTGTGTCTCACCAATTTTAGTGATACTGTAGTATGTTGTAGTATGTAAGAAAATAATCGATACGTAATTTTTTTTTCAGCCCGTTTTAACTTCAAAGGGGTGTAAACCACCTCCATAAATCTTAACAAAATCAGACAAACACGAATAAATCTAAAAATAAGCTTTTTCAAAATAAACTTTAAATACAAAAGTTGCTAGGTTTTGAGAGGGGAATATAATCCTGCACTTCATTTGACCTTAAAATTCATTTTTAACGTCAAATGAAGGTCAAAATTGAATTTTTTCACACCCTAAAAGTTAAAACGGGTCGAAAAAAAATTACGTATCGATTATTTATTCACATACTACAACATACTACAGTTTCATTAAAATTGGTGAGACACATCTAAGGATGTTTCCTTGTTATATTAAACATTTTTTTATTAATATAATAGGTGCATCCTCAGTTGCAGGGGTTATGGTTAACATAGTACAATATTGGTGGTATATGTCAAACCCAGATGCGCGCTGTTCTTAGCCATCCATAATTTTGTACTCGTCTCCACGATCCGCACGTTATATTGAAGAGTTAAGTAAGGGAAAAACTATTTGGCGATAAATATAAATTACTACTTCAGATTTTAAAACAGGTTTCATTAACATTTTAGGTAAATTTATGCTAGCTTCTAATAATATGCAATATATTGTAGAAGCAAGCGCAAGCACTATAACAGAACATTATTATAGCGTTTGCTCTTGCGCTTAGCATGCTATATTGAGCCAAGACTCTATATATATATATATATATATATATATATATATATATATATATATATATATATATATATATATATATATATATATATATATATATATATATATTTATCCAATATTTATTTTATATTGATTTTGATTTTGGTGCTACTAGGCCTGGTAGCTACTAGGCTTGGTAACATATATAAAATACCTCCTTTTCTGCCGTAACAAAACACCATATGACCATCAAAAATCTGAACGAAATAACGAGAATCCATTTTGTGCAACTCAGACCAATAATAAACGTTTCATTCGGATTCACATTGGTCAGGACAGTAATATATCCAACAACATCAACCAGATATAAACAATTCATAAATATTTGCAATAAAATCAACAAAGAAATTGCATTAAACACTTTCAAACATGATTCGCATATTTCTGCATGCATTTCGCATAGTTGAATCAGTTCAAATTTCTTAAGCTGCCTGTGTTTTAACTTTAAAATCCTTCCATTTACGTAACGAAACAGTCGACAAAATAATGTTGCATACACAGTGAACGCTAAATTAGTAATTACGACAAATATTTCAATTGTTGTCAAGTAGAAAAAATCATAGCTTACTCTAAAAGCATCATAATAAAAGTAATCTATTATTTGAAGCGCTAGCAGAATTATAGTCAATATATTTATTTTTTTCAAATTATATTTATATTCTTCAACATACACCCAATCTGGTATGTCTAGTTGGTCTATTGTTTCTATAAAATCACTTAATATTTTGTGATTCAACCACCCATAGATAACTGTTAGAAAATATGTGGTTAAATCTGATAGCATAAGAACATCCAAAACAAAATGTATTATTTTATATGAACCAACATCTATCAAAGTCTAATATGTGTAACATATTATAACATGAGTAGCAGTAGATTACAGCAAATGGTATTGCACAGAGAAGTTGAGACTTGCGCTCTGGCAATAGTACGAATGTGAACAGCTTGCATACATTTTCGAACGGTTTTAAAGCATACGAGCAGTTTTTTTGTTTTCTTCGGAATAATACTGTCTGATTTTTATATTGAATAAATGATGTATTAGATATTTTGGCATTCATATTATTTAATAATTAAATTTCAGTACAACACTAAAATACTTTAATGTGTGAAGCATTTATAAATGATTCATTTTATTATATAGCATGAATCATTTGTATGCAAATAGTAATATATTTATCTACCCATTATGTAAATGAATTTTTTATACCATCAGTCAATATTTGATTTGTTCTACTTATTGTATTAAAAACTGTTGTAACAATGCTGCAGGTAAAATTTTTTTATTTTTACTTTCTTATACGGAATATAAGTCTGTCTGTGTGTGTGTTTGTGTGTGTGTGTATGTTCTCTATAGTCTAAATGGTTGAAGCTAAAATTATGAAACTTTAAACTTAAGATTTGCATATGCCTGGGTTCTGCACCACCTATTTTTGAAAAAAATATTCAAAGCAGAAGTGCCTGTTTACTCTAGTCATTCTTTAGCAGTTTCTGCAATAACTCAAAATTTGTTACAGTTACAGAAAAAGGTAATGTACAAAAATTAAAGATATTTATATTTTGCACAACTTTTTTTGCATTTTTTTTTCCTAAAGACGGTACTGGTTTCAAGATAAATTTCTGCTTATTATATATATTTTTAAATAAATCGTATCATCAGCGCCTGTCAATTGTTTAACAAAATAGCCTTTCATAATTCGAAGCTTGACATCTAATATTTATTCAAAGAAATATATTTAGTGTAAAAGCAATCTAAAGGTTAGAACAAGTATTATAATTTAGATAAATAATGAAACTACGATGTGGTTTAACCCATATGCGTATAAGAAAGATGTTTTAAATATAGAGTACATAATTTATGAATTATACATTTTCATACTATAATTTGATAATTTCATTGGATATTTTCTTGAAAGTGGCCAACGTTTTAAGCGAGGACTTTCAAAAAATAGTTTATATTTTAATTTACATGTTTGGTATTCTCATACTCTCAAGAATGTTATGGTTAACTGCTATTTCGATACACAAAGTCTTATAAAATATACCTGCCTGGAGGGACAGATAAAAACGCCGTTCTTCCGGATTATTAAAAATTACATTCGTTCCTTCGTAGTATGCATTATGCGTAAATAGAAGTTGTAAAGAACCTTCTTATCAAACATTTTGAGTATGAAACTGACCCTTATAGCCCACAAAATGGTGCTGATATTAGATTGTATTGTTGAAGTAGTTCGGGAGCGTGTGTTACATGTTCTACAAAATAGGTTAGTTTATCAGTTTTGCAAGTGAAAATTTGGCCGAAAAGTCAAAACGGGAAGCCGTTTCGTGATGGGAAGGGTACTATATTTGTGAGTTTTAAACCGATGAGCCAAAAATTTAAACATTGACCTATAAACCGGCATTCTTTTGAAGCCGAATGCGAAACTACGAGCAGGTCGGCGAGAAAGCCTAGAGTTTCGGAAAATGTAGATTTTACTGTGGACGCTTCGTTCGGATATAGAATTTTTAATAAATTTCTTATACAAATTATAAGTAAATTTTGTAATCATGAAAAATTTCGATCTCAAGATTGTAATGGAAATATACGTTTTGAACTCCTCTGCATAGATTCCGACAATTTTTGGGATGACGTTCGTATGTGTGTGTGTATGTGTACAGCCTAAACGACTGAAGGTAATATAAGTAAACTTTAAATTTGCATATGGCTGGGGTGTGCATCACTTTTTTCGAAGAAAACAATCAAAGAGGAAGTGCTTGCTTACTCTAGTCATATTTTTCATTTTCTGCAATTATTAAAAATTGGTAACAGTTACAGAAATATTGCATGAACAAAATTTAAAGGTATTTATATTAATTACAACTTTTTTTGAATTTTATTTTCCTATAAGAGTACTGGTTTCAAAATAAATTTCTGCTTATTATATATATTT
Source organism: Nebria salina (assembly GCA_944039245.1). NCBI lineage: Eukaryota > Metazoa > Arthropoda > Insecta > Coleoptera > Carabidae > Nebria > Nebria salina. The sequence continues at coordinate 17,985,408 of OX063268.1, forward strand.
TTACATAATTCAAATCGGCGCCTGTCAATTGTTTAACAAAATATACTTTAACAAATTGAAATTTGACATCTTATATTTATTCCAAGAAATATATTTAGGGTAAGTGTAGTCCAAAGATTAGTTGAATATTATAGATTAGAAAAACAATGAAACTACGATGTGGTATAACTCAAACGCGTATAAGAAAGTTGGGTGCAGATGTTATTTTCATATGTTATGATGACGATCAAACAGATCAAAAGACAACAAAGGTATTTGTAGTAGCAAGTTTCAGTCTTATCTTCTTTAGCAAAATAGGTAAATTTCTTTTCCTCGTCATCGGTATCTCCTGCATCTCCTTTTGGAATTTGCTTCGATCCTTTGGTGGTTTTCTTCATTCATTGCGTATCCACAGCAGTTGTGACATTAACTCGTCTTCTTGAATTGGTTGGGTTTGGTCTTGGACTGATTCCACTACTTATGTTGGTGCGATGGAGCCGAAGACTCAGTTAACGATTAGGCATCTGATTCCTATCAGACACCTCGCCTCTTTGCCTGTTCAACCAGAAGCTCAAATTCTCCGCAGTTACGGTTTCAATAGTCATCACATCAAAATCGGATTCTACGAGCACTGTAAGCAGAACGTTTGTTTCTTCTTACTTTATTCCAGTTGATTTTAAATCTCTAACTAACTAATCAAATCTCAAGAAACGAGCTTCCGTAGTATCTTGTTTTGGATTAAACTTAATTATTAGTAGAGCATTAGAGTATGAATGTTTCAATGCTGAACATTCAAATGTCATAATTGGCTTCTTTGGCCAACGGAATTGTGTAACGATTTTTGTCTGCTGCACGCAGAACCCGTCAGAGTACGCAAATTTTATGAATAAAGATATATCTAGTAAAAAGAAAAACATCTGCAATAACTTGCAACGAACTTTCTTATACGCACTTTGGTTAGACTACATCGTAGTTTCATTACTTCTCAAATTTATAAAATTGGTTCTAACCTTTGGATCACTTTGACATTAAAAATATCTTCAAGAGTAAATATAAAATGTCTAATTTCATAAAATGTATGCCTATTTTGTATTTTGATAATCAATTGATAGTCGGAGATGCTACGATTTATGTAAAATATATATATATATATATATATATATATATATATATATATATATATATATATATATATATATATATATATATATATATAAGATGCAGAAATTTCAATAGCCATTATTTGAAAAACAATAATCTTTATAAATAAAATCCAAACAAAAGTTATGCGAATTATAATTTCCTTTAATTCTTTCGAAACAATCTTTCTGTGACTGCAACCATTTTTGGGTAATTGCAGACACTGCAAAATTTGATTAGAGTAAACAGGCATATCCGGTTTGAGTAAATTTTTCAAAAGTAGGAGCTGCACATGCGAGGAATATACAAATATAAAGTTAAAAGTTTCACGTTTTTACCTTCAGCCGTTTCGGTTATAGAGGGCATACACACACACACACACACACAGACACACACACGATTCAGGGAAGGTCAAAACGTATATTAAGGTTAGAATCTCGGGATTTATATATTTCATTCTCACAATATTTACTTAAACTGCGCATAAGAAAGTAAAAATATGTACTGACTAAAATCTGTTGTATTATATTTACTTTCTTATATGCAGTATAGGTTTTGTAATTATGAAAAATTTTGATCTCATGATTTAAACGGAAAAATACGTTATGACCTTTTATTTATCGTTTCCTACTATTTTTGTTTATCTGTGTGTGTGTATATATGTAAGCGCTCTACAGCCTGGACGGCTAAAGGAAAAATTATGAAATAATAATCATAAGATTTGTGTGTGCATGCAAGTAAACCTCCTATATTTGAAGAAAATATACTAAACGGAAGTGCCTGTTTACAGTAGACATTTTTCGCAGTTTCTGCAAGTACTTAAAAATGGTTCAAAGTACCGAAAAATTGTAATGATTAAAATTAAATTTATTAATACCTTAAATAACTCTCGTTTGAATATCCCTTACAAATATTGCACCGGAAGCAAGATAAATTAATTAAAAATGGTTCTTATAATAAGTATTTTCACATAATTCGTATCAGCTGCGGCTGTCAATAGACCGAGAAGCCAACAGAATGGTTTACTACGGCTAGATCTCCATTCGGAGTCGGTAATGGGAGTTAAAATAAGAACTTCTGACCAAGAACAATATATTTACTCAAAATTAATGTCTTTAGCTGGGTTTTTGACGCGAATACATATTAAAGATAAAAACAAACATCTGCAGTGCCATGCACCGAACTTTCTTATTCGCATATGGGTTAAAACATATCGTAGTTTCATTATTTTTCTCATTTTTAATATTTGTTCGGACCTTTAGAACACTTTTACGCTAAATATATTTCTTTGTATAAATATAAAATGCCAATCTTCAAATTATTTAAATCTGATTTGGTTTTGTTGATAAACAATTGATAGGCACATATGATACGATATATGTGTAACAAACGCGCGTTTTATGAGAACGTGCACGCGTTTGGCTCCCTCTTAACTATATGCGTGTAGCGATGCTTCTTCTTATACTCACCTGGTGGTTGGTTTTTAGGTGGAATCTTCTAATACACACTTAGATATGTCCAGACTAGGATTAGCTCGTGAGAGAATTAAATTGATACAAATAATAAATAAGAATTTAATTCAAAACTATATAACAATACAAAAATAAACAATGACTTTACAAAATACTGGTTTAAGCTTACGTTACTTACGGCCAAAATACTACTCGCTAATCGCAATCTGAACTGAGACCTCGATGTCAAGCGACATCGCGGTTTTATACTCAATTTTGACCTAAATTCAAATGTCCGATATTGTAAGCAAATCCCAACCTAGCAACATTTCGTTAAATGACATCACACAATTTTATGCAAATGTTGCTAGATATGACGTAGCTAATTGCATTTGCTAATCGCGAATTACCTAGCTCAGCAAAACTGAACTAGGTCGGTACGCAACTAGCTTGATTTGTTCCATATGTAAAATTAAATGTAACATGAAGAAATTTAAAGAGGCATTTTCTTGTTTCCGGAAACGTATTTGAAAAAAAGTTTCAAATAAAAGTTGTACAAAATTTTTACTGTAACAATTTTTCTGTATTTGCAACCGTTTTTGAGTAATTGCAGAAACTGTTAAATATGACTGGAGTAAACATGCACTTCCGGTCGTATTATTTTTTTCAAAAGTAAAAGGTTTTCTTGCCATGCATATACAAATCTTAAGTTTAAAATTTCATAGTATTCCTTTTAGCCGTTTGGGCTGTAGATAGTTCACATACACACACACACACAGTAACACACAAACTTACACGCAAACACACACACAGACACACACCCACTCACACACAGACTGACCGCAATCAAAATATAGTTGGAATCGATTCAGGGAAGGACAAAACGTATATTTCCGTTAAAATCTCGAGATCAAAATTTTTCAAGATTGCAATACTTACTTATACTGCGTATGAGAGAGTAAAATAATTTAAGATAATAGCCATATTTAGCAAAGGGTAAGGCTAAATTATCGTGGCTATACTTTATCAGCCGTGGCGTGCTCCTGATGTATGTAGAGAGGCTTCGTCGGCTTCGGCTCTAAGATGTTTCTTTGTTAGGCCGCCAGTCCAATTGCTACCAAACGACCTGGAGGTGGCAGAGATATAGTGTTGGCAGCGCTCAGCTCGTACAGTCTCTTGTCTGCAGATAATTTCTTTTACCATGCATTGGTTTTGGCAACACTATCTCCCATAACGGTACAAACAGGTGTTATGTACGAGACCTAAATTTATAGCCAAGGTGTAGAGGGAATTTAAACTTTATAAACTTAATGACAGGTCTCAGCGGCGAACTTTGAATAATAAACTTTTACATAAAAAATACGCAATTAAGAACGTTGGTACAAATAAAAAGGTGTGAAGTGATACGGAAAATAACGGTATGTTATAAGTGGAATAATTTTAGGAACCATTACCCAAGTACTAATATGGTTCAAATTTAGCAAGACTACTAAGAATAAGGAGTTAAATATGTAACCCAGAAATTGTATTTGAGAAATTACAATATGAGTGTAACCGTGCGCGTTAAAATAAAATACAACTCCGTAACCACGTGGTAAGTTGGGTTCCGGTAAGCTAGAAACCAAGCGAAAATATATTAAGTAGTTAAATAATTAAAATACTTTACTAGCGGTATTAGTGCTTGTCGGATACCCAGCTACGAAATATGAGACAAGCTATTTAAAAAACTGATAAAGAATGGCACCGAACAGACCGGACGTCCGCCGTGCTAGCTGGTCAACTAACGAGAAGGTAATATTTCGTCCTCTCTCCGAAACTATTTAGTTATTTCTGCAAAAGGCTGATTAATTTGTCCAGCTTGAGGTGCGCACATCTCGCAAGCGTGCTAATCCGAGCGGCAAGCGACACAAAAAACACTTAGAGTTGGAACCGGTGGTAAGCTTGATCACGATAATGTCTAAATAGGCTCCGGTAGATAAACGGCAACGTTTCAATATATGTATGTATATATATATATATATATATATATATATATATATATATATATATATATATATATATATACATATATATATATATATATATATATATATATATATATATATATATATATATATATATATATATATATATATATAAATGTATATATAAATATATATATAAATATATATATATATATATATATATATATATACACATATATATATATATATATATATATATATATATATATATATATATATAAAGTAACTCTCTTGCTATTTTATGAGCCTAGTTGGCACAATATATATAAATGATGATTTATGACACAAAGATTTCTTAGAAATCTCAAGATATTATTTTATATATCTCGTATCATCTCAGATATATAAATATCAAGTATTAATCGAAATTCAGCATTCTCTTTCTTGTACTCAACTGTAAAATACGTGTGGTTTGATCAAATAAATATATCATATAATTTACTTTGTTTATACTTTTTCTCAAAACAATATACGACGATAACGTATTTGGCGCATTCGGTAGGATGGCCAAAAAAGGTGTTAACATTAACGCAACCTCGTGGAATTTTTATTCCTTGATTGTGCAATCGAACTTCACGGCTCTCGTATCCTGGAGCCCATCGGAGTACTGTCATGACCCATCGGTAATTCGAGACTTGGAGGATTTCAACATAATACTCCACTTCTTCGAGGTGACCAACCAACTACAGCAGAAACAAGTCCATCATCTTTGCAACAAGAAATCGACTTCGTTCTACTACCGTCAACAACAAGAGGAATTCGTCTATCTGTAAACGAAATCAGGCATCTAAATGAAGACAATAACATATATACTTTTTGTATCTATGTAGTCTCTCATATTTATGTTCAGCGATTCAGATAGTGAATCTACCACTGTTAACTCATTTTGTACCATAGAAGAAATTAATAACGATTTACAGAAAGATTTAGAAATAACAGAATTGTTCGACAGTCTAAATCAAAATATAATGGCTACTTATAATGATATTGAACAGATATCTAAAATAATCCCCATTTCTAATAGAGATGTTAGGTTATTACCTATATTTCTAAAGGAAGTTCAAAACTTCCAACGTTTATTAGCAACATTACTTATAAGCGACATACAAAAAGTATACGCTTTTTTTTAATAAATGCAAAAATCACAGACAAAGCTAAACTTATATTAGCAGACAATACATTTGAAACATGGGAAGATTTTAAACATATCCTGCAAACTAATTTTGAAGATAAATTAACTTATGATACCTTATTCTTACAAATAGTAAATATAAGAAACATTTATAATAATAAGATAGGTGGAACATTGCAGAATATAATACACCTGTTATCTAAGTGTAAATCAAAAATACAATTAACTCAATGTAGCAGCGATCAAAAAAATGCTTTAATAACAGGTTTTCAAAAAGTGATTGTTAAACATATTATATCACTAATATCCATAACGATAAGAGGTGCATTTGTGAACATAAACCCAGATACTTAAAAACTTTGTGAACAATTGCTTAGCAATGAATTCAATTTTGCAAAAAACTCTCATAACTCACCACTATTAAGACAAAATAATTCTTTTGAAAACAAAAGTCCCCCAATGAGATGCCTTAGACATAACTTCCCTAGTAAGCCCATAAACTTCTATCAAAAAACACAGTACCAAGGACCAAATGAATTTGCAAGACTAAATTTAATTAAAAACACAGAAACACGAAAATATAAACCTGTTCCAATATCTGGAACTTCTAAAAAAACATTTACTCAACCAATGTCCACCCAAACCAAAAGACCAAACTATTACCAAGAGATAGAAGAAAGCGAGAACACTAATACTATAGAAGAATCTGTTGAATCTGTTGAAAATGAAAGCGAAAACACACCCGAAACTTTTTTAGACGAATTTCAAGAACAAAACGAGTGATGACTACCACTCTAAACACAATACCTATCATAAAATATAATGACTTTCATATTTTAATAGACTCTGGTTCTGATATAAACTTGATTTCCCCAAAATTGGTTAAACAAAAAAAATTATAAAACAACACCCAAAGTGATAACAGTTAAAATTGCAGAGAATAAAATGAAATGCACAGAAGTTGTAAAGATAAAGATACAAAATAAAACTTTTTATTTTTATTCTTACGAATTTCATGATAATTGAAAATTATTATTTGGTGTAGAAATTTTAAACAAATATGGTGTCTCAATAAATTTCAAAAGCAATATAATAACATTTGGTGACAAATAAAAATTTACATTACAGAATGACATAGAATCAAATAAAAATAATGTTAATATACAAATACGAGATTCGCACTTATTAAAGTCACAAAAAGAAAAATTACAAAAACTTATAAAAAAGTTTGATTGTCTCTTTCCAAATGCAAATGAAAATTCATGAACCACTAACGTCGTCAAACATAATATTAAACTAAAGAATTGCATCTCTATTTATTCAAAAAATTATAAATTACCGCAGGTATATGAAAAAGAAATAGAGGAACATGTACAGACATTATTAAAAAATGGCGTTATTCAAAAGTCAAAATCCCCATATAACTCGCCCATTTGGATTGTACCAAAAAAAATGGATGCATCGGGAAAAAACAAATCACGAATAGTTATAGATTTAAGAAAGATAAACCAACTAACAACAGAAGATAGATTCTCCATGCCAAAAATTGATACTTTCATAGACCATATTGGTATCCCAAAAGTGTTTACAACCTTAGATTTACACTCTGGAAATCATTAAGTAGAACTAAACCTCTAGGCAGACATGCCCTTTGGATTAATTAACGCACCAGCTACCATTCAACGGCTCATGTATGAAGTATTAATAAATCACATAAATAAAATATGTCTAGTTTACATGGATGATATTATAAACTTTGATAAAAATGAGGAAGCACATTTCGAAAATATCGAAACTATATACCAAGAATTAAAAACAGCTAATTTAAAAATGTCTATAGATAAAAGTGAGTTTTTCAAAAACGAAACAAAATATTTAGGCATTGTGAGGAAGGTGTAAAGCCAAATGTAAGAAAAATAGAAGCTATAGGGAAATTTCAAATACCACGCACTACCAAAGAAATGAAATCCTTTTTGGGAAAACTATCATGCTTTGTTCCGAATTTTTCAAAACTTACCATACCCTTTACAGAATGCTTGAAGAAAGGCAGAACAATAGATATCACTAATTTAAATCATAAAAATGCATTTCAAACGTCTAAAGATTTAATTATTAACCCTCCTATATTACCATTCCCAAACTTTGAAAACAAATTTATACTCGCAACAGATGCATAAGATTACGCATTGGGGCAGTACCTTCACAAAAAATAGATAATGAAGAAAAGCCCCTAGCCTATGCATCGAAAACTTTAAACCAGGCCGAACAAAATTACTCTACCATTGAAAAGGAATTAAAAGCAATAATCTGAGCAATTAATAATTTCAAACCATACATTTTCGGTAGAAAATTTGTTATAAGGACAGATCACCGTCCCCTTGTTTGGCCTATCAACATGAAAAATGCCAATCAAAACTTATTGAGGTAGAAGATAGAATTAAGTGAATATAATTTCGAAATAGACTACATAAAAGGAAAAACTAATAAAATTGCTGATTTTTTGTCCCGAATAAAAATTAAATATAAAATAAATTATAAAAAAGGTGATGTAGTTCAAACAAATATTTTCGCACACTGTATTAGTAAAGATTTCAAATTTGGTAAAGGATTAGCAAAACATATAAATGAACAATTCAACAGTAAGAACTTTTGTAAAAATCAATTATTAATAACACAAATTTTTATACTGCAAGAAGTCCAAAACAAAAAAATCTTTCACATATTTTCTAAAGAAAAATTTAATGAAGAGTGTAATAAAAAAAATTTGCAATACTCTTTAACATCGTTAAGAGAATATTTAATAAAAAACGACATTTTCGAAATTAATATCCCCTGGTTATCCTGGGGCTTAGATAAATTAGAAAAAAAGGAATTAATAAAATACTTAGATAAAATATTTGGTGAAACCAACATAATAGTAAACGTATATGAACCATTTGAAAATTTCTGCTTGACAAATGAAATGAAATCAAGTAATGCAACAAAAAGCGTGTCAACTGAAAATACTATACATAGTTCTGATGAAAACCCAGTTGAAGGAATTAAATATATAGATGATAGCTTAAACATAGCAGATAATCAAATAATTATTAAAATCACTAACGAACCATTCACAGTAAAAATCGACAAATTTTTTGTAATAGAACATCCTAAACAAAGAATGTTAGTAAATATCAATAAAAATGACATAGAAAATGAAATTTTAAATTTTTTCAAAGAATATATACTTCCGAAAATTAAATACTATGCTATCTTTGAATATAATTCCGATATATCTCTCTTCAAAGTAATTAAGAAACATTTTAAAATAAATAGTATAAAAATCATAGCCGTAAATAAAATAGTAAAAAGTATAGACGATAAAGAACAACGACACGAAATTATTTATAATTACCATTTCGGCAAAATGAATCATAGAGGAATTATGGCCTTATATAGACATCTAAAAGAAACATACTATTGGCCTCACATGATTAAAGATATTACTGACCTCATCAATACCTGTAAATCTTGCAAAGAAAATAAGTATGACAGAAATCCAATAAGAATTTTAGATAATCTAACACCCACACCTGATCAACCTTTCGAAATGGTGAATACAGATCTTTTAACACTAAATCAAACAATATTCTTAACTATGTATGACCAGGTCTCAAAATTCGGATATATTACAAAACACACTAGAAAAATTAGAAGATTATTTAACCACTATAAATTTCCTAATACTCTAATAGTAGACAATGGTAACGAGTTTAATAATGCATTGTTAAAAACATATTGTCAAAAAGCAGAAATAAATCTACATTTTACGTGTATCAATAATCCTAAATCTAATGCAATAGAAAGATTACACTCTACTATTATGGAACAGCTTAGAATACTACATGCCGAAAAACCCAATATTAAATTAGAAGATAAATTACAAATAGTCATGTACTCTTACAACAATACAATACAAACCGTCACAAAATTTTTACCATTAGAAATATTATATGGAAGAAGTAAAGCTAATATATTTCAAAAAACCTCAAGAACAAAAGGTTAACGATTATAAAACAAATTTAGAGAAAGTAAATGAATCCGTGACCGATAGAATAAAGCAAGAAAAGAAAAAAAGATATGTTCCTGAACAAACAAAAGAAATAAAAAAGAAAAACATGTATTTAAAACAGAATCCTAGACTGATAACTAAATTTAAAAAACCCCATTACAAAGAAATAAAGGAAAAGGAAATAAATTCTAAACTTAAATATATTATACCCCAAAGTAAAAATAGTAATGAAAACGTTAGAAAATGAAAAATAGATAAAATTAAACTCGGAATACAGAATTGCTATAATTTGGGCAACAGTTATAGAAGATGTATCTGAAAACCCCGGGATTTACGTCATACAATTAAAAAATAGTAAGGTAACTACATCAGAAAGGTTTTAATATTACACAATAGATGTAAATAACAATATAAATACTAGTAAGGAACTCGATAATAAAATAAATCACATAAAAACATCTGTGCGAAATACCACCAAATATTATCAAAATGAGTTAAAATAACATTTTTAGACTTATTTCAAATGTATGAAAACCTGCAAAACAGACTAAATATATTATTCCCTAAACGATTAAACGTGGTTTAATAAACGGTCTAGGCAGCATAATAAAAAGTATAACCGGAAATTAAGATAATCAAGATAAAGAAAGATATGATCAAATAATTGAGAAAATTAATAAAAATCAAGATAAATTAATGTGAAACCAAGAACAAAATTTACAAATGATTAAAGAAATGAATGAACACTAGAATAAACAGTAAGAGCTAATTTTTAAAAATCAAGTTTATATAACTACTAGTTTAAGACCTATTTTACATTCCCTTTCTCGTGGTTTCGATGAAAATAAAATCTAATGGTTAATAAGTAAAGTTAATGATTATAAGATTCAAGTTCAACAATTGATGTATATACTGAACAATAAAAAAACATCTTTAACGTTTTGCAATATACATCAATAACATTCCTCTCAAAATTCAACGGATAATCTTCCAATAGTAACAGATAAAATCTACAAATACAAGAGACACAAGACACTACAAGACGGTATAAAAGATTCAGTAAGAGACCATATTAATAGATTTCCGACTATATAGTCACATTATCTTAGAGCAAATACAACAAGGAAATTTATATATGGAAACCTAACTCTGGCTAAAATGTTCAGATACTACAAACAATAACAGGAAGAACGAAATTTGCCTTTTGCTAAAAGATGCACCTGCGAAACCATATTTAACAGAGAGTTTAACATCTCATTCTATCAACCTAAAACAGGTTAATGTTCCATTTGCGAAAAATATAAAAACTCGAACCCAGAGGGAAAAGCAAAAAGCCAAAAAAAATATGATCGCAATATTGCAAATAAAATAAAAGCCGCGATGAAAAATCTTAAGATACAGCGGTTGCTAATGATAAACAAAATGTTATTGTGGCATGTTTTGACCTGCAAGCAGTATTGCCAACACCGTGTGGCGACGTTTCAGCTTTTTATTACATGTACCACTTAAATTGCTTTATCTTTACAAATTTTTGAAACTGCAATTAAACGTGGTCTATGTTATTTTTGGCACAAAGCTACCACCTCCCGAGGAGCTTATGAGATAGCATCGTGCCTCTTTCGTTACATATCCAGTTTACCCCCAAATACAGCTATAAATGTTTTCTCCCATAATTGCGTAGGGCAAAAAAAAAAAAAAAAATTGTTTCGATGTACCTATGCGCAATGTGTAACACCGAAGTAAACAGCATTGTACATAAATTCCTGACTGTGCGTCATATTCTGTAATAGAAAAGCAAAAAAGAGAGCATTATATAATGGAACAATTTATGTTCCCTCTCAATGGCCACCATTAATAAGGACCGCCATCATAGAAGGAAAACCCTACGAAGTTAAAGAGCTGGCTACCGAAGAACTTTTTAACTTGTAAACCAATTCGGACAAAAATTTACTGAGATATCTAAGAACGCAAAGGTGATATGGAACGAATTCCATGTATTCAAAGTTGAGAAGGAAAGGCCTAACAAGTTATTTTACGAAGTAAATTTTGATGACGAATACAAAGAAATTGTTTTACATTCACGGCGCACTGGAAGTTTGATAGATACTACCCTTACCTATGCTTATTACCCGCCACCTACTTTAAAGGAAAAAAAAGAACAACTTCTAGATTTGCGCAAGAAAAACTTAATTGTAAAAGTTCATCAACCTTTTCATATCCACATTTGTTCTTAGTTATAAGTACTACACATCATATTTTTTGTTTTACTATTCTGGTGAATGCTATCAAAATAGTCTATAAATAGATTCTTGTATTACAATTTTGTTATTCATAAAAGTTCGTAGAAGACGCAAATATGCCGCCTAACAATATTAAAATTTCAATGCAAGAACGCCATATCTAAGAAAATTCTAAATTATCTCAAAGTATAATTTTTTGTGTACGGTTATGTATCAGCATTTCCTAAGTATAATATTATATCAAAACTTGAATCAGATACCTCTTAGAGTTAACTAATTATGCGATTATATGAACAACACCATCGCTTTAATGCCTTGTACTCCAAAATGATATAATTTAAACTTGTGGCGGTATTGAACGGGATGTACGATATCTACGTTAGAATCTAGATTTATTTATAAATTAATAAAACTCAAATATAGATACAATTCAAAATCCAACAAAAAACAAAGTTTGTATATGCACCTTTACTTTAGCTTTCGTATAACACCAAACCTAATAGTTGTCCAAAATTACAAAAAAAAATGTTGCCTTGCGAGAAAACTGAGAATGTTGAATCAGGACATTCGAATTAATTTTCTGAATTCAAATTTGAAATGACAGATTGTAACGTAAAAATTTTAACCTTTCGTTTTTCTCGTCTAGTCTATCTCTTAAGTCTAATCTTCTCTACATCTTTCGATTTCTCATTGTTTTCTTTAAAGTTTACACAGACTTGGCTTAATGGTTAAATTGGTGGATTATTTTCAGCAATTTTAACTAATGGTAACCTCACTGTTAAACGTCAAAAACCACGTGACTAAGTACGGTTTACATAAGGGAATAAGTAATTACATATTTTGATATTTTAATACATTCACATTTAATATAAATAGGATTACAACTGAGTAAACTTCAATATATTCGTTTCTTTTCTTCTATGCTATTTTCTTTCACTTTTCGCTTTCTTTTGTTGTTAATCAGAGGAATTCTGATTTTAGGAAATTGAGGGATTTTTGTTTAGGGGTTGCTAGGCTTAAAAAAAAACGAGGTATATTCTTAATAATAACAAAATAAAGAGTTTTGAGTTTCGGTAAAGGAGTGTTTCTTTTCCATTTTACTCAAGTCGAGATATCCGTAAAGGGATTAAAGAAATTACCTCTGATTTTTTATGGCGGAGTGTAGTGTTGCATTGTGCGTAATTTTAGTTTTTCCTCCGGTTGAATACCTGTAAAGGGATTAGTTCGTGCCTCAAATCCTCTGTGCTGATAATTATCAGCTCTGTGCGCCGACAGCTTACCATCTTCGGGTTTTGGTTCGTTTTCTTCGCCCGGAGTACCTGGTCAATCCATTTATCACCCATTCTTCCACGGGAATCGTCGCCGCCCACCATAGAACAAAGGCTAGATGTCCTCTGAACAAAGGAAAGAGAGAGTCGAGTTAACAAGAAAAGTACTGCCGTAGACTTTTCATTTCATTTTTAAGCTTGATTTGTTTACACTTAAACAGAGACTGAGATAAGAATTATAATTTAACTTATTGATGAGACCCTTTGAGATCATGATATTTCTGTAAATATACTTTGTTAGAGCATGCGACTTTGTTTTATATATATATATATATATATATATATATATATATATATATATATATATATATATATATATATATATATTAAGTATATATTTACATCTGGATTCCGCGTATTCCTTGGGCGATTATGCAGGCGCTGATTTAAGATGTCCACGAAATGACATCCATTATTATTTTTTTGCTGTAAATTATTATAATTTATAATACGTACATAAAGGCCGATTCGTATCGCTTTACTTCTTTACCGTGATTTACTTGTCTACGATGAAATGTATGTGTATTATGTGAACCGAGTTGATCAACAAGGGCTATAAAACGTAGGAAATTGTTCTTACCGGGTAAAGTGATGAGTAGAACATAGCGGCACAAGAATTATCGTCTTTATTTTAGTACGGACATCCGCGTGTGTCACGTCTGTAGATTCACCGCACAGATACGGAATTCACACAACGACTAAATTAAAAATTGTTAATAATCACTGTAACATTAAGAGTTTAACGAACATGGTACCGTTAAATTGACATGTTGCTAATAATAAATCCGGCATTTCAATTTCATTGGCTTCCTTGTTTGTTTCAACAAATCTTTCCCTCAGCAGTTTGTGACGCCATTTAAGGAAAGAGAACCGTTGATTATATAACGTGTATTTGGGGGAAAACAACGTTTGTTAATCGTACCAATACTATGGAATCCTAGGAACTTTCGCGTTTTAGTTTTGTTGAGGTAAGCACTATATTTAAATCGCGTGGCGCCCATGAGTAATATTCTCTTATTTTAATTTGAAACCACCCCTTCTTCACTGGGAAACCGGCACATTCAGCTTGATCGAGGATTTTTGGTTACGGTGTCGATAGGCACGTAACAAGATCAGTATTTGACATTTCGTTGAGCTGTCATTGATATGAACATCTGTCTCTGTTTTTAAGCCGTGGAAAAGAGATGCATATATAACACAGACGTAACATTAGCAACCGATTTAGGAAGCATGTAAATAATAAAGATAGATATATATATATAAATTTGTCAATTATTAGTTCAGAAACTAATGACAATGATGCTCATGTTATCGTGGACAAACTATATTTCCCAAATATCATTATGGAGTTTTACAAAGTAACGGCCAACACCATCGAACATCCCCATTTCAAGATAAGACCTTCTCAAATTTTGCCGAAAAGAATAAGCTTTACGCTTTTATTTGCTAATTCTTTCTACAAATTTATAACTCCACTCTACAGGAATAATAAATTCTCACCAATAATACCCCCAAGCTAAACTTTTAAAATAAACTAAAATGTAAAATTGATGGATTTAGTGGTTAACTCTTGGTGAAACTATAGAATTTAGAGATAAGAAAGGCCGCGAATAATCAGAAACCAATTTAGAATGAACAGAAAGATGTAAATAACTCCCCAATACTTAATTTTGTGTTAAGGTAGAAATTATTAACTTGTAATTGTTTTGTAAATATATTTGTTCACTCCTGATGATGACTGCAAAGTCGATACATATGTCGTATAAAGTAATAAAAAATTGTGAAACCACCAATTGTTTGTCTAAATTTAAACTTAAATGTATTTAGAATAATACGAACTATTGTTCATTCATCTTCGACCACTAGTGTGTTGTGATCAGTAGTGCGTTTGTGAGCATTTCAATTACGCATCTGATTTATTATTGTTTATCTTGGAAACAACATCAATCAGAATTGGCATTGAGTGCTCGATAAATTTCTATTTTATTATAATACTGTTTTAATACTTCTCTTGTTAATAAATTCTATTATTTTTGCCATTACCTAGTGTTTGGAGCCAGAAACATTGATCGATTTTGCAAATATATATTAAAACTTAAATCTACGAAAAACGGAAATTTATTTGGCAGATAATTAATTTAGAATATTAAATATTATACAATATTATAGAATCAGGTTCCGTACAAATAGGTATATCTACTTCGGGCCAAAAACTTTGAGATTTAACGAAGCGAATGATTCGTTATAAAAAGTATATTGACGCTAAGGTTCTTATTTGTATTGGAACCGACGATGTCATAAATGTAAGGTAGTGTTCGATAACGTTTAACAAAGTTCTATTTACCAGCCTACGCCACTTCGGAACTTTAAAATTCAATTGAAATCATTGAAAATGTTTTAAAAAAATAAGGTCGTTGTAATTTTAACCATAGCTTCTTTGGTAAAATATTGGGATGATACAAATCGCATGTTAAATACTGCCCAAATCAAGAATGAAATTCCATGGTTCTATAAAAAAATAACTTTTGTCAATTCCTCATTAGCAAAATTATATTTGGATTTACTCCTATTATTGATGAATAGATATGAGTTGATAAGAGTTGAATTATTCGAAAAGTACGATTTTATAAACAACAACTTGACGATTAGGTAAATATATATATATATAAATATATATATATATATATATATATATATATATATATATATAAATACATATATATATATATATATATATAAATACATATATATATATATATATATATATATATATATATATATATATATATATAAGTTAACTCATCCGTCTTCATAGAAACCGATGACCGCAGCGTTTCCCATAACGCGCTACTCTTCATATTTCTTTAATTCTATATATGTGTAATGTTACAACTTTTATCTTTAAGATTTCATGTCAGTCAGTTGCATTTTAGACATTGAAGTATCCACTTGTATTTTTGTATTTTCTGATTGTAAAATAATTTTTTTTAGTTATCGTGAAACACGCTTACTCAACTGGCGCAGTCAGTAGGATTCCCAGACGGTTTAACGAATACAATAAATTACGGAAATATCTCGTTTCGTATTTACGATTTATTGGGAATCACAACGAAGTGTCGCGAGACTCAATAAACCGCGAGTGCATATCGTGCAAGAAGAGATCTCCCGAAGGCCCTGCTGTATACAGAGCTCCAGAAGTCAACATGAGTCCAAGAAGACGTCGCAGACGAAACTCAAGGACAAATTGATATTTATCCTGTAAGTACTTATGTCCTTCAGTGATATCACTCAATCAGAATCAGAATTAGACACGGATACAGATTCAGTTGCTTCCTGCAACTCACTTATTTCTAACCCAACTGGAAACGATTCCAATTTTATATTTTGATAAAAGAAATCAATAACTTATGTCTAAACGAAAAAATGACTACCCCAATACTAAAAAAGTAATTTTTAGATATGATCCCCGACTTTTTCGGAGATTCAAAACTATTACCGCGATTCATAGAAATCTGCAAAAAAATACTAAATAAGTTTTATAACACGAAAAACGACAGCGACTTTCAGAATGAATATCTGATGTCCACCATACTGTCAAAAATTAAAGGCGAAGCCGCCGTAAATATAGCCAGTTCCACCATTAGCTCCTGGGCAGACATTCAACTTGCTCTTATTAATTCTTATTCAGATAAAAGAGATTGTAACACCCTTGGAATTGAATTAACAGAAATAAAACAAGGTAGCGAGTACCCTTTTGATTATTACAATAAAATACAAGACTTAATAAAACTGCAAATTTCTTACGTTCACTTAAATAAACCAACCGAAGCTTTAGTATTAGCTAAATATTTTAGACAGGTTGCTTTACGAACATTACTGCGTGGCTTAAAGAACCCACTTGGCACACTCATGCGCACAAAGAATCCTTCTCATATGAACGATGCATTAAACATGCTGACTGACGACTTCCAAATTGAGAGTTATTCACGTACACAAAAACCAAAACAATTAAACTATAATAACACGCAAACTAGACATTTCCAACCACAACCAAGACAACCCCAATTTCCCCAATTAACGTAGCGACATTCTACGTATCCTAATAATCAAACAAATAAACCTTTTTTCCAAAATCAGTTTCCTAAGCAAAATGTTTTTAAACCCAATCCTAGTGCAAGATTTCCAAAACCTACCCCTCTGAGTACAATTACTCGACAGACATTTACGCCTAGACCAGGCCCCTCAAACTACAACAATCAACCTCGAACTCAACAATACCCACAACGGCAATACCCCCAAATGCAAACAAGACCTAACTTCCTAACCGAAGAATTACATAATACAGAAATTAGCGAATTTACCAACCAACCATACTACGATGATGACACTTACGCGATCATTTACGAACCCGAATCTGAACAAGAAATTTACGAGTATGAGGAAGCCGACTCAAACAATTTTTTAGGGCTTCCTGCCTCGGAAAAGAATTCGAATTAATGAATTTAACCCATTGTTAAAGCGTTGCGGATACAAATACGCAGATTATATTCAAGAATAACATATAAAATAAAATTTTGTTTGAACTTTAAGACAAACTATGGCGGCGAACAATCACAGTCTGGGTAGCTGTCGTCCACACTCTTATATATCTAGTCACTCTAAATAAGATTAATTGTAAACCTACGTCATGTGACTAGTAGAAACAGGGGCCTGTAGCAGCTACAATAGGCAGCTAGTTGCAGCACTAGCGCCTGTGGCAAACACAGAAACACAAATACAACCTTTCGGATTGGTACACTTCACTACACTGACACATACACTCTGAAGAGGCCCCAGTGGCCTATAACAGAGCACAACAATACAAACGAAGTTAGGATAAGGTTGCCCAAGGCGTACCCTTTAAAACATGTACGTATGAAACCTAGGATTTAACAAATAAATAAAAATGAAATAAGTTGTTAACAAAACGTACTAATATTTTAGTTATTTATTATAACGGAAATAAAAATTCTATATGCTTTCACGTAAAGTAAACTAAATGTTTAAATACTTACATCGGTACGATTAAAGAAACAGGTTTCCTAAGTCGTATCGCCTATAGCCTAAGTTGTACCTAAGGATAAAATTAAGCAACAAAATGAATGAAAATTTATTTTTTATTAATCAGTTTACATGATACATAATCAAACAGATAATTCAGGTTTTGCAAACATCACATATATATTTTTTTATTAAAATAATAATAAAACACTGGTTGCGTTTCAATAGATATATTTAAAATATTTATACGTATTTCGGCTTATAAGGCCATCATGATGGCCTTATAAGCCGAAATACGTATAAATATTTTAAATATACCTATTGAAACTCAACAAGTGTTTTATTATTATTTTATTCAACATGTTTCAACGAGAGCCAACAGCGCTATCAATTAAATTTATTTTTTTATTCTTTAATCGACTCCAGCGCATAAATCGTGAGCCCATAATTTGCATTTCAAGCAATTCATCATGTTTTCCTCTCTATATTCACCACAAATAAAACAAAACCAATTACTTTTCTTCTTTTTAATTTTTAATGCTAATTCCTTTTTATTAATTACTGCTTCTCTTTTGTCTGTCGCATTTCATACATTTTCATTACAGTACAACTTAGGAATCTCATATGGGTACGACTTAAGACACGGCGCAAGTTAGCATTAAAAATTAACATAATCAAACATTGAATAAAATCAATATAATCTCGTATCGACCAAACGATTATATATATTCTTCTGAATTTATATTTAATAAGTAACATAATTTTATCAATATTTTACTTGCAATATTAACTTCCAACTATATGTGGAATATTATGAAAACATTAAAATAAACTTATTTGATGAGAGGATATATAACAAACCACTTTTATGGCTAAATATGTAACTTAACACATCTGGTTGACTCAGATATATGTTTCGTTTTGGTTGTGTGCGCAGTTCGCTCAGAACTCACGTGGTACGATTTAAGCAATGGTACGACTTAAGCAACCTTACCCTAATACTTATCGATAATATCGAATTTCGATTTGTATCTCGATATATCGATAATTGTCAATAAGTTTCGCTAACTATCGTTGATCATAGATATTGATCGATACCTATCGATCATTATCGATACTTATAAAATATGGATACTTACTGAACTCTATTGTTCGCTTTTTGTTTAGATGGAAAGAATACACAAGTTTATTGTATTACTAAATTATAATATTTTACTTACATTTGTTGTTAACACTTTTTCACTAAATATATTGCTTACAATACTTATTAGATGTCAAATTTCAAATAAATTGAGCCTATATTGTTTTTCTGGTAAACAGTTGGTAGGCGCAGATGATATTACTTATATAAAGTTAATACATAAATGTACTCCATTTGCAAGCAAAAGTTGTGAGTAATAATAATATCTCTAATTCTTAATTTAACTATTTTTGCTGTCAGTGCAACAATTTTAGAGTTATTGCAGAAATCACAAAAAATGACTATAGTAAACAGACACTTCCGGTTTGATTTTTCTTTAAGAATAGGAGGCTTTTTCCAGGCATGTAGGAATTTTAAACAATTAAAAGAATTAAAGAAAAATATTATTGGCCTAATCTACACTTATCAGTTCAAAACCATATAAATAATTGTGAAACTTGCTTAAAAAGTAAATATGAAAGACATCCTATACAGCAAAATGTACGCTTAGCATCCACTAGAAGCAAACCGTTTGAAATTATTCACCTAGATGTTATTTCATTAGAAAAAACTAAATTTTTAATAATTATTGATGGCTTTACAAAATTTGCACAAATATACAGACTAAAAAATATGAGTTCAATTGAGATCGCTAATAAACTACTAAAATATTTTTCACAATACATTATCCCAACTCAAATCATAAGTGACAATGTAAATGAATTTAAAAAAAAAATAATAATAATAATAAAAGAATTCTTAGCACTTCATATAGTGAATACCCATTTTATTAGTATTGATAATCCGCAATCAAACGGAGTAATTGAATGCTTCTATTTCACATTAGTAGAACACCTACAATTATTAAATACACAAAAAGAATTTAAAGGTACCAGTTTAAAAGAAAAGATTAATTACTCTATTTTTGGATATAATAACTCAATTCACAATGCAACAAATTTTAAACCTGTAAATTTAATGTTTGGCCACATAAAAAATAACGAACGCAGTCTTGACAACGAAAACCAAATTATAAACGATTATAATGTAAGCCATAAACCAAAAATGAAAAGATTATTTGAAAGAGTAAAAACAAAATTAGAAGAAGATAAACTTAAAGTATGCACAAAATTAAAAACTAACACAGATGAAGAATTACCAGAACAATTGAAAGTTGCATTAGTCAAACAAACTACTAGACATGCTGGTAAAATATCAAAACCAAAATATGTCAAACATCATATTAAAGAAATAAATAAGGAAACAGGCGTAGTTATAACAGATAAAGATAAAAAAATTAGATTGTCAAATCTAAAGAAATCAAGAATAATAAAAGAAACTACAAATGTTCGGAACAGGATCCAATTCAGAATATCTAAAGGACTTCAATCATAATCCTTTCGCAATCATCTGTAAACTTGGAAAAGCAAAATATTATTTTAATAACCATATAATACATTACACTTTTAATTTCGAAAACATTTATAACGAATTTACTGACATAAATTAATTTATTGAAAACGAAAATCAATTCTCATAATGAGATAGAATACCAAAATCATTGAAAAATAATTAACTTTTATCAAAACGAAATTAATAATAAGTTTTCAGACCTTAATGTATTTAAACGCAATAAACGAGGATTTATTAACGGACTAGGTTCCATAATTAAAAGTATTACGGGCAACTTAGATAGCTTGGATGCAGAAAAATATGATAAATTGATTGATGAATAAAAACAGAATTAACAAACATTACAAAATAATATTAAACAAAATTATAACTTTAACACAGAAATCATTAAACAATTCAACGAAACCATCGGCTCACTAAAACATAACCAAATCCTCCTTAAATCTAAAATTCTCCAAATTCAGAGTTTCATAAAAGAAGATGCTGCATTATATACAAAAGAAGTAATTAACCAAATCGTATTGTTCAATAATATCCTACTTAACATCTTAAACAACATAGAAAATTCACTAAGTTTCTTTAACCTCGGAATTTTTCACGAAAGCATTATCACATATGATCAATTAAAAACTTTGAAAACTACCTGAACCATGATTATGAGTATTTACGAACACGAAAACATTTCGAAATTAGAAAATTATTAAAGACTTACTGTAAAGTGAATAGATTTGAAATTGATAATCTTATAATTGTGCTACTTTATCTGAATGATGAACATGAACTTTTGCAATTCACACCAGTGCCTACTTTACAAAATAATGACTTTGTGACAATATTTCACCAAGAAACCCACTTATTATCAGTGAATCGTAAATTATACGAATTTAACGATCAATGCATAGACATTAATCAACTTTACTATTGTAATAAACTAGGAAATAAGTTAGACACTAATAATTGTATATCAAATCTTAATAACAAACAAGATAATAATTATTGTGAATTTATCAATGTTAACAATCCCCAAAATAAAGTATGTTTTAGAAATAAGCAACACTATAATATTGCTTATTAAAAATCTCGATAAAATAATGTTTAAATGTAAAAATAAGCATGATGAAATATTAAATATTAAAGGAATATATTTATTAGAAAATCAAAAATGCAGAATTAATTATAAAACATTTACTGATAAAATTGAAAGAGGTGAACCTATAATTATAACAAATTACAAATACACTATTACCAATTCAAAGAAAAATAATTTAACCGTCGAAATTAAAACCATCAAATAAATGAAATTTGTAAAACCATATCTTAAAGAATTAAATAAATTTGAAATCCTGGAAATAAACAAACATCACATTATAAAATATTGTTTATTAACTGTTATAATAATTGTACTTATTGCAATCATTTGTTAGAAATATTGTAAAATTAATAAAAGAAAAGAAATTGTTTGCATCCCTATGGAAGAAATCCACTTTCTTGATGATGCTCGAATTTAATGGTGAAGAACCATTCATGGCCATCCTTTGTCCCTAAAACTGCTCACCTAAGTATTTATCTATCAGTAATTAACAAAAAACCCATATCTTATAATTGTAATCACCAACGGACTAGCGGGTCCGTGCCGTATTTCTACAAGTAGGTTCTTTTTCGGGGGCTTGTTCCGAGTACAAAAACTGAATACAAGTTTAACCACATTCTTTTCTACACGTATACCGTGTTTAGAAATACCCTAAACAAGATTCAAGACTATACCCCCTCCTAACACTATTCCAGTTCTCGGACTCTCAAAGGTAAAAAACCTCTGCTCTACTCGAGAGACTCTACCCCAACTGACTTTCTAGTCTCCCTTTTTCTTCCACTCATCTACCATTCTATTTAACATTCGAAGTCCAAGAACATTCAAGTGACCCTTGTTCGAGGACAACTCGTGCTTATCTTCTAAATTCACATAATTTAGAGCATAATATCTGTTTAGTCCTCGTGGTTCAACTAACCTTTGCGCGAGCGGTAAACCAATGTTATTGAAATACAATAATGTACCAAGCTCTTAACAATCTAACAACGAATGGAAAGCTTTTAAAACGATATCAACTACAGAATAACTCAGCAACAAGTAACAAATTGACTACTGGAAAATTAAATCTTTAATTCGCGTTATGGTTGCATTATCGAATCCCTTACAAATATCCTTAAATTAGCAATATGAATATATATATATATATATATATATATATATATATATATATATATAAAACAATGCAAGATGCAATTGTTACATCACTCCCACCTGTTTTTTTTTTAGAAATTTTTATATTAACATAAAATATTTATAAAATTAAAAAATAAAAGATATGATAATTTCGAAACACAATAAAGTAACATATAGTATATTAAACAAATTAAAAAATAAAAGATATGATAAATCGAAACACACTATAGTAACATATATTATTTAAAAAAAATTATAAAATAAATGAAATGCTAATTCCGGAACCCACTAAGATAAAATCGATATATAATTGTTATAATTATTAATAGTATATTGATTGTCAATTTTTTCGAGAGGGAAATGTTCGTGGCAAGTGTGGGGGGGTTATTTAACCGAACATTTGTACTTGCTCCAGTTCAAGTGGGGGGGGGAGGTGTTGTCATCTCTGTGTTATTAGTTTTGGTGGCTGTACGTTTCGAAGGCCGCACAATGGAAAGCACCTTTCCGCACATCACTTTTAAATGTTTGCACTTAGAAACACAAACAAGTAATCCGAATGTGATGACGATATCTCTTAGCACTATCAACCATTGGGAGTGATCATAATGCAATTTGGTGGTTGTCATATCACCAATTATTCCTTGAATATCGTGTATTGGCATATTTCCTGAGCCAGTAGCTTGAAATGCTGGGTCGCTTAATTGCGTGGCTATCTTATGAAGCTGATCGCTGTGATTTAGAAGTAGGAATATTGGAGTTAAATTCAGTAAGGGCAACATTTCCGGAAGTGGCAGTCTAAATTTATCGTTTTCCGTTTTTGTAGCTACCATTTCGTTGGAATGTGGTAGTAACAGATGACCGTCAATTGTAGCTTGGCATTTGGGGTTCAAGTTGAGATATCCCGTTCCTTGCAAGGACTTAGTTGACACTTGCTGCCCACATTTGATAATAGCATGCTTTGTTCTCGGCATACTATATATCCATTTACCACTTTCCGCCATTTTATAGAATACTTCTTTCAGTTTGCTCTGCAGATTTCTATTGCAGAGGATTTGAACCAACTCCTCTTCATTATGGTTGAGCGCGGAGAAGCAGGTCTTCTGTGGGTGTGTGTCGATAGCCACGTGAGGTGGGCATATATTAATGGATACACCTCGACACTTTTGCAGATCATCGATTTGTATATTGACATATTTTAAGCCATCTTCAGATATTGCCAAGTATTGGGCTACCGGTTGAATGGACATGAATATGTACTGCTCAATTCTTATTGGAAGTGGTCGTTCTCAGTTTAAACGGAAATCTCTATCTCTTGATACCAATGGTATCTGGGTGTAAACTCTCAACATCCCATTGTATGACATGGGTCTCACATTAGCAACCTTATATTGGTCATACATTTGATGGCGTTGTAAAGGACTCACGTATCCTGACCCTTCCCGTAGCGTGGCTGAATATCTGAGAGTACTTCATACATCCTTTTTGCACTAATGAAGTGGAAACTTAGGTGGTGTGGCTTTGCTTGCTCGATCGCCAATTTAGTTAGAGAAAGTTCGTGTTCCAGCATAGGTAATATTGCGTCTGACTTTCTTAGTAGCGATTGTGTCTGCATACGAAATTCAATGTATTCGATACTTTTAAGGACGGCGCTGAGTCGTTGGTTCACTTGATCTTCAATTTTTTTAAATTCCCTATGCAATTCTATCGAGATTTGGTGTAGATTTCCAATTAACTCTTTATTGCGATGAGCTAATTTGGACGTCGTATCAATCAGGGTGGCTTTGACTTGTAAGACTGTCACGAACTTGTCATCCTTGGCAGATATTCCGGCTAATTTAGCATAAATTTCCTCTAAATCTTGGCTGTCAAGATTTCCGAACATTAATTTAATTACACTACCCCCAACATCAATCAATCCCCGTTTATTACGACCCGGAACATGAAACCGCTTGAAACTGTCTTCTAATTCACTAATACCATTATCTAGTTTATATATACATGCGCGAAATATGTTTTTTCCACTATCATTGATTCTATGGTACCATTAAGTCTTTTCCCTTTTGTACCAATATGGGGTATTATGGTCCGTATTTGATGAACATACCGCACAACTTCTTCAAGTGTTACTCTGTAGTTTGTAATGCTTATATCGAGCACTATAGTCCCATACTCGTCCGTCATATATACATTGCCTTCGTAGATAAAAGCGGCACCTCTCTGCAGTTCGTTTGGTTGGTCTGACGTTGCCGTACTTAATGTTATAAGCATTAAGCTGCAAAGAATCACTGACAATTTAAATGCGGGAAGTAGACACCCACTGCTGTTCCGGAACAGATCCATGACTTCTGGTAGTGTAGCGTCGGGGTTCCGCTGGAGGTGTAGGAGGGTTATGGTCACCCATGCATTCGTTAAAATTTTGTTACTCGTTTAAGTGTTCTCCGAACAAGAATTGTGGTACGCGAATCGGGGTTCCTATAGCTTCATTCATATCTACAACCGGTTCTTCGTCATCAGGTTACCAGCCTGTTTTACAAATTTTTAATCTATCTGCATGAACAACTAGTTCTTTTGTGCCGAACAACTCTTTGATTTTATAAACGACTGGGCTCTTTTTATCTATTATCCTAAAGGGACCTATCCAATTTTTAGCTAATTTCTTTGACAGTCCTATTTCATTTGCTGAATTTTTCGAATATACTTTATCGCTAATTTTAAACTCTACCTGGGCCCTTTTCCGAATTGCTACCTCATTTCTACGTTCTAAATAACCGCGATATATTTCTATGGCTTTGTTAAAAGTTATGTTTAACCTGACTCGTAGATCGTCCGTGAAATTATCATTTACGTTATAAGATACACGTTTACTTGACTAAATATCTTCGAATGGCTAAACCATATCTCTACCGTGCATCAAATAAAACGGAGTTCCACTTGTAGCGCTATGAATACTGTTCCGATAGGCCATCGTTATGTATTCTAACCATTGATCCCAGTTCCGCTGATCTCTATCAAAATAAGTGTGAAGCCTGTATATTCACTTGACTTTTCGTCAACTTGCATTTGCCAATATCCACTTGCTTAAGCCATTGTGCTAAACAGCGTTGCATTTCCAAGTTGATCCAAAACGTCATGTAGGCCAGGTTACGAAAAAGTTCAGGGCGTGGTAGTCAATGCAGACTCGTAGCTTTTCTGTTTCATCTTCTGTTTGTTTGGCTACCATTACGACGGGTGCCGACCATGGTGAATTTGATTGCTCTATAATCTTATCCGTCAACATTTGTGTTATTTGTACTTTCAACTTGTTTGTTTGCGTATGTGGAATTCGATAAGGCGCTTTGGTGATTGCTGGGACTTTATCAACGATAATTTCGTAATTCGTCTTATCAGTATAACATAGAGTCGAATTATCAGTTAGAAATACGTCTTCATAATTTTTGATAAGATCTAACAGTTGACCTCTATCATTTGCGTTCAGGTGTTGTAGATCGAAGTATGTCACGATGTCTTTGGTTCTCCCTTCCTCGATGTTTGCCATATTAATCTCTCGTCGTTGGCAGGTTTCCGTTCGTAGCGCATGTCCTATGATTGTCCAAGCATTTATTGTTACTTCATTCGATGTTGTGTTTATTAATTTATTCTGTACTTCTTTGGTATTTTTAGCCAATGTCCTAGCCGAAAGTATTCTATGGGAAAGAACTTCGGTTGGTTCGATTATGACGTCTGAGTTTTCTGGTAAGTTCATGAGTCCATCCTGAATTCCCATGCAAAAGATTTCCGTTCTGGCGGGAATATCGATTTTCTGCTTGAGCCGAACTTCAATGCGGTCAACAATTTCATTCGGCAATTGATTCAAAATTGACAGTGATGAATCTATAGCTCTTTCTTTAATTTCCCCCTTTCCTTCGTCTTCACGTTTTCTGCCATAAATGAGACTTTCATTCTTTTCTGTAAACCTTTGGCAAGACATCTCAACGTTTTCCTTCTGACTTGACAATGATTTCCTCATTAATATTGGGTAAGCTACTTCCCATTCTGGTTCGTTGAATGTTACTTGTTTCTTCTTTTGTTTGATGACTTTACTTGAATCTCGGCATCCCACTTCGCATATGCAATTTGTCTCGCCATCCGTTCTCTCCATCTCATTTTCACGTAATAGAGTGGTACATACTCTATCACACAATTCCAATTTATCTTCCTTAAAATCGATCAATGTTCCGTTTTTATTTAATAAGTTTCTCCCTAATATACCGTCTATTTTAAGTGGTACATGTTTGCTTCATATAATACTTACTTGTACAAAAGTTTTTCCTTCAATTTCCAATTCAATGTTGGTTTGTCCCAGTACCTCCAACTGATTTCCCGTTAATCCGGTTATAATTAAATCTTCGACTGAATTTAAACATAAATCACGGCAAACCGACTTCTTTATTATTGTGATTGCCGCCCCAGTGTCAATCAACATAAACTTTATTTTTCCTCCTATATCTTGTTTTTAGTTACAGACGCAGTATCTAAAGTTGTAGTAATAATGCGCCTAGATTTCCGTGTACTTGACGTAAGTTCGTTACTAACATTTCGTTTATCATGAATAGTTTGTGAAAAGTTGCTGTTTTGATTTTAAGTCTTATCTTGGTGTTGTTTAACATAGTTCTCGTGTTTGAAACGTGCCTCATACCATCTTACATCCGTAGGACGTAAAAATCTTGAAATAGTTTCTAATCTTCGATAATTGTGCTGGGTTGTTTGATATGTCATACACGGAGATCTTTTAGAAAAGATGTTTATTGTCGATTGTTGTTTGTCAGACCATCTCGGGCGAATTGATTCTGGCTTCTTCCGTTTAAATGTTGTCTGTAGTCTTTGGACAAATGACCTTCTTTCTTACAGTTGTAACATTGTCTCGTTTCTGGCCGTCTACAATCTTTTATCGGGTGATTGATCTTGTCTTCTGAAACAGCTCCTTGCAAGATGGCCTTTTCGTCCACACTCATTACATGTTATTTCATATCGATGCTGTTGCTCTTTATTTGGGACTTTGGAACTGTCGTGATTTCGATAGGGTCTAAACTCATCAATCACATTTGCGACATTTGCTAAATATGTATGTGTTCTTGTAGAATGTGCAATCATGTTCTCGTTGTGCTCTTCCTGTACGGCAATATGCAAAATATTACCAAATTTCATATCTTCTTCTTTTAGAGTTACACACGGCTAAGTACTAGTCTTCTTATTCCGGAAATCGGTCCATTTTTTAATTGTTCTATAAGCTCGGCTTCGTGGTATTTTTTGGAATCGCAACCTCTTCAGGTTTCGTGCTCCATCTAATTATTTCTTCTCTAGAATTTTCAACCTTGTCGCGTATTCCGAAATAGATTCGCGAGGATTTTGATTGCAGCGAGAAAATTTGAACGTAGCTTGTCCCGGTACTATTCTTTTGTCAAATTTCTTTATTTGTACATTTTTAAAGGTTGTCCACGGTATATTTTTGCTGGTTTCACAATCTAACGTTTCTAGAAACTGCGCTGCTATCCCGACACATTTTAACCGAGTAAAGGTGACATTTTGTACTTAGGTCCATCCGCACATACAAGCAAATTGTTCTACTTTTCTCACGAAAGCTTTAATATCTTCTTTAGCAGTTCCTCTAAATTCAGGGACTGAATCAATTGATGTCGTAATCGCGCTTTTTTGAATTCTTTGAAATGCCGCAGCACCAAGCAGAGTAGGTAGTGCCATTATTAATTTTATTATAGTTATAACTTTTTTTTTTGACAAACGAGTGTCCAATTTAGATTAATTATTAAACTGAATAAACTACATAAAAGTGATACTTTAATCGGAAATTCGGATAACAGTCATCGCAAACATTAAATAAATGATAAAACCGAGGTAATATGAGTTACGAGTTTGTCATTCTAGAAATATAATATAAATTATATTCTTATGCCGAAAAAGATTAAAATATACTATAACAGCTAATACTTTTACAATGCACGTTAATAGGAAAACAAAATTTTAAGAATAAAATAAGTTCCACCTATACCATAAATGGAAAATTTGGAATTGTGCAAAAACAAATGTTTGATTACAAATAACAAGCTGATATCTCTAATTCAAACGAAAATAATAGATATGAAATAAAATAAAATAGTGCAAATCGTAAAATGCGGGAAAATGTTACAATTACGCAAAATTCTATACTCAAAACAACACTGTTATTGCTGTATATAAATTTAAATATTAATAAACAACTAATATCCCCAAACGATGCAAATTTAGAACGCATTTATAACCTCTTTTTTTTTAAGTTGAGCTTTATATTTAATTTGCAAAAATATCCCACCGCTCAGCCACCAATGTAAGTTTTCGTCGCTGCCACCAGCGAACCTACGGGTCCGTGCCGTATTTCTACACATTGGTTCTTGTTCGGAGGCTTGTTCCGAGTACAAAATCTGCAAATAAGTTTAACCACATTCTCTTCTACACTTACCCCGTGTTTAGAAATACCCTACCATCTGGAACGGTGTTAATCCAAGTACAAGAGCTTAGCACTGGTCACTTACGCACGCTTGCACCAAATAAAACCACTCGTTTCCGTTATGTAAGTTAAACAGTCTTTATTTAATAATTATAAAACAAATCAATATATGACTAAAATTAATATAATATAAAACAAGATTCAGACTACACCCCATCCTAACACAATGATAAGAGTAAAAATGCATTTCCGGTTTGAATATCTTCGTCAAAACTAAAAGGTGCACACCTTAGGAATACGAAAACCTGAAGTTTAAAAGTTCATAATTTTACCTTCAGCAGTTTAGCCGGTAGAGAGCATACACACACACACACACACACACACACACAGACAGACAAACGCTTCCGAAAATTACTTTCTTACATGAGTAAATGTAAGTATTGTAATCGTGAAAAATTTCGATTTCGGGATTTTAACGGAAATATACGTTTTTACCTTCTCTTAAACGATTTCTCCTATTTTTGGAATGACGTCTGTTTGTGTGTGTGTGTATGCTCTCTACAGCCTACACGACTGAATGTAAAGTAATGAAACTTGAAATTTACATTGGGCATATGCCTAAAGTGTGCACGTTTTATTTTTGAAAAAAAAAATTCAAACCGGCAGTGCCTGTTTACTCTAGTTAGTTTTTGCGCTTTCAGCAATGACTCAATAATGAATATATTTACAGAAAAATTGATTAGTCATAAATCAAGGTAATTATGTTTCGCAAAACATTTGTTTGAATTTTTTTTTCAAGAAGAGTTTTGATTTCTTAATAATGGCTATTGCAAATTCTGCTAATTATACATATTCTTACATAAATTGTATAATATGCACCTGTCAATTGTTTTTCAAAAACATCTGCAGTGTAATGCACCGAACTTTCTTATACGCATTTGGATTGGACCATATCGTGGTTTCATTAAATTTCTAATTTATAATATTTGTTCTTAGCTTTAGATTGCTTTGACAGTAAATATATTCCTAAGAATAAAAATAAAAAGTCAAACTTCAAATAATTTAAGCCTATATTGTTAAACAATTGTCAAGCGCAGATGATACGATTTACCTATTTTGAAAAAAAAATTCAAGCAAAAGTTGAGCTAAATATAAATGCCTTTAATTTTTGTTCATGCAATTTTTCTGTAACTGTAACCATTTTTAAGTAATTGCTGAAACCGGAAATAATGACTACAGTAAATATGGACATCCAGTTTGAAGATTGTTTTCAAAAATAGGATGTGCACACCCGAGGCATATGCAATTCATAAGTTGAAAGTTTCATAAGTATAGCTTCAATTTTATGAATTTTATAAAACGAGATTTTCAGAGCTCATAAATGACCAATAGGTGGCTTTGTGTCGTTTCCCAAGAGTAGAGTAAGTTAAAATATAATTGGTGCGGTCGGTTATTCTGCGCAGTACAAATGAATATTTAAATACTTATGTAAGTTAAACAAAAAGTTATATTGAAGAGTTAGAATATGAGAAACAAACTTTTGATGGCTAATATAGTAAATATTTTATTATATAATTAAATTTAGTTAATTAGCGGTATTTAAATGTTTATAGGCATTTCCTGTTTTTTTTTTATCAAGCTTTGTCTACTATAGTCAATAATTTACTTAATATAAATTTAATTATTAATTATTAATATACCATTTTTACTATCTTATACGCATTATAAGTAAGTATTTTAATCATAAAAATTTCGATCTAGAGAAATATGTATATTTCACCTTTATAAATAATCGCTAGAAAAACCTCACAAAAATGGCCTTTTATGGGCATATAGTAGAATGACAAATAAATAAACAAATATATTTTTATAGGAAGTTCGGGCAGAAATTTGATAAAATTTTTACTAGCAATATACTAGTAAAAAGCTGCCATGTCAGCCACTGAACCTTCTTATACGCATTTTAATTAGTTCGTTAGAATTAAAAAAATTTTGAAAACTTTAAATTTTTATAAATTCTTATGATCTATCCAAAATAAATGTACGAAATTATATAAACGTGTACGAAAGTATATTAACACACTTATGCTCAGATATCTTATTTTTAATTTCCGTGCGCTACATATATCCGCAATTGTATACAAATGAAACAATCAGCAACAATACACGAACCATTAAATATAAGATCAGGTTTCTAATCGAGATAAAACGAAAACTGAAATTTTCGTTAGTCGTGGCATAGCGGATGACATAATTATAGTAGCCACCTTTAGTGCGGAAAAAGCACTACAATATTAAGGGCTGCTTTACGTTATACGACAGTATATACTTGTCTGTAGATTAGCGACCGACATGCCGTGGCGAGTGGATCAACTACTAGCATACAAACTAAACCTCCGCTACTAGACGTTAGAAGTATTGAATGTCATATTGAAATTAACGCAATTTTTGTTGTAACCGGTAACTTTTCTGAAATTACTTTTTAAAATAAAAGTTATGCGTAATATTAATATCTTTTCTTTTCATTCTTACTAATTTTGCTGTAAGTACTACCGATTTTGTGTTAAAGCAACATATTGAAAAAACACTGTTTTTTGTAAACAGTACCTCTTTTGAAAAATATATTCAATTAAAAGTTATGCGAAATATCAATTTCTATTAATCTTATCCTTAAAATTTTGCTGTAAAAGCTACCGTTTCTGAGTAATGGCAGAAAATGCAAAAAATTACGAGAGTAAACTTGCACTTCCTGTTTAATATTCTATTCAAAATAGAAGGTTTTCCCGCCAGGCACATAAAAATCTTAATTTCGATAACTGTATCTTTTACCGTTTAGGATGTAGAGCGCACACATACACACTCAGACAAACAAACAAACACACACACACACGGAAAGACGTCATCTCAAAAATAGTCAGACTCAATACAGGGAATTTCAAAAGATATATTTCCGTTAAAATTTGGGGATCAAAATTTTTCATGATTACAATACTTACATATACTGCGTATAAGAAAGTAAAAAACGAAGAAAAAGCCCGTGAGATTTTCCATAAATCTGCTTCTTTTAATTTTCAGGAACAATCGGCTTAAACTGCAGCTTATTGCTACAGCTTATAATGGCAAAACAATTTTGGGATTCAAGAGAAAATCAATCAGAAACTAATAGAGCTCAACGTAATATACCCATCCGGTAAAGAAAACGGAAGCGCACCCACAAAGGATTTCTAAAAAATATGGCTGAATCAAAAATCAATGCAAAAATCTGTTTTCAGAAAGATTTCTTTTTCATTGGTTTTGATGATATTGCCATAGATTTATTACCTATCATATATAATAATATCTGTGCACAAGAAATGAATTCAAAATGTATACTTTATTATATTAGCAGTGCACCAATAATTTTAAATGAATGTAGTAAACAAATTTCCACTTCTTACGGCCGCAACGGAATGACAGCGTAATAAAAAAATGTTATATCAAATCAATATTTACAGAAAATGAGTGGAAATATCCTTTTCTAAAAATTATATATTTCATTTATTGGAAACAATTAGAAATGTATATGATAAATGCCAATTCAATATTGAGCACGAACGCATTAACAAGGATTATGCGAAAACATATTTGTTATGCATTTATAAGGAATGCCTTTCTTCACACAGAACTATCGAGTTCGCAAAATCTGAAGATAATTACCTAGATGCGACCCCGAAATTATTTGGTGTATTTAATCAAGCAGGAGAAATGAATTTTAAACAAGTTCGAGGACATTATCGGATAAAAGCCAAAGAAAAATTAAAAAATAAATCCGCATATCAGTATCGGTCGTGGAAAATTTCAAACTGCAATAATGAATTGCTTGTAGTAAAAACGGCGCCAAATGTAACAAAGGTAGATGTTTGTTGATAAATCCGATCTGAGGCGTTCACAGAGGACGACGTAGAAAACAATGATTTATTGGATTTGGTCGAAGTTGGATATACTGATAAATCTATAAGATCATTGAAATATTTTGAATGGTGGCATGATTGGTGCTTTCGTGTTGCTAGTTAATCTTTCCGTGCAGATTCTAGCCTCACCTTATATTTAGATGCTACCGGATCAGTAGTGCGGTCACTGGACAGGAGAGACAAGCGTGTCCTATATTACACTGAAGTGATATCGGCTTCCTTTCCGGATGTATCCGATAAAATAACTCTTCCAATTTTAGAGATGATATCTGATAATCAAACATCATATCACAGCACAACATGGTTGCACAAATTTTATATGACCGCCCGTCGCAACGGTGGATTACCATTCGGGCGTGCGGTAACAGATTTTAAGTAGGCTTTAATAATTGCAACGTGCCTTTAATTTAGTCAAATGAAAGTAATTGATTATGTCCACGAAATTCATAGTTTTCAGACGGAGAACAAAACACATCACTTGAAAGTGATTTTGAAGTTTTGTGTTGCGCACTTTTTGAAAATTGTAATTTCAGATGCAGGAGCTTGTGCGGGCACTAATAAAAAACTAAAAGATTTTTTTATTGGTGTAGTTCCAAATTATTTAAAGCTGTGCCGTACTTACGAAGAAGCACTACAATGTTTTAAACACATAATAATTGTTTTACTATATTACAAATGATGTGCGTAATTCTTTGAACTTTTTTAGAGGCATGAATTTCGTCATAGAAGAAAAAGAAGCTGCAGCACAGCATGAACCGGCTATTTCAGAACCAAATTTGCCCATTTAAAAAAAAGTAAATTTTATATAGAGTCGCAGACAACTACGCAAATGCACCGAAACATTTGGCGGAACCGACACCCCATATTATTGCCCAGCATTTTTAAATATTTGCGAGAAGAAATATCCATACATACTCTTATAGTCAGGCTTCCTACCGCAGGAAAATGAAAAAAAGAAAGACTAATTCCCCCGTTGAATCTTGGTATCGCGTAGTAAGCATTCAAATTTAGAAGGGAAGAAAAATTTAAAAGCGGTAAGATTTTATGGAGCCCAAAAGAAAGACATAGATTCATTAGAAAAAGAATTTTAGTTTAAAATTCCACTTAAAGCTAGGGAAACTGAGAAAAAATATGTGGAGAAATGGGGAAAACCCAGTCAGGACTGTCATCGCAATTATCACATGCGTAATAAGGATAAACGTTTGAAGTCAATCAAGGATACGCCAGCTGTCGTCGATGCACCAACAATGAAAAAGATGAACCGGCTTCAAATCAATGCGAATATCAGGACGCAACAGGAAATAAAAAAGGAATAGTTTGACAATGGCATCTTGAAACAGACATTTATTTATAATTTCAAAATTGCAGGTACAAATTGCTCGATATTGCACGATCTCAGCTGCATGCAGCATCCGGAAAATACAGTTATCTGCATTTGAATGACTACGTGACGTTAGTAGATGGAGAGTGGATTTCAGATGCTATCATAGATTTGTCCCTGCAGTTATTATCGAAAAATGGAAAGTTCTGCATTATTAAATGTTGCGCGTCAGAAATGATAATTAGAAGAGCGTACAGAGAAATGTGGTACAGAGACCAACAACAACAACAATATATTCTTCTTCCATTGAACGTAGACGGGCATTGGATATTGATATTCGCCGATTTCTGGAAGAAATATACTTACTGTTTTAACTCCTTAGCAAATAATGAGGTAACGGAAGAAATGTTTTCATAAGTTTTAATTTCTATTAAAAAACAAAGTCGTTTTCACGATTGCGTTATTGATGTTAACTGGTGGAAGGTATTGGTAGCAAAATATCCTAAGCAGCAGGATAGTATCAACTGCGGAATCCTCGTAATTCATTATGCCAAAAATATTTTAGATAACACCGGTACATACCATTACGACGGTGCTTTCGAGCGCAATAACTTAAGAGAATATCTTGGACGATATATGTTAGAATAATCGACAAAAGTTTCAGAGTTTTGTCTTCTTTGTCTAGACTCTGGTGATTGTAGAGTGATTCAATCAACCTGACACTTTTGAAACTAAATATGGTCGCGGACCACTGTGTTGCTTAGTACCGATAGACTAATGTTTACGTATGGAACAAAAGGGTTCCATTGAATACTCGATGGCATGGTCATAGGAATGCATATACTCGTGCGCTATCGGCACGGAAAAAAATAATGGGCAAACCTTATCTCCAAGATTTTTCCTATACAAATGCAGCCATTCTTTGTGCGTAACTGAGAACTTAGTAAAACAAGTTACTTTAAAACTATATATAGTTACTTTAAAAATATATTTTATATTGAAAAACCGGAACGAGAGCGTGATCACTTCTTGAACAATCCAAAATACGTAGCAAAAATCAATATTTTGTTCAAACCTCAACATATTACCGTCAATAATATTACACACAATTAGAAAACTGTTTGTTTTCATTACTTAAGTATTATTACTATGTATTGTAATCATGAAAAAATTCGATCTCGAGATTTCAACGAAATTATTCGTTTTGACTTTCCCTGAATCGATTCGGACCAATTTTCGAAAGACGTCGGTCTGTGTGTGTGTGTGTGTGTGTATGGGTGTATATGCTCTTTACAGCCTAAACGGTTAAAGTAAAAATTATGAATCTTTAAATTTAAGATTTGCATATGCCTGGGGTGTGCACCTCTTATTTTAGAAAAAAATATTCAAAGCGGTAGTGCCTGTTTACTTAAGTCATTTTTTTCAGTATCTGCAATTACTCAAAAAGTGTTAAAGGTACAGAAAACTTGTATGGACAAAAGTTAAAGTTATTTTTATTTCGCACAACTTATACATTACAAAATAGAATTAAATAATTTAAATTTTAAGGTTGGTAGGTAGGATTAAAATTTCAAGGCGTATCAGCCTCTTGGGCTATTCACGCCATAAACTTAATAATGAAATAAACTATCATTTTAAAATATATGCAAAAATAATATTGTAAGCTTAAAATCTATTAAAAATTTAAATTTTTAATATTTTATATTTATTCTATGAAATATATTTAGTGTAAAAGCGATCTAGAGGTTAGAACATATATTATAAATAAGAAAAATAATGAAACTACGATTTGGATCATCCCAAATGCGTTTTAGAAAGTTCGGTGCAGATGTTTAATTTTACCTTTGAATAAAGTGGTACTTATTTTCAATTTCTTTTTGACTTCGCGGTCGACTACCCTAGACGATAGCGTCATTGGCCAATTTTAACCCACTTAGAAGCATCCTTAAATTCCTAAAAAATTCAGAGATTTCGTTTTGGATCTCGTCTGGTTATCCCGATATTATTTGACTCGATAAGTTTATTTAATTAACCAATAAAAATATTTAAATAATTAAATAGGGGCAAATTGGACCATTTTACTAAAATATTAATATTTCGGACCAAAATTAATATTAAATTAAAAACGCAGATTTGACACTTCCCTTAAAAATCGGAAAATGTTACACTAACAACCGTAGACGAATACATCAACACACAAACTTTGATCTATCACAGCTGTGCGAGACTCAAACGAATATTAACGCACTTTAACATGCGTTCTTACTGAACCTGGAAGCATTTTTAGAAGGGGTTTAAAGCCACATTCACTTGTCTTACCCGTGATACAGAGAAATTGAAAAATCTAAATTACGTTATCGTCTAGGGTTGTCGATGCAGGGTTGATAATTTATTTTTAAATATAATACGAAGTAACTTAGATTATATAACAAATGTTTATATATTAAATAGTTAAAAAGACTATGTATGGTAAATTTTTAAAAACTAATTCATATGAATATTTATAATTTTAAATATAATACGAAACAACTACATTATTTATTATTATAATACATAAACTATTTATCATTATTATAAAAAAACTAAGTTCGCATTTCATTAATTCTATAGCATGCTTAGTGTTGTTGTTCGCGTATTCATGAGGCACCGACAAATTCTGGTTTAGCAGATTGCGTTATCACTGCAATTCCGGGAACATTGCTATCAATAAGCCTCGCGAGTGTGTTGTCCTCCAACCATTGGAACCCCACTTCTCCAAGCCTTTTTTTATTGTTTGTGGCTCATCAGACTCATTGCGTTAGTTACATTTTTTACTTCTTAGGTTCCAGTTCATTTTTATTATCAGTGCGCGAGACTGTACTTTAGTTTATTGTCATCTCAAGTTTTATGTAAGTGTTAGTGTATATGTAAAATAAAAAATGAATGCCAACTGTCCACCAACGAGAAAACTCACAACACAAAACATTGGTACTTCGAGCTGGATATACACAACACCAGCAGCTACAATATGACATCAGTTCAACAATTGCACGACATCAGAACCATCCAACAGGTGAGTCTCCAATTTTCATAATATTTTTCTATATGAAATTGTGCGTCAAGTTCCAAATTCTCCCTATTTGTATAAAATAGCAGAAGAATTAAGGATACTTAAAAAGAAAAGAAGTCAAATTAAGACATCAGCCACCAGATTTCAAACGTTCATAAATTCATTGAGAAAAGATTCGATCCAACAGATCAGTTAAATTTACGTAAAGCAAAATTTGCAGCAACATGGTCCCAGTTTTCAGACACTCAATCTGAGTTAGAACTGCTAGTTGATAATTGAACCCTCAACAAATGAGCGCGAAAATTTTGAAGCGACCTATTTTAACCTTATCTGCATAGCTGATCAGTTTATAGCAGAAAGTGTATCTTCTGTATGCACTCCTAGTAATTTGTCTTTGCAAGCACACACGGAGACAAACAGAAATCGTTTACCGAAAATTGATATGCCAAAATTTGGCTGGGTCTTATGAGAACTGGTACAATTCTAACGATATCTTTAATACGCTTATACATTCGAACACATCAATTTCGAAAATAGAAATATTCAATTACTTAAAATCTTCATTAGAATCGGAGGCCGCCAAAGTTTTGCATTCTTTAGAAATAACAAACGAAAACTATGAGAGCCCATAAAGTTTGCTTCGCGACCGATACGAGAACAAACGTATTATAATTCAAAAGCACGTTAAAGCAATTCATGAATTACCTAGCATTGCTAGGGAAAGTTATTCTGGCTTACGTCAACTTCTCGACGGTTTCTTAAAGCATATTCGAGCTCTAACTTCATTAAAACGTCCAACTGAGCAATGGGGTGATTTATTATTTTATATCATTAACAGTAAATTAGACCCAACAACGAATAAATATTGGGAATCTAGTTTATTAAAAAGCGAAAAACCAACAATTAACGATATGACCGAGTTTTTGGATCGCAGATGTAAAATTCTGGATGCTATTACCAAAACCGAGAAATTGCAGTTAGTCGCTAACACCAAATCACAACACGGAAGAAAAATAATGTCGTCTCACATTGCAACGTCTTCTTGCTGTACATTCTGTACGGGCAATCATTTAATATATCATTGTGAAAATTTTTTTAATATGGCCGTTCATCAACGAATAAATCAACCAAGAGCCAAAAGTGTATGTCTCACTTGTCTTAAATCAAATCATTTGGCAAATAAATGTAAATCTTGTTCGTGCCAAAAATGCAACAAACGCAATAATTCATTGTTGCATTTGGATCCTGCCGAAAATAAATCTATCACCATAGCAAATATCTCGTGTCATTCAAATAATCAGAATCACTTGTTGTGGTCCACCGCTATTATGAACGTGTATGACGCGAGTGGAAATGTGCATGAGTGGCGAGCACTACTCGATTTCGGATCGCAGTCTTCAATCGTCTCGGAAGAATAAGTGGAAAAATTAGGCTTGAAGAAGCAACTAGTGCAAATATCAATTGCTGGTATCAATAAATCAACAACTCGAATCAACAGCACGGTGCAAATCTAAATCAAATCCAAATATAATGCATTTCGCTCTAATATGCAATGTCTCGTAATGAATCGCATAACTTCCAATTTGCCATTACAGTCATTCGATAAAGCTCATATCCACATTCCAAAAGGCATTAATTTGGCAGATCCGAATTACAATATCACATCCAACATCGATATGCTCATCGAAACCGACATATTCTGGCTACTATTATGTGTTGGGCAGATTAAATCGTCCGTCAATCAACCGTATTTTCAAATAACACATCTCGGTTGGATTGTGTCGGAATTTATTCCCACTTATTACAACAAATCTGTGCAGTCTGCCATCTGCACTTTATCCAACGATTGAAGATGATTTAAAATCTACTCTCGCTCAATTCTGGCAACTTGAAGAATACGCCCCGAACGCTGTTTATTCACCAGTAGAATAGGATTGTGAACATGTCTTTAAAAGCACCATCAAACGAAGCAGCAAAGGCCGCTTCATAGTGCGGCTACCAATAAAAATGGATATTTTACAAAAATTTGCCGATTCGCAGACCAAAGCGCTCAAAAGCTTTCATGCTTTGGAACGAAAACTAAACATACAACCCGAGTTAAACATAGAAAACACAACTTTTCTCAAGGAGTACGAATCTTTAGGACACATGAAACTATCTCCTGAAATAGAGAAATGCGGAAACCTACCAACCTGCTATTTGCCTCATCATGCGGTAATAAAGCATACCAGCTTAACTACAAAACTGCACGTCATGTTTGATGGGTCCGCTAAATCTACCTCTGGAACGTCGCAAAATGACGCTTTTATGAACGGTCCGGTACTTCAGCAAGATCTCTTCTCGATTGTTCTTCGATTCAGGTCTCATCGATTTGTGATAACTGCAGACATCGCATAAAATGTATCGGCAAATAATCGTGGACGAGGAAAACACAACTGCAGCGAATACTATGGCGTAACTGCTAAACTGAATATGTATGATATTACGAGCTAACCACTCTCACCTACGGCACCACCTCCGCATCATTTCTCGCCATCAGAGCTCTGCACCAGCTTGCAATAGAAGAAAAGGATCATTATCCTATTGGCTCAGCAACAGTACTTTAAAATTTCTACGTTGAAGGTTTGCTAACCGATGCAAATATAATTAGTGAAGTTGAAACCATTCGTGATGAAACAACAGTCTTGTTAAGCAAAGGGGGTTTTGATCTTCGGAAATTTGTATCAAATTGTCATGAGCTTCT
The DNA here is from genome assembly GCA_944039245.1 of Nebria salina. Lineage (NCBI taxonomy): Eukaryota > Metazoa > Arthropoda > Insecta > Coleoptera > Carabidae > Nebria > Nebria salina. The sequence goes on from OX063268.1 coordinate 18,026,148, forward strand.
GCGTAATACATGAAATAACACTGAACATTTCACGATTAACTTGAACAAAAACGAGACCATAAAGATACTCGGACTTCAGTGGAATTCATTCACTGACATCCTACAATATTCCTTTCCAACATATAACATAGGGTTATGAATTACGAAAAGAATAATTCTGGCTACCATATCACAAAATTTCGATCTTTTAGGATTGCTGGGTCCAGTTATTATTGAAACTTAATTACTAATGCAAGGATTGTGGCAATTAAAACTAACATGGACGAATCCGTGCCCACCGATATTCACTCCAAGTGGTTTTTACTGCCGAACCATCTTCAACATATAAATTCTTGGACTATACCAAGGTGGCTCCGTAATAATATGTCTCAACAGCGCTGTGAACTACATAGTTTTTGCGATGCAAGTGAACTTGCCTACGGTGCATGCATTGCCAAGCGTGTTTTGGACTCAGAAAGATACTCAAACATACTTGTGTGTGCAAAGTCTAGAGTTGCACCTTTGAAAAATATATCCTTGCCTTAGCTAGATTTATGTGGCGCTTTACTGCTAGCACGGCTAATGAAGAATACCAGAGAAGCAATAAATGTACCAATTCATCAGTCTCACTACTGGACAGATTCTACGATTGTACTTATTTGGATAACTTCAACTGCACCTAATTGGCGCTTTACTGTTAGCACGGCTAATGAAGAAAACCAGAGAAGCAATAAATGTACCAATTCATCAGTCTTACTACTGGACAGATTCTACGATTGTACTTACTTGGATAACTTCAACTGCACCTCATTGGAAGACATTTTTTACTAATCGCACTAGCGAAATTCAAGAGCGCACAATTCCTTCATATTGGCACCATGTAAACACGTTGCACCATCCCGCAGATATAATTTCGTGACAGCGAACGCTCACTCAACTCATTTGCTGTAATTTGTGGTGGGATGGACCGAGCTGGTTAAAGTATGACACCGACAAGAGGCCAACAGCATCATTGACTTGAAAAATAAATGATGAGATTCCCGAACGTCGTACAACCGTGATTGTTATGACCGCAATATCAATGGATAATAACTTTATTTCCAGCTTGAACCAGCTTATCCGCATAATGGCCAATTGTCTTCGCTTCAAAAATAATATCATTCAAGTAATGTCTAATTTCTTTGCGATAATTGATCGGGTCAATTAACTGTGAGCGAACTATCACAGGCGAACATTCGTATTGTCCGACACATTCATGAAGCATCATTTAAGCAAGATCTGTGCGAATTGTCTAACCGTGGCAGAATTCATCAAAAGAGTAAACTACTTTGTCTCAATCCATGCTTAGACGAGCACGGAATCCTCAGAGTGGGAGCCAGATTGCTCAATCCATCACTGTCCTTCTCTGAGAAGCATCAAATTCTTCTTCCCAAGAGACATCACTTCACCATGCTGCTGATAACGCATGAACACGTTAATCAGCTTCATGCTGGAGCACAAGCAACATAAGCTGCGGTCATAAACCAGTATTGGCCTCTAGGCGCGCGGAATACCATAAAAAAGTCATAAGAAACGTATTGCATGCTTCAAAGCAAAACCAATTGCTATGGAACCTATCATGGGAGATTTACCTGCAACCAAAACAACACCTGCACGTCCATTTACCAATTGTGGTGTGGACTATTTTGGTCCTTTGTATGTACGAGTATGCAAGCGTCGAAATAGCCGGACTGAAACAATGTACGGTGCTATCTTCATATGTTTCGCTACTATAGCCGTGCATTTAGAACTAGTGACTGATCTATCTACTGACGTATTCATAGGTGCGTTAAAACGTTTTATGGCTCGTCGCGGGAAACCTTCCAATATCTATTCAGATAATGGAACCAATTTCGTTGGTGCTAACAGAGAATTGAAAGAAATCTTTGAATTATTCATTACACAAACGAGCAAGAATGCTACTATCACAGCAATGGCTACGAAAAATATTGGCATTTCATTCCACCAAAATAACCATTCTTTGGTGGTATCTGGGAAGCATCTGTTAAATAAACCAAACACCACATCAGGAGAATAGCTTGTAATGCATCATTAAATTACGAAGAGTTTCATACGCTACTAGTTCAAATTGAAGCTATTTTGAACTCCAAGCCATTGGGCCTATTATCTTATGACCCAAATGATTTTTCCTACCAAAGTCCTTGTCCCTTCCCGATTGGAGACGTAATTATTTGCACGCCAGAACCGTATCCTGTGCCTTTAGCACTCAATCGGCTGTCGAAGCGGCAGCACGTAGAGCGTTTGCGACAACATTTCTGGGCCCGTTGGTCCAAGGAGTATCTAAACCAGAATCAAGAACGAAACAGATGGAAACAGATGGCACCTCATTTCATAGACCTAGGGAAGCTAGTTCTAATACGTGAGGACAACATTCCGCCACTCCAGTGGTTCATGGGCCGCATCCAAGAAATTCACCCAGGAAAAGATGGCATTACTAGAGCTGCAACAGTCCGTACATCTCGAGGTTTATACAAGAGAGCTGTTGTCAAATTGTGCCCATTGCCCATAGACTATATTTAGTGTCTCCTTTGTGTGTGCAGGTGTGTTTGAAAGCTCGGCCTTTCAATTCGGGCGGGATGTTCGCATCCCGTTATTGCTATAGCATGCTTAGTGTTGTTGTTCGCGTATATATGGTATCGATTCATGAGTCACCGACAAATTCTGGCTTACCAGATTGCGTTATCGCTGCAGTTCCGGGAAAATTGTTATCAATAAGCTTTGCGAGTGTGTTGTCTTCCTACCATTGGGGCACCACTTCTCCAAGCCTTTTTATTGTGTGTGGCTCATCAGACTCATAGCATTAGTTACATTTTTGACTTCTTAGGTTCCAGTTCATTTTTAAATCAGTGCGTGATACTGTACTTTAGTTTATTGTCATCTCAAGTCTTATGTTGTAAAAAAGTATATATGTAAAATAAAAACATAAAAACAACTGTCAATCAACGAAAAACCCACAACACAAAACCAAGAACAAAGGTTTTTTTATTTAATTACGTTTAATCATTCCAGTTTAACATTGATTAATTCGTGCAGCGAACACAAAAATGTTATGCCCATCTAACGCTTATAGGGATAGGTGAGCCAGCTCGGAAACAATATCTGATTGCGACGAACTAGGCGAAAATATACGATCAAATGTGAAATCGAATTTATTTAAACATATTCGACCTGTTGGTTCAATACCCTCTCTATCATTAATTAACTCCAGCGAATTTTGGTCCAAGAAATTTACATTATTCAGCAAAATGTGCCGTTCTTCATGTAAATATGTCCGCACACACACAAAACACATGGCTATTCCCTTTTAGATCTTGAATATTATTATTCAACTTGCTTTTATCAAACTCAATTTGTATGAAATTTGAGATTTCATTTGTTTGACTAAAATGGTGTACCCTTTTAAGTCAGTGGTTTCAATATATAGGTAGAAAGAAAAGGATTAAAATATAAAGGCTAATCAGCCTGTTGGGCACGCAATAAACTATATAATGAAATAAACTTACATTAAAAAACAACGATTTGTGTAAAAGTAATATTGTAAATATAAAATCAACTATTTGTAAAATATTAATAAAGAGGATTAAAAAAATATATATAAATGAAATTAATGTACATGCTTAATATTGTAAAATAAAATATAATGCAAATCATTAATTATGACTGCTAAATAAAAATACGTGTATAAATAAAATTAAAGACAAAACATGCACTTTTAAAGAAAGGCAAATAGACCTGAATTCCTGAAGAACAGGACGATTCGGTCAATGAGTGTCGAATGGTCACCAATGGCCATCAAGTGACCCGCCCTGTTTCGCTGCTCGGTGAATTGGGAGCACTCCAACAAAACGTGCGCCACTGTCAAAGCAGTGTCACACGTTTCGCACATCGGAGCCTCCTCACGGCGCAGAAGCTGGCCAGGCGTCCAATTGTGCCCTATCCTAAGTCTCGCCACAGCGACCTCCTCTTTTCGGGATGTTCTATGGGAAGAATCCCATGCCTTCACGTTTCGCTTAACATTCCTGAGCTTATTTTGTTCTATGTGACTCCACCTTTCGTGCCATTGATTTATGATCAGATGCTTGAAATGATTCTTTGGGTCATCTACAAGCACCCGATCATAATAGATAGTGGCCTTGGACAAAGCTCTCTTAGCTGCCGCTTTGACGAAAGTGTCATCAAGGTTGCTTATATCTGCTGATAGAGAGGATGTTTAGGGTACAAAGAATCAAACCCTTTCAAAGCACTCATTGCGTCCGAATCAATGACGAAAGAATTACGTGCGAGTCTGCAAATATAGAGAAGTGCTTGGTAGAGTGCATACAGCTCTGCCATGTATACGGACGAGAGTTTGTGAAGTCGAAACTCACATGCACTTTTTGCCGATATAAATGCGCGTGAAACCCTGTCGTTACACTTTGAACCGTCGGTGTAAATGCGAATCCATTGCTGATAGTTGGCAATGATTCGAGAAAACTCACGTTGGGGGAAGTAGCGGATCGATCTAGCTTTGAAAGCGCATAGTTGGTATTCGGACGGGAGAATGTAATAGGAGGCAAGGGGCTAAAAGAAGTGTCTGGGGTTGAAAGAAGTTCAAAATAAACTTCTTCAAAAATATTGCGAGATCTGATAGAAAAGGAACCCACCGAACGAGCCCTTCTGTCATAAATCTCCGCAAACTGTTGACCAAAGACATTGTCAAAAACTAGGTGATATGGTTTTGACTTCATGGCTGCCGTGTAGTTCATGGTCAAAAGCCTGCGACGATCATACAGAGAAGGCACGCAAACTTCGCACAATATACTTGGTATTGAACTGGTACGATAAGCACCAGTAGAAAGATGAATACCAGTATGGTGTATCGTTACAATAGTTTTGATAACAGATGTCCTGGCAGACGCGTAAGCGATACAGCCGTAGTCTGGTACAGGCGCAGTATAGAGACTCTATCGGCACCCCACGGTTTGGAAGAAAGACCACGCCATAGATTTAGAGAGAGCCGACATTTTGCTATCAAAGCCACAAGATGAGCACGCCAGTAAAGCTTATTATATTTGTTTTAACCGAAGGTAAATTTGGAAGAGTTGTAGAAACATTAAGGGATAGACTGGTGTCGGTTTGAATGGCAAATGATTTTGTAATGACGGGTGTGGCAGCGATTGAAGCGAAGAACCGGTTAAAAACAGGGCTAGTTTGTGAATTGAATTTCTTGCTAGCGTCGATATAGGAGAGTTTGTCAATGATTTTAATTTCAATCATCATTCTTTCTTCCTGATTGCGTGGACAATCAGAAAAAAACGAAGGACGATTGCCAGAACAATTTACGCAGCGGACCGGACCCTTTCAATCCTCGCCCAAATGCTCCTGCTCACTGAACCACGGTCACACAGCCTGTGCATCACAACGAGATGCAGTGTGCCCGAACTTCTGGCATTCAAAACATCGCATTGGTAGAGGAAAGTACGGTCTCACAGAACAACTGTGAAATCCAACCTAAATCTTCTCCGGCAGCTTATCTAACGCGAAAGTTAAAACAACAGACATCGTATTTTTAACTTCGCCGTTTTTCATCGAAGTGAGCCGTCGACATTCTATAACACACTGACTCGCAATTTCCCGTTTGCACTCGCACATCTCAACAAATAGCAGGGCGTAACAAGATATTACGCCTTGACATGAGTTGAGGGACTTGTGCGCCTCCACTACAATTGGCATTTTAAATAAAACAGTCGCTTTCGGTAACGATTTTGTTTGCAACGAATTTGCAGTTTCGACCAAAAGAGTACCGTCACGTAACCGTTTGGTGGATTTGGGTTCTCCACCAGCCAGTTCGTTCAGGCTCCTCGCCAAACCAAAACATGACACTTCGGAAATGGATTTTCCATCTTCCGTTCGTAATAAGAAATTTGGACGAAAACTTATTTTCGCCCTTCAGAAAATTTTCTCCCTCAACCGATAACGGACGAGATCTTATTGGGGGAGGGCCCCTGGGGTTTTTTGTTTATTTTCCATGAAATAAATCGAAAGGGCTCATATCCTGGTCTCCCCACCCACCACGGAGCCACAATTAGGGACGTCAATCCACAAACAGACGTGATCGCCAGGGTTAACCAAGAGATATAGTCCCCCTAACCTGGAAATAAGCTCCAGAACGCTGCGAGCCACTCCCTCCAACGTCTGGAGACTTACCTCCAGGATCGTCTTACGACCGGAAGAGGTGCTGCGGGTGAATTCAAACCCCCACCCGCAGGAGCAGTACAATATCTTGTCTACAAGTTTTATCTATTAATTGTATTTTTATGTCTTCATGTTCAATTAATTTATTATCACGCCTTTTTAATTCTTTCTTTGTATAATTCAGGTCAAAATTTAGTTAAGAGTGTTATTGTTATTGACACAGCTCTGATTTGATTGTAGAATATCCCTCGTTAAGTTTTTCATTGCCCGATATTAATATTTAATACTCGTCTAAAATTTCATCACGATTTTCTTTCAATTTCCTATGAGTGTCTTTTAGTGTATCGTGCGATTGTTTCAATAGCATGAGTCGTGCTATTGACACTAACGCATGATACTTTAAAACTTCACTCAGAGAAAATTGAAAGAAAAGCATAATGTTATTTTAGGCGAGAATGATATATTAACATAGAACGACAAACTAAACGATGAATAAATTAAAATAAAAAAAGAGTTGTTCCATTTCCAAGAAACTACGCTAATCTAAAACTTGAAGGGGTTCACACATAGAAAGAATATAAAAATGTGAAATTAAATTAATAAATCATGAAAACATAAAAATACAATTTATTGATTTAACTGGAAGGCTAGATATTGTGACCACTGGCATAAAAGAGTACACCATTTTAGTCAGATGGATAGTTCTTTTTCTATTGTACAAGATTCTTCGCTAAGTAAGTTATTGTTAGATGGAAATGTTTCGTTCTCGTCTAAAATTTCAAACAGATTGTCTTTTAATTTTCTACGACTGTCTTTTAATGTTTCCTGCTATTGTTTCAATTGCGCGAAACATGCTTTGTAATCAATGGGTACAGGTTTCGCGGTGATTGAATTCGCTAGTGTTTTTCTCAGACTCGGCTTTGTAACTTTGCAGCTTTAAATACTCATTTATACGAATTTTCAAGTTCAGCTATTTTCAAAGCTAAAAAAATAAAATAACTAAATTAAATAAATAATCGTGCAAAATATTAAAACATATATGTACGTACAGTAAGAAACATTCAGTTTTATACGACGAAATATTATGTATAATTTCTTCAATTTAACTTTTAAAAGAGAATATATCCTACATTTATATCCTACTTATATCTGACTAAGGAATGTAAGGAATGTTCAAGTTCCGTGGATCAGACTGTAGCTTTAGATTTAAATCTGAATATAATAAGTTACGTTTAAGCAAACAAATGATTAAAATTTATAGATAGTTACGTATGTCCATTTATACATAGCACAGGGTTGGTTATGTAATAGATAATAGAAATGAAAATAAATACTGTAGCCATGCGCTTCCTTACTGTTTATGTGTTTGGTAACTAGCTCTTGCTTAATCTTTGTACACTATTTGCAAGTGTATATTATCATTATTCACACACAGTTAAGATGACAATTTCAAAGCCAACGCACCGATAGAAATAATGTAAATCATTATGATCTTCCATATTATGGTACTCTCTACCTGCAAAGTAATGGCACTTCGTTTTGAATAAGCTTGTTAATGTCGCCATTATTTTATCTACATTAAAGCTATGAAATAGCACAAAAATATCATTTTATTGCGGACTTATATACAAATATAATGTTATTTTTATTAGCATAATTTACGATTCAATCCATAATTCATATTTTTTAGCAAAAAACTCGAAAGGTAAATTTCGAATAAAAAGAGAAATAATCATTAGATTTGATACAATGTCTATTACAGATTAAATGATTCTGACATGTCCAAATTGTTAACGATTCTCCAAATGTTTGTATAAATACAATAGCTTGGATCTACATTTAAAAAAGCTCTGGATACGCCAATACCGTAATAAATATATCGATAATTTATTGATTAATTTGGCAAGAGAAATAACTTTTTGATTTAAATACAATAAATGTATAAAGCGTAACCGTGATTGAAATAAATATATTTGTTAATAGTCAACTAAATACATACTATAATTAATTAGGGAAAATAATTGAAACTTTTATAAATCAAAGTACGAATACTGTCGCATAGCAAATGATGATGTTAAAATTTGAATCATCCACTCGTTTAAAAGTAAATACACAAATAGTAATGGTACAACTTTCATGTTTTTATTTATCTTTTTTTTAAGCTAAGGAAAAATCAATTTCGCATGTAGTCTATATAAAACAAATAAAGAAGCTTGTACTTACTTTCAGACATTTGGGATTTATTGCTCATCATATTATGACAAGAAAATAATATAAACTTTCTTACATACTGTCCGAAATTTTCGTAGAAATATCTACGCAGACCAGGATTTAACTAGGAAATGCAAACTTTGTAGAATTATAGATAATATACTTTTGCATAACACTATTTTTTTAACTTTTTTATATGTATATATGCTTTAAATTGAATGACCGAAGTTGCGTATTTCAGATAAAAATCAATAATTGTATGTAGTAGATGCACCATTGTATATACATAGGTACGGTATATTTGTTTATCCTGTGTTGAATAAATTTCTGTTCTATAACCTTAACACTGGAAATTGCAGCACTCTATTTTTTATTTCAATAACCACCACATTTCACTTAAATATACAAACATATCAGCCGATATCACCTCTAATATGATGGTTTTGCAACTATAAATACAATTAAATTGGGTATGATAATTCACCGAAAATTAATAGCATGCTCAATAAATTGGCATTGATCGATTATAATTCATGAATTTGATTGTAACATCTGTAGTTATAATTGATGCAAAACGTTCTCAAATGCATATTATCGTGATTCATTCACGGTGTGACAATTTAAAATTAAGATTGCTATTGTAACACTCCGGCTCCGTCTACTCTACTTTCGCTATCACCAGCACGTATACGTGGACATGTCGCAGGGTTCTTGTCCTGAGGGACCTGGCAGGGGTGTCAAATAACCATACATGTACGCGGTTAGTTTAAAACGCGACAAGTGGATAAAACATATATATATATATATATATATATATATATATATATATATATATATATATATATATATATTTGAAACTACTAATTAAAAATACACTGAATGAGTTGGTTATGCCTACATTATAATTGCGGATGCCCACACTTACTTTGGTTTGTTCTCTCTCTCGGAAGGACACTAACTTGACTTGACTCTACTCGACTCGGCTTGACTGCCCTTACCACCAATGAAATGCAACCTTTAAATACGTCCTCTGTAGGGTGCGAGGGTGAAACGTAGCGTGGGTATGCCGTTTAAATCCGGTATATGCCCAAGTATGCACATAAAGAAATGTGTCTGTTTCAATACTCCCCATTTTTTAAAACTTGCACACTATACAAGTGTGCAGCGTTTTAATCAAAATTAAAACCTAAAATTTTGCAATTCAGACATCTAATCAATTGCTTATATATAAGTAAATATAATAACTTAAAACTCTTAAACATGCAATACTGCAATTGAATTTAAGCTGTAACGTCATTGATTTCTCAAAACAAAAGAACACGCTTAAATATAATTACAAACTTTCCCTAAATTCAGCACATAATTTCCTAACTAAAACATAAAGCTAAATTTACATAATACCTAATAAAATACATCTGCAATGTCATGCACCGAACTTTCTTATACGCATATGGGTTAAACCATATCGAAGTTTCATTATTTTTCTAATTTATAATATTTGTTCTGACCTTTGGAACACTTTTACGCTAAATATATATCTTTGAATAAATATAAAATGTCAAACTTCAAATAATTTATGTCTGTTTTGTTTTTTTTGTTAAACAATAAACAAGCGCAGACGATACGATTTATGTAAAATTAAATGTAATATGAAGCAATTTCAAGAGCCATTTTCTTGTTTCCGGAACCGTTTGAGTAAAAAAGTTTCAAATAAAAGTTGTACAAAATGCAGCTATCTATAATATTTGTTGTAATAATTTATCTGTAACTGCTACCATTTTCGAGTAATTGCAGAAATTGCAAAGAATGACTAGAGTAAACTTGCACTTCCGGTGAAAATGGTGCTTTCAAAAATAGAAGGTTTTCGTGCCAGGCATACACAAATCTTAAGCTTAAATTTTATAATTTTCCCTGTAGCCGTTTGGGCTGTAGAGCGCTCACATACACACACACACACAAACACACACACACAAACACACACACACACACACACACACACAAAGAGATGAACGTCATTTCAAAAATAGTTGGAATCGATTCAGGGATTGTCAAAACGTATATTTCCGTTAAAATCTCGACATCGAAATTTTGCATGATTACAATACTAACTTATACTGCGTATAAGAAAGTAAAATGAATAAAATCATAGCTATTAAATACAAAATTTAACTAAAGTATTGTTCAAATGTACAAAATATTGGTCTGTTTATTGAAGCACTCGCACATGTCACTAAGTTTGATACACTATGAGTTCTTTTTGGTAATAAACCCCTTTTTTTTCACATTACTACCGAATAAGAGGTGGTTCATGAATCTGCTGAGGTTGGTTTGACCTTGTCTACTAGTTCTGTCGGTTCAACCTCAATTATTTCCATCAGGGCGTTCTCTTCTACGGCTTCCAAGGGGAGGTGGGGTTTCAGCCTTGAAACGCGTTTTTCATACTTCGCCCAGAGAAGATAGGTCGTTTCTGATACGCCTCTTAAAAATACCAAACCGGTGACCATGTATAGTAGGACATTGGTTCCGCTTTGATGGTCTTGTCCGCTTAAAGTTTCGACCATATTCTCCAGGTTTTTCAGCAGAACTCCTTGAAGTTCGTGGTCAGAAAGGCTGTCCAAGATATGTAAGACTTGGTCAAGATTTGTATTACTTTGGAAAAGTAGTGACATCAAGGTTAAGTTCTCTTTGGTTATTGGTATTGGCATGTGACATCTTGGTATCTTTGGTTCCAGGGCATCTTCTTTGATGTTCAAATCCGGTAACAAAATATTACCAGCTACCTCTAGATGACAGTTCGGTGCCACGTTGAGGTAGCCTGTTCCACTTATTGATTTAATTTGTAGTGCACCGTCTGGACATAAGCTGCTTGCTTTTAAGGCTTTGGAAACACTGTAAATCCACCTTCCTTCGCCATGTGTTTTAATGAACTTGGCAGCAGGGTTCTTGATTATTATTCGGTTGCATAGTGTTTCCGCTTCCTTGTCATTTTCGTTGTTTACTGCCGATAGAAAAGTACTTTTTCCGGTTTTTAGTGCTCTGTGTGCTGGACAAACTTTCGTCCGCTCGCCACGACAATATTTCAAGTCTTTGTGATCTGCATTCATTGAGCGAGCGCCATCATTTGAAATAATTAAAAATTGAGCCACGGGCTCTATAAGCATAAATACATTATCTGCCTCCTTTACGGGTAGACTACAGGCTTTATACATCTTCAATTTTCTATCACTATTGACCAATAAGAATTGTACAAATATTTGTATTTCGTATTCTGACCCTGCGGTTCAAACATCGGCAGTTTCGTAAGAATCCAGCAAATCATGTCGGTCCACATTACCTACGAAGGACATCCCATGAGGCAATCTGGATTGCACATGTATCAAAATGTCGCACAATTCCGTGGCACTAATTAAATAAGGACTTAATTGGTGGGTAAAAGCTTAATTAAGTAAAAACAATATTTGGGTAATTTCATTCTCAATTCCTGATAGAATGGAACTGAGCATGCGGTAGGCTGAATCTATATCTAAGTCATGCTGTACAGTTTTTTAATAATAATTTATTTCTGTTTGAAAATCCTGAACGTCAATTTTAATTTCAGATATTTCTCTGCTGTCTTCTGTCTTCTCTGATGTCTTCATGATTAGACCTCCATTTTCTTAATGTGAATCCTTCCTTTGTTGGTAAATCGCTCAGCTGTTTGCAGCTCTATGGCGCCTTGAGAGGTATTTGTTCCAGGCAATACATCATCCATGTAGAAGTCTCTTTCCAGAGCGACTCTAGCTGGCGGAATCTGCGAACCTTCCTCATGTGCCAGCTGCCTTAAATTTCTTGTTGCTCGAAATGGTGCAGAGGATGTTCCAAAACTAACCGTATTTAGCGTATAATATTTTAACGCATCGCATGAATTTTCCCGCCAGCAGCGCATTTACAATCGTCAAACTTCTGCTCGTATTAAGATGTGTCCAAACATCCTGCAATTATCCGCTGCTTTCAAATAGTTATGAAATCTTATTCTCATAATGATGCTCAAAAATTCATTCTGAATGGTTAGACCGATAAGAAGTTTGTCATTTAATGTTGCTCCAGTGCTTATTTTGAATGAACCATCAAAGACGACTCTTAATTTAGTTGTTAAGCTTTCCTGTTTGAAATCTGGACGGTGAAGTAGATAAAACCTGGTTGCTGTTTAATCTTTTTGCGTGTGGTCGACTTGCGTCATATGTTGCATTGACTTGTACTTCTGCATAAAGTCGACATATTTTGATTTAAATTTCGTTTCTCGCTCAAGTCTTTTATCCACGTGATGGAGACGTACTTACGTGCCCTCTAATGAGTCTTCAAGACTTTTGTTTTCTCGTTGTGGTACACCTAACACGAACCGTCCTTCTTTTGTTCTACTATTTGTTTTGTGAACTCTTCTTCTCACCTGGTCCCTTCAACCGTAAGATGTGGTTTGATGTTGACTTCCTCAGTTTTCCAAAACCTTTCTTATTAATTTTCTAATGACGCATTTCTCGAATGAAATGTGAGAGCATCCCCCCTTTCTGTTGGTGTCCGGAAGACTGGTTCCTGTCGCAACCTAACCTAGCTGAGTTTTCTGCACTATAGGCTGATGTCCATGCCTTATTTTCCCAATGCATAAGAGGTTCCAGAAGAAGTCCACTCGTATTTGTAATTCTATGTCGTTGGAGATATGGAATTTTGGATCTGCTAGAGTAACATTTGCTGAAATGTTTAAATTGGTTCGATTATTCCATCTCTGTGGTAGTTAGTCCTTGATTTTAGGTAACATTTAATAGTCCAAGTTTGCCGTATATGTATTATATCCTGATTTGATTTTAACCTCAACCTCTTTCGTAATATTAATGAGTGAGGGGTTTATACCATGATCAGGTAAATTGACGTTTTGATTTCGAAATTCTAACTTGTCTGCTAGTCTTTTCAAAGATATAACTCGCTTGTGACCCGGAGTCTGACAACGATCTTGCTTTGTGAGTGCGGCCCTGTTTTTCGATTACTTGAACTACTGCTATTGACAAGATGATCTCGTAATCACCTTGTTGCGCAAGATGATTTGTGACTATGTTAGATGATTGACCTGTGATGCCTTGGTTCTATCGATAATTAATCACCGGTTGTTGCTCCCTGTTTTATGGGAGTAATGTATTATGTCTTTCACTGCATATTTTGCACGTTGATGTTGACATACATTTACGCGCATAATGATCAGCTCTGTGAAAATTGAGACATAGATGTATTTCCTTGATTCTCATCCAACCAATATGCAATAGGCATTTTTAATAGTGTTTCCCATTTAAACGTGTAATGCGAATCTTTGCATACTGCGCAGTTTTGTGCTACCGCTGCCAGTGCTATCCTTATTTGCGTGTTTGTTTGTATAGCTTCTTGCTTGGTAACTTTCTCCGTCATTTCCAAGATTTGACTTCGCTTGGATAAAAATGTTATAAGACCTTCTAGTTGTAAATCGCTGCTCTCCGTTTAATGTTTGCTTTCTCCGTATTATGGATATCGCATGTTTAACAATTGGACTCTCTGGGACCAATTTAGTTGATATTTTGGCCTGCTGAGAGATGTATGTTTCTGTATTATTGGTTCGATTATTATGTTGCCTCGATATGAAAATAATTTTATTCCGAGGCTTAAACAGTGGTAAAATTCACCTGCCATAGAATTGAGCATCGTAATATGGATTTTCAAGCTGCTGCATTAGATTTTCTAGCATTGCTAAATAACATGCTCCAGTTTCACTTAGTTGATTGCTTAATGTACTTCCTACTGTTTTCTTTAGTTCAATCTGAGTATTATAATTAGTATGGTACAATATAGTTTATTTATTTCTTTTTGCTGTTATTATATTATATTTTATTAATGTTTGTGTCAAATATGTTCAAAATCAATGTAAATAACCTTATCATCATTTTTTGTTTGTTTAATTTATCGAGAACGATTTTTTCTAAAATACCTTCCAATTTTCTTTTTAAATGTCTTTTTTTCTATTACAGAGTAGAGATAAATAACATTGTTTTAATTTAAAATGGTACATACATTTGCTTCCGCTACATCTTTGCGTGAGCATTAATTAAAATATTCAAACATTTTTTTTTTCTTGCTCTTTTTTCTTATTTTCTGATATATTTGAATTTAGAATTTGACGAAATGAATAAATAAATTTATATAGATATACATATATATATATATGTATATATATATATATATATATATATATATATATTATTATATTAATAGCTTATTTACAATTATTATTATTCTTAACTAAATAAATTCCCTTTAGTATAACTAAATATGAAACAAACTTTATATAAAAGCTACTTTATCGCTAATATGAGCAATTGACAAGAATGTTAGTTAATCAGCAGTAATATTGACAATTGAATATATTTGTGCAAACCGAGTATTGTTGACCGAGCCGTCAACATTGACGGACGGTCAGTTGACAAAGGTGTCCTCTTTGTTTTCTGCAACCAGCACGAATGTCCTCATCATTTTAATTATCACTCTCAATACCATAATATTTATATAACATGGAATACTATAACTGGGTCAAAATGGATTCAATGTTTTTTTTGCTTATTTGGTTTATAATGGGCTTGGAATATGTTTAATAAAGTAAATATTTACTTTAAAAAGTATTTTAAACTATTTTGTTAAATAATTAATATTTAAAATAGCAACAAAACCTTACAATAATACATTATAAAAAAGTTGAAACGCAAAATATTTGAAACGAACTTTTTATAAAACGTCTGCAGTGTCATGTACCGAACTTATTTTTACGCATTTCAGTTAAACCACATCGTAGTTTCTTTAATTTTCTAATTTAAAATATTGGCTCCAACATGCAGATCGCTTTCACAATAAATATATTTCTAAGAATAAATATTAAATGTTAAACTTCAAATTATTTAAGTCTAATTTGTTAAAAAATTGACCGGCGCAGATGATACGATTTATGTTTAAATAAATATATAGTAAGAAGAAATTTAAATAGCCATTATCTTGAAATAAGTACAGTCAAACCTCAATATAACGGACCTCTCTGTAACGGACTTCGGATATAACGGAGAAAATATCCGGTCAAATGTATAAAAATTCAAAACGTCCTTTTAATTTTATACTTAAATTCAGGTGTTGCCCCATGTAAACAATTTTTAGCGGCCATGATAATCACGTCATACGTCTAGCGCTAGCATTTGAGACAAAATGCCGTCCTGCTCATAGACTGCACCTAGCCGGAGCGATAGTTTATTAGGGGATTCCCTGAAATAATAACACGTAAGTTTCTATGAATGTTTGCCACGCTGGCTAGGGATTCACGCAACTCTACAGCAGTTTGACTTGTTTACTCAAAGCAAATGAGCGCATTTAGTGTACTACAGTAAAAAAAATTAAATTTTCGCAATTCTACCCTTTAAATATGGACAGACGAAAAAAAAAACAATATAAAGATCAATCAAAGACTAGAAATTAAACAAAAGTGGAAGTCTGGAATGTCTGCGTCTCTTATATGTGAACAATATGGCTTAAAAAAGCAAACTGTTTCGGACATAAAAACAAAACGAAAGCAAAATAAATAAATTTGCATTAATGTGTGATGTAGGAGACAACAGCAATCCCAGAAAACGAATGAAATTGCCTCGTCAAACTTCACTTGAAGAAGCAATCCTAAAGAAAATTCTTAAAGAGAAATCTGCTGCAAATAAATAATCAAATCATATGAAAATCATACCATTCAGAGCAAGTGAAGGATGGCTCTGGCGCTTTCGCAAAAGGAACGGAATCATGAATAAAAGAATTTAAGGCGAAGCTTCAAGTGCACCAAAAGAAGAAATTGAACCTTTAAGGCAAAAGTTAATAGAGCATATAAGTAACGAAATGCTATAAGAATCTCAGATTTACAATATTGACTAAGCTGGTTTGTTATGGCGTACTTTGCCTGAAAGCACACAAGCTTCCAAATATAAAAATTCGATATCTTGAAGAAAAATCAACAAGTACAAGATCGCGGCACTGCTTTGTGCCAACGCCGATGGATCGCATAGGCTGCCTCCTGTAATTGTAAGCACATCTCGTAAACCTAGAGTTTGAAATGATATAATGCATTATATGCCCGATTCATATTATAGCTCTAATATGGGATGGTTCAGCGCAGATATTTTCAAAAAATAGTGTGAAAATTTCAAGAGAAGAAACTGGCAATACAGCCGGAGGAGGTGAAATGTTTATTGATATTAGACAACGCTCTTGCTCGGCGCTCCGAAAATATTCTACGTACAGAAGATGTCAACTCTTCGTTGTTTGTTTTTGCCAATATACAACCTCGCTTATTCAACGCTTGTTGTATAATTTTGGCAACCAAACGAATATATCGCAGAAAATTTTTAGATGAAGTAATGGTTGTATTGCAGGTTGAAGAAAATGCAGACGATACAAGAGGACAGCGTACATTGTCAAATTTAAAGTGTTGTTATAATGTATATTCAATTATGAATTTTGTGGAATTTATTTAATAAATAAATGTAACAGAAGAAACAAAGACTTTTATTATTTTATGGTAAATTTAAACAACAACTAACTGGCGACAGCTTTTCTAATTCCACGCCAGATGTCGCATTACTTCAACACACCATTTCGACATTTGGCGCTACACAACACAGTACAGATCTCCAAGTGCCGCTGCCAGTAAACTTCATTCAAACAAATAAACTACTTTAAAACTTGATCATTATAAAATCCAATGCACTCTGACAAATTATTGAATGTGTCCTTGCCTAAAGGCTCTGTCATAATGTCAGCCAGCATGTCATTCGTTGGACAATACTGGAGCATAATCACTCCTTTAGTGCGCAAATCACTTAGCAAATGATGGCATACATCAATATGTTTTGTACGGGCACTGCATCGATCCGTATCCACCAGTTTGATGCAGCCCTGGTTGTCCTCGTGTACAACTGTTGGTGTCTTTGCTGGGAATCCTGGTTCTCCGATAAGTTGTCTCAGCCACAACAATTCTCGGCACGCATGAGATGCTGTTAAATACTCGGCCTCTGTTGATGACAGGGCCACCGCTGACTGCTTCCGGCTCGACCATGCAACGATGCTATTACCTAATCGGAAGACGTATCCGCTCGTAGACTTCCGGTCTATCTGATCCCCTGCCCAATCTGCGTCAACGTAGCATTGGAGCTCTGCGTTGCCTTCTGCTGGGAATTTCAATTTATGGTTGATTGTGGTGGCCAAGTAGCGCATCATACGCTTGACCGCCTACTATTATGAATTTGTTTGCCGACCTTTTTCGTAGATTCTGCAGAGGTTCCCGAGACTAGTAGATCATCCACGTACAGCAACACGTAAGTTCTGCTGCCGTTCTTCTCGATGCGAAATAAATAAGTACTGGTCGGCTCTACCACACTGGAAAAAATTTAAGCCGATTTATCCGTGGCTGTTTTATTCCAGACTCGCGCGGATTGTTTTAGTCCATACAAACTACGCTTAAGTCGCAGAACTTTATTTGGTTGACCCGGATCTTCGAAACCACGAGGTTGTTAAAAGTAGAGTTCTTCGTCTAGCTGGCCATTTAAGTATGCGCACTTAATATCCAAGTGCCGTACATGAAGATTCTGGATTGCTGCTACTGCAAATAAAACACGGATCGTTGCATGTCTTACTACAGGTGCAAATTTTTCTTCAAAATCTTGTCTATAACGCTGAGAGAAGCCACGAGCAACCTGCCTGGCCTTGTAAATATCAACTTCACCTGGGAATTTAGCTATTTCTTAAATACCCATTTAAACGAAATGGCCTTTCGCCCAGATTGCAAATCAGCTGCTTCCCACACTTGACGTTCTTTGAGATACTTCCCTTGTTGCTGCCATCCACTGTTGCCTCTCTCGATGAGGCAGGTTAATCATTTCATTCCAGCTGGATGGCTCTCGAACTTGGTGAGTTTCTACCATTAAGCAATATCGCTTGTACAGTTGACCTTTAGTCAATCGCTCTGATCTGAAATTACATGGATTAAGCTCCTGGAGTTCACCGTCTATGCCTGAAACAGCCTGTGGATCAGCTAATTCGTTATCCACCACAGCAACAGAGAGTTCCCTGCCCTTCTATGACAGCTCATCATTGTTCCAGTCCCCTTCTGAAGGTGTAGAGTCTCTTGCTTCATTTTGTACCTTCGTACTTATCGGAATAGACAACTTGATAATATGCACTGATCGGCTAATCCATACCCTGTCAGTTGCCGGATCAAGTACGTGGTAACCCTTGACGACATCACTATAACCTAGTAAGACTCCTACCTCGGCCTTGTTGTCAAATTTACGTCGTTTAACTTGTGGTACAAAAGAAAATACTTTCGAGCCAAACACTCGAATATGACCTTAATCTGGTGTTTCTCCATTCCATAGTTCGAATGGTGTCTTTGAGATAGATCGACTTTGCAATCGATTCTGTAAGAAGGCCACCGTCAACACTGCTTCTCCCCAGAAGCGATTATCCAGATTGGCATCCAATACCATACATCTTGCCATTTCCGTCAGCGAACGGTTCTTTCGCTCGGCAACTCCGTTCTGCTGCGGAGTATGCACAATGGTCGTTTGATGTACGATGCCATGGTATTTTAGGTAAGAGCGCGAATCTCTTGATTCACGTATTCCTTACCATTATCTGATCTCAGCGTGGTCGGTTTATATCCAAACCGATTCGCCATCTTGCTTATGTATTCTTTAATAATAATGGCTACTTAAATTTTCTTTTTCAGAAGATGAACCACTGTATATCGGGAATATTCATCTATTAGTGTTAAAATATACCAATTCCCACTTGTCGTTGATGTCGCCATGGGTCCGCAGACTATGAATTAAAACCATGGGTTTCGACGCTCTCGCCTTGCTAGTTGGAAATGGTCGCTGTGCCAGCTTGCCCTTGATGCAAGATTCACAGACCATTTGTTCTTGTCCATCGTGAATATCGAGACCACTGGCTAGTGTCTCCAAACTCAGCCGCTTTAAAGCTACAGTACCGCGATGGCCCAATAGTCTGGTTCACTGTTGTAGACTGACCTTCACTCCCACCATGCTGACCGAAACCATCGCTGGCATACAGGACAGCTCATATAGGTTCTCCTTTGCTGAGGCCACCGCGATGACATCTATCCCGCGCAGATTCGTGCATTTGCCGCCTTCAAACACCAGTTTGAGACCGTTAGTTGTCATCCGACGCACGGACAACAGGTTCTCATTAAAGAAAGGCACCTGCTAAATTTTTGCTGAGTCTAATAGATGCCAATTTTTCTGCAGGAGACTTGCAAATTATGTTGCCTCCACCTACTGCAACTGCTGGCACTACGGACTTGTCCACCAAATGCACGATGGAGTTGCTCTCCATTCGCGAAGAGAAGAATGATGCATCGCTGGTCATATGTCTGGTAGCACCAGAGTCGATCAGCCATGTATTATCAACTACAGTGTGTGCCTGTTCCCGCATAGTGCACGCTTTTGCTCTGCTATGAGCATCGCCAGCACTTTGATCAGTGCTCTTTGCCAACTTCCCGGAGTATTGCTGTTTCTTGTTTGCGAAATAGTCAACTTTCAAATGCCCAACTTTTTTACAAAAATAACACTTCCGTGTTTCCTTAGGCTTCCCATCCTGATTCCGAAGAGTTCTTGCGCTAGACCTCAATGACGCTATGTGGAGAGCTAGTTCAACGTCCGCAGACTCGTTCCCGCACTCTACCCTGCACTGGCACTCATCCAGAAACTTGCCCGGGACGTAGTCCGTCGTAAGCGTAGCTGCATCACGTGCCTCTAGCGCCGTGACCAAACCGGCATACGAATCTGGTGAGCTGCACATAATAACTGCTATTAACTCACCGTTAGTTATTTCAACTTCAGCGCATCGGAGGTGGTCCACAATCTCCAGTATATTGTTAATTTGCACGCACATAGTTCCCTCAGAAGACCAGCACTATACAATTTCCGGCGCCGATACAGTCTGGTGCCGAACTTAGCCCTCCCATACTTCTGAAATGCTTCCCACATCTCCCGTGACGTCTTCAGCTGACGCTCGTGAACTAATTGATCGTTCTCCACGTTCAATATTATTTGAGCCAACGCCTTGTTGTTAGCCTTATTCCAAGCTGCTTCACCAACCGTTTCCAGCTTACCTTTGGGCTCAAAACCAACCTCCCACAGGTCCGCTTTGATGTGTAGCATTTCCATCTTCGTTTTCCAGAATACATAATTCTTTCCGTTCAAAAGGGAAATTTACCCTTTCGAACTTGTATTGCCGGCCATACAAATCGTATTTATTTAATTATATATAATTACAACTGGGCCCATAACCTCTTGTAATAATGTATATTCATGTATGACTTTTGTGGAATTTTTTAAATAAATAAATGTAACAGAATAAACAAAGACTTTCATTATTATTTTGGTAAATTTAAACAACTGGCGCGTCGCTTGGCGACAGCCTTTCAAATTCCACGCCAGATGTCGCTTTACTTAAACATAGAGTGTAACAATTTAAAATCAACCATTTTTAATTTTGCTGCAGCATGGAAAGAGATGGAAGAGCAAACATTAAAAACTGGTTGGAAGAATTTGTTTGATGGCCAAGATGTAGACATAGATTCAGAAGGGTTAGATGTTCCTGATATCTGTAGGACAATACATAATAATGCCGGAGAAGAAGTAGCTAAGGTTGCTGGTTAACAATGGCTAGAAGTAGATGAGGTCGAGACTGGTAATACTATCATGATTGAAAGTTATACAGCAGATGAAGTTTTGAACCTAAAAAATGAGGATAGTAGTGAAGATAGCGAAAAAGAAGAAACAATACTGCAAAAAATGCAGTTATCGGTGTTGAGATTGCATATCGACGATCTAATAACATTTATTGACTATTCGTCAGATAACGAAGTTCAACTATATTATACGCATTTTCGAAATTTTAGAGAGTTGATTATAAAAACATCTGCAGTATCATGCACCGAACTTTCTTATACGCATTTGGGTTCAACCATATTGCAGTATCATTATTTTTCTAATATATAATATTTGTTCTAAACTTTGCTTATGCACTAAATGCAATTCTTAGAATACATATTAAATGTCAACCTTAAAATTATTGAAGTCTATTTTGTTAAACAATTGACAGGCGAAGATGATACGATTTATGTAAAAATATATATATTAAGCAGAAATTTATTTCGAAGCCAGTACTCTTTTTGGAAATATAATGCTAACACAATTTGTGCAAAATAAAAATACCTTTAATTTTTGTTTATAAAAATTTTCTGTACCATTTTTAAGTAATTGCAGAAACTGCAAGAAATGACAAAAGTAAAAAAGGCACTTTCGGTTTGAATATTCTTTTCAATTAATGAGGTGCACATCTCAGGCATATGCCAATCTTAAGTTTAAAGTTTCATATTTTAAGCTTCAACCGTTTAGGCTGTAGAGAACATACACACACAAAGACACACAGACCCACACACACACACATACACACACACACACACACACGCACAGACAAAACAGTCAAAACTTATATATCCGTAACATCTCAATTTCGAAATTTTTTATAATTAAAAGACTAACTTATACTGCGTATACGAAAGTAAAAACATATTTTCAAAGAAAAAGTATGCGAAATGTCAATATTTCTTATTTATTTTGTTTTATGTACTACTGTTTCTGAGTCATAGCAGAAATTACAATTACAAGAGTATATATGCATTTATGTTTGAAATATTTTATCTGCAGTGTCATGCACTGAATTTTCTTATACGCATTTTGGTTACACCATAACGTAGTTTCATTGATACTCTTATTTATAAAATTTGTTCTAACCTTTAGATTACTCTTACACTAAATACACTTCTTAGAATATATATTAAATGTCAAACTTCAAATTATTCAGGTTTATATTGTTAAACAATTGACAGGCACAGATGATTCTATCTATGTAAAAATATATATAATAAGCAGAAATTTACTTTAAAGACAGTACTCTTTTTGGAAAATATATTCTAACAAAAGTTTTGGTAAATAGAAATACCTTTAATTTTTGTTCATGCAATTTTCTGTAACTGTAATCATTTTTGAGTAATTGCAGAAACTGCAAAAAATGAGAAGAGTCAATAGACACCTCCTCTTAGAAAATGATTTTCAGAAATAGGAGGTTCACAGCTCAGTCATATGCAAATGTTAAGTTTAAAGTTTCATAATTTTAAATTTAACCGTTTATTCTGTAGAGAACACACACACATATGCAGACTCACACACACACAAACACAGACAGACGTCATTCCAAATATAGTCGGAATCGATTCAGGGAAGGTCAAAACGTATATTTTCGTTAAAATCTCGAAATCGAAATTTTTCATGATTACAATACTTATACTTCGTATAAGAAAGTAAAACAGTAAACTTCAAAAGTGCAAACAAAACTTTATTCCTGTTTCAAAGCAGGATTAGCGAAAGCAAGCGCGTCGATATCAAATAGAAACGTCACTTCACGACGGCTGTCCGAAGACAATTAAATAAAATTTTGTTTGTATTTTGTATTGTTGATTTATATTTAAATACAGTAAACATATTATAAAAAAAAGTTTTTTGATTCATTTTAAACCTATTTTAAAATAATTGACTTTCGACTTAAGCGGACACCTTATCCCACCATTAAGTCCGTTATGTCGAGGTTTTACTGTTCTCTTTTCGGAAAAAATTTCTTATTATATTTGTGCGAAATCTAAATAACTCTTTAATTTTTATTCGGTCAATTTAACTGTAACAGTCACCATTTTTGAGTAATTGCAGAAACTGAAAAAAATGACTGTAGTAAACCGGAGGCACTAGCGCTTTGAATATTTTTTTCAAAAATAAGAGGTGAACACCCCAGGCTTATGCAAATCTTAAGTTTAAAGTCTTATAATTATATCTTCCGTTTAGGCTGTAGAGAGCATACACGCACACACACACACACACACACAGTCACCCCCACAGACGGACGTCCTTTCAAAAATAGTCGGAATCGATTCAGGGAAGGTCAAAAAGTATATTTCCGTTAAAATCTCGAGATAGAAACTTTACATGATTTGAGTATTTAATTATACTGCGTATAAGAAAGTAAAAACAAATATAATTAGCTACGCTTGGGAATAAATTCAATGTTCAACTTACCAATAGCTTTAAGAATATGTTTGAAAGATAAGATTTTTGCAATTGTCTTTTCTATGTATTTTTTAAATTTTTTGTATAAATTTTAATTATTGTCGGTAATAATGATGATATTTTAATGAAGGACTACTGAACTTCAATTACAAAGTCAAATATATCGAATATTTTAGTTGGAGAAAATAATTTTACATCCTTGCAAGTACCAATTTGTCAAAATCGCTATGGATATATACATAACAAATATGCCGTAAATGTTTTATATACTTGTAGAGGTTAATCAATGGAATAACTGAACGCGTTGGTTCTTTTACGCAAATGAACAAATACTGCCAAATAATGAAATAGATTTTCCTATTTCTGAATTTCCACCTTGCATGTAAAATTACACCTATGTATATTATTACTTACATATTTGTATTAGAAATACATGATAAATAATTCAACAAAATAATTCACAATAATATATATTTTTTCTATCATCGTACATTAAATTTGTTTACATACAATATTCAAAAATTAATATTTTACTCCAAATAAATGACACATGATATTTAATGAGTTCCAAAGCACGTATATCTATATCATAAATAGTCCTTTTCTACCTTCTATGATTTAAACTTAAAACTAAGCACTACACTTAAAACTAATATCACAGACAAGGTAGATGTTTTTTCTGCTTTTTGGCTTTCCTTTATTTTCTAATTTTTTTTGTCACCTTTTTGCAACCAGGTATTTTTTATAGTTTTGTAGCTCTCTTAGTTTGATTGTTCAAAATACTGGAATTTCGGAATATGTTATCCCAGTCGGCCGAAGTGTCCAGCTACAAAAATATTTTATCTTAAGCATGGATTAATGCATTAACTTGCATATCCATGCCTCTTCACCCATTGCGAACGACAGTACAAATTTTGATTAAATCATATTTATTATATTTCTTAGCCAATAATAATATTTAGTTTGGCATTAACGAAGAAAATTTAATTTGTAATGGCCGAATACATGGACCATTCCTTCTTGAGAATGGTGCAGCTATGCAATATTCGCCAAACAACATCGTGGTGTCTTCATATTTAATGTCCTGTTTTTTTGTTAAATACGTGTGCCAGTGATTTGGGTGACTGAAAATAGCAGAATTGTAGATCTATTATTAAGTAAATTAATTGGTACCTACTCTTAGTGAAGAAGTTTGCCATTTTTTCGAAAATGTAAACTTGAATTTTCATTCATTCTACCCGTGAAATGTAAAATCATATGTGGTCCCTATGGAAATGTAGCAGCTTGTTGTTTATTTACATTGCGATTGTTGTATATTATTTTAATGAAGAACAACATCTACAGTGTCATGCAACGAACTTTCTTATACGGTTTTTGGTTAAATCACAACCAAATTTCTTTGTCTATCTTATTTATATTTAATATATATATATATATATATATATATATATATATATATATATATATATATATATATATTAAATATAAAATGTCAAACTTCAAATTATTTAAGACTATTTGGTTTTTTTTTTATTAACAAATAACAGGCGCAGATGATACGATGTATGTTAAAATAAATATAATAAAAAATTTTTCGAGAGCCACTCTCTTGTTTCCGGTGCCGTTTGGGAAAAATGTTTCAAACAAAAAATGTACAAAATGCTGATATCTAAAATTTGTATTGTAATAATTTTTCTGTAACTGCAATCATTTTTGAGTAATTGCAGAAACCGCAAAAAATGACTAAAGTAAACACTTTCGGTCGGAATATTGTTTTCAAAAAAAAGAGGTTTTCTTGTCAGGTACATACAAATCTTAAGTTTAAAATTTCATAATTTTCCCTTTAGCCGTTTGGGCTGTAGAGCGCTCGCATACACACACCGACACACACTTACGGAAGCCGTTCCAAAAATAGATGAAATCGATAAAGGGAAGGTCAAATCGTATGTTTCCGTTCAAATTTCGAGATCGATATTTTTCATGAGTAGAATACGAACCATAAATAAAAACACTCGGTGTAAGTTTCACAATATATTTTTTAATAGAGACGACTAGTGTCGGATATAGCACCATCTTCTGGTGTGACATTCTATGACAAAATTCAAGCTTATATACTACAAAATGTACAATGATCTTACAGAAATAACTGTAATACAATGAATTAAAATAAAGTCTTTCCCAAAGTATGGGATTAGTAAATGGTGGATATTTCAGAAAGGTGGGTAAATACAAATCTTTGTCGGAGACAGATTATAATAGCGGCATATTCCGGCGGGTACGGAAACTTTGGGAATACATCTTATTAGGGTAAAATTGGGTTCAGGTATGGGAGTATATCATATTAAAAAATTTCTAGCTGTTCATTATGTTCTCGCAGGGGAACGGCGCTTTGGGGCGAAATGGACCCACGTTCCCTAGCCAGTCAGCCGGGGCTGGGGCCAGCAAGCAGCCCGTCCGGTGTTTTACCATTAACTCTACTGGTACCACGGGCACTGGAGTCCCACCGGAATCGTCCGGGGCTAGTGGTGAGGAAGGATCATCGTGGGGGCAGTAGTATGTCACGAATGCAGATCAGCGGAGGTCTAAGGTCCTTTTCGGCGGGCGAGCACGCTTATAGCTCGGGCACGGACACTGCATAGCCAGTAGAAACTTACATGTGTTTCGCTGTTACCATTGAGGCGGAGGGTCTTGGAGACCCGATGTATACTAGGAGGTCAATTCGGTGATTCGTGCATGATTGGTGCAACAAATCCCTCGCCCAAGGGGGCCGTGGTAGATGAGCCTCACGGCAGGAACTACCACGTTAATATAAATACCATTTTGTGTCCTTGCGGCACACAACGGACTTCTATGTTCATTAAGTATGGGTTTCTTTCTTGATATGGCTTTGTTTATTACTACAGACTCTAGAAAGGTTAATTTAGCTCTAG
Source organism: Nebria salina (assembly GCA_944039245.1). Classification (NCBI taxonomy): domain Eukaryota; kingdom Metazoa; phylum Arthropoda; class Insecta; order Coleoptera; family Carabidae; genus Nebria; species Nebria salina. The sequence goes on from OX063268.1 coordinate 18,052,720, forward strand.
GTTTTCAATTTTGCATGTATGATTCTTTTCAATTAAGTGGTTGGCTAAGTTTGAATCTGTTTTTTCCAATTTCTAAGAGCGCATTTGTTCATTAAACCTTTTGCTGATACTTCAACCTGTTTGTCCTATATAAAATGCATCATAATTACTACATATAATTTTATATATGCCCGATGAATTTAGTTTGTCTTTAGAAAATAATTTATTGTTGAATAATAAGTTGTTCAAATTATTGTTGTTGTAAAAATCTGGTACAATATTATCCGATCTAAATTTATTAGCTATTTTTGTTGATAAAGAGCCTAAGTAGTTAAATTTCATGTAATTTTGGTTCTGAAAAAGTTTCATAGTCCCATTATATATTTCATTTTGTAGAATTTTGTTTTTAATTTTGTTGATCATTTGGTAAATCAAGTTCGGGTAATAGCAATAGTAATAGCAATCGATTTTAAATATTTAGTTCTCTATTGATTAAGCTATTGAAAGTTGATATTTTTATATTAAGTGAGTGATTAGATGAATAAGGTATAATTGTGTCAGTGCACGTGTCTTTCCTGTAAATATTAAAGTCGAAAGATTTTTCTAATCGAGTCAAGGTTATATCCAGGAAATATAAACTACGATTCTTTTCTTTTTCTATGGTGAATTTGATTGCCTTTTTTTGCGTATTTAATAAATTCAAGAATTGATCTAACTGTCTATGAGAACCTGTAAACGGGCATATTATGTCATCTACGTAGCCAAACCAGAATATTAGACTTTTAATTAGGTTATTTCTGGAATTCATTAAGTTGTTTCCGAAATTGTTCATGGATATATCAGCTAAGAGGGCATAGTGGAGAACCCATAGGTATACAATCGTTTTGAAAATGAAATAGTTTTTGAAATCGGAAATAATTCTGATCTAGACAGACATTTAACATCGAAGATATTTCATAATTTACAGTCATATCAACATTTGAATTATTTAAATGTATTTTTTCGATGTTATTTATGTAAGACCATTGTACATTTTGTAGTATATTAGCTTGAAAATTGTAATTGAATGTCAGACCTGGAGTTGGTGTTATAACCGAAACTAGTCGTCTCTATTAAAATATATACCAAGTGTTTTTATTTATCGTTATTAAAATGTTTCACCGAGTGACAACAGCATCATCTTATAATGTTATTACATTACTAACTTATACTGCGTATAAGAAAATATTAAAATGAAATTATGGTACAAAATATTGCATAACAACTAATATTACATAAATAATTCATAAAAATCTTTACCGTTGTGGCTCTCCATCCTCATCAATCCAGCAGATGGTACATTTTACTTTAGGCTTGTCTATTTCTTTAGTGTGAGTTGCGCAAATGAATTTTTAAGACTCCTCACATTTTACAGAATATTTTGTAACATTTTCTTTGCACAGCTGACACCTGCTTCGTTTTCTATTCATGAGATCTGCTTCACTTGCACGATATGAAAAGGTCCTTTCAGTGGCTATCTTGTTTTATACTATAAGCTCTTCTGTCTATATTTTCTATAAATAAAGCGTTTGCCAAAGTCTCAATAAAATTATTTTTTCTTCTTTTCAATGAAACTTCTCCACTCCAGTCTCGGAATTTAGTTGTCTATATTAAAAAAGCATTGTAGCAAGCAATGTCTAAATAGTTCATAATGAGGTAATAATAATAATTTTAACACTTGATTAGTTTCACATATAGATATTTATTGACGTACGTTTCGACCTTTCGGTCATCATTAGAAATGATACAAGTGTATAATTTCTGATGATGACCGAAACGTCGAAACGTACGTCAATAAATATCTATATGTGAAACTAATCAAGTGTTAAAATTATTATTATTACCTATTAAATATGTTTCATCAAGTGCCCACCAAAAAAACTTTAAATTTAATTAATTCATAAAGAGTCTGTGAGGCCATTGTCTTGTCCCTATCTTACATGAATATTCTCTTATCAGTTTATCTATAATATCCACTCCAATTTTTTATTTGTTATACTCTAATATAATTTCAGGTTTGAATTTTTGATCCTCGGCAGCTATTTCATGTCCATGGAGCATGATAGACAGCTTTACAACAAATTTCTTGGGAGTGTCTTTGTGACATGTGGAACCAAAGTTATTTGCTCAATGAATAAAATATGCAACATCTGAGAGGCATTTTGGCATGTCTTTTCAATTTTTGCGTATAGTGCCTAAAAGCGTCAAATTCATAGTAAGCAGAGATTCACCTAGAGCTATGCCTGTAAAAAAATTATCTGTTGTAATATTACGCCCAGATCTATTCCAAAATTCAGTAAGGGTATTAACAACACGCGGTCTTTGATTCCTTTCAGGGAATCTTCTACTAACTTAAGTATACTTTAAAATTACAATAATAGAACGACTTAGCATCACAAAGTGACCAAATTTTCATTCCGCATTTTCCTGATTTGTTGGGCATGTATACACGAAATGGGCATCACCCGCGAAAGGAGACGAGCTGTTCATCTATAGTACCCATAGCGGAAGCATTATAAGAATCTTCACAAATTTGAACTTATATGACGGTAAGCTCTCTTTAAAGGGCTAATGTGTCATGTTCTTTTCCTTCTGATCTTGTGGTAAAACCATCAAATCGAATAAATTTTATGATTCCTACAAATTCTATTTCAACATATAGCAGCAGCATAAATATGTCTGTAGAAAGAAGTAATCGTATTCCATAAATTCGATGGACTCTCTAATTCGTCCTGATATGATGAGTATTCCGATGAGTCCTCAATTTTAATATTATCAACATTTTCCCTGTTTCTTTGTGCTTTGTCTGTATTTTGTGTACTCTATTCATACTTGTATGTCGCGCACTTTTGGTTTGTGTAATTTAATAATAATATCAAGTATTTCTGTTGGTATAAACAGGTGAAAACAATCAAGAACGGAAGCAACATTATTACTCTTTTGGGTGAGACCCTGAGGTTGTTGCAGAATATAAGACGACCGTTTCTCACCCTTGAAATTATTGACATACTTCCAGAAACGTCCGACAATATGTACATCATTCGGTGTATCTACAAGTCCAGCAATTGTGTCGTCACTATAGTCATCATCCCTGTGATCAGAATCGTTGTCAGATATGTTTCCCACATTTTCTTCCACAACATCCAGTTCATGTTCCGTTTCATCACATTCTACAACATCTATCTGACAATAATCATCATCATCGTCCTCATTCATTAGAATATTAAATAATTCTTCATCTGTCAAATTCGTTTCCACATTTTGTACAAAGCACATTGCACATAAAACACTTTACTATCCTATAATTTAGGTTATTTTTGTAAACGAACTGATTATAATTAACACAGAATACCGTAACCGGGTCAATTTTAAACCCGTACACTTTTTTAAATATATTTCTCGTGGGAAAATAAAAAATAACTTTATATTTTTAAAAATAGTCCCATAACTATTGAACCATTCATTAATGCAATAAGCTCAAAAATTAATTAAGCAAAAATATTTGAAACAAAACTAAAATCAGGGTCAGATTTGATCCTGTTATTGTATTGCGAGTGTTATCAAACCTTCAAATTCTTGAAAATAAAGAAAATTTTCGTCTTCTCCTTCATTTATGTAATAGTTTTTCGTATTTAATATAATTTCTTTTATAATGTCTTCACTTGACGTAAATAATATATTTTCATTTTTTGCATTTTATATATCATTATCTATTTTAGTATTATCAATTATGTTTACTATTTCGAGTGTTGCGATTAATTATTTCAAAAACGATTGTTTGTTCTCATTATTTTCCACATTGAATTCAGTCGGACGAGCAATAAGCAATGCTCTGCTTCATTTTATGAATGACTTTTAATCTATTAAACTATAGATCATATATAAAATTCTCCATACAGTCGAGAATAATAGTTTAATGTATCGAAGAAATAATCCATTTCAGCATAATCAACTCAAATCAAATCACAGTTCAAACGGAGCAGTAAAATTTTTCATACATTATTATGTTTGCAGTTTGAACACTCCAATGTGTCTGTGCAACTAGAATTTTCCATTATAAATGTGGCCAGAGTGCATATATTGGAAGTGATGGTCTGTTTAATGCCGTATAATTGCGCCTTATCCATCTTTAATCAATGTTTTGATTAGTGAAAATGTCATTGACGTTGATTCGTTGATAGCCAATCGATTACTTATTGTTGTACACCTGCATTTCCAATATCTGACTAATACTACCGAAACCACAAGTATTGATTGGAATTAAGATCAAACCTTTTTTGTGTACATTCGAGCAGTTATTTCCAATTGGTATTACTGGAAGAGCAGTATATTTTTCACTTGTTGATTGAAATTCAGGGCAAAGTCTTGTATAAGCAAATTTGCGCTTTTCCTATTATTTTTATAGCGCCAATCTTGTATATCCAGTAATACTAATACTACTGAAATATCTTCCTGTTCAAGACCGGTATTATTTGCATCTATTTTTCCTCCTGCGGGTGGGGGTTATAATTCACCCGCAACCTTTCTGCTGGTTGTAATAAGAGACCAATGGGCGAGGAAAGTACTTCATCTACAACAAACTGTTAAATTTGAACTTTTAGCGGAAGATTAGTGGGCCAACCTTTTGTGGAATTTTCTTACCATCTTTCGCTCATCTGCGTGTTTGCCGTGTGTGGGACCCGTAAGGAAGGAAAAGATGATGTTCTGTGTGCTAGTGAGATGAGTCCCACGACCCTGGAGGTAAATTTTCAGACGTTGGAATGACTGGCTCAAAGCGTTCTGATGCTAATTGCTAGGTGAGGGGGACTATATTTCCTGGTTAATCCTGGTGATCACACCAGCTTGTGGATTGACGTCCTAAATTGTGGCTACGTTGTAGGTGGGGAGAGCAGGAGATTAGTGTTTTCTATTTTGTTCATGGCGACAAAAACAAAACTGCGGGGGCCGCTCCCCCAAAAAGATATTAGCCGAGGGAGAAAATTTTCTAAAGGGCGATTATAAGTTTTTGCCCAAATTTATTATTATTAAGGGAACGGAAGATGGTTAATCCATTTCCGAAGTATCACGCTTTGGTTTGGCGAGGAGCCTGAACGAACTGTTTGGTGAAGAACCCAAATCCACTAAACGGCTTCGTGATGGTACTCTTCTAGTTCATTGTAATCTTAATTGTTTTTAAATGCCAACGTTTTATTTGGAATGCAAATCGTAGTGGAAGCGTACAAGTCTCTCAACTCATGTCAGGGCGTAATTTCGTATTATGACCTGTTAATTGTTGAGATGGATGAGTGCAAGCGGGTACATGCGAGTCTGTAATAAACTGTCGTCGGCGTACAATCAAGAAAAACTGAGAAGTTAAAAATACAACTTCTGTTGTTTTAATTTTCGGGCTAGATAAGCTTCAGGAGAAGATTAAGGTTAGTTTTTACAGTTGTTCTGTAAAACCATACTTTCCTTGATGGATGCGATGTCTTAAATGCCAAAAGTTCGGGCACACTGCATCGCGTTGTGACGCACAGGCCGTGTGTCCACGGAGCAGTGAGCAGGAGCATTTGGGTGAGAAATGTACGGGTTTCGCCCATTCTGTCAATTGTTCTAGTAATAATCGTGCCTTCTTTTCTCATTGTCCTCGTAATTGGGTAGAGAAGAAGATCCGCCAGATTAAAATTACCGATAGGCTATCTTATTTCGATGCCTGCAAGAAATTCAAATCACAGACTAGCCCTATTGTAAGCCGTTCTTTCGCTTCAATCACTGCCATACCCGCCCGTAAAAATTATATTGCCATTCAAACAGACATCTTTCCTTCCCTTAATATTTCTACAATTCTTCCAAATTTACCTCCTGTTAAAACTAATGTTCCTAAATCCAGTGGAACTCCAAATTTAAAACCTATTCCGTATCAAGCTACCAAAACTATAAGGCAATCTAAAACAAAGGTGAACTTCAAACCAAAGATAAAAATTTCTCATTTAAGGGGAGGTTCTCATGTAAATGACCAAAATGAAGGCAAACTTTGGAATTTTATTTCTCGGCAATAAAAAGAGAAACAACTTTGCGGTTTAAAGATTCTCAAAGGTTATTTTTTTGTCTACATTTTAAATTTTTGTATTGAATTATAATCAAAATGGCACCCGTGGTTAGTGACAGTGTCGAGTGATGTCAGCGCGTAATTGGAAATCGACGTGCAGTTTAGCGCCTTAGGATTTGTCTGGAACAACAAAATGGGAATCCCATCAAAAGTAGAATTAAATTTATTGGAAATTTGACCATTTTGGACTATTTCGAACTTTAAGGTCGATTTTTCGGGGTTTTTTTCCACTTCAAGGTCTTATAAAAAATCGTTAATATAAACAATTTGTTCATTTTATAAATCAATCTTTTACGGAAAACGGTTTTCTTTCGAGCGGTCAAAAGTCTAACGTTGTACATTAATCCGGTCTCAAATGAGACCACGCAGTTTTGAAAAATTATGTTTCGAGATAAACGCGTTTAAAGTTTTGGGAATATTATCGATGGAATATTCGTGATTAAATATCAATTTTTCGTAACAATGACATGGAATTAATAGTTTTTGACATCGCTGAATCCGAATCTGAAGTCACTTTTTCAAAATAAAAAATTGCAGATCCAATATTGCGAACCGAAAAAACAATGCAATTTCATCCCAACTTGGGAATTGAAGGGTTTCGAGATTTCTTAATATGGATTTGAGGTAATATGTGCCACAATAGAAAAATAAAAATGGCAAATCCAATATGTCGGTCCAAAAATAAGACTGATTTAAAATTTTGTTTTTGTTTTTTAGTTTTTTTCATAACTCACGATTAGTCTGCAATCCCAAGTCCGTAAATCAGTCCTTCCTCGAACTCGAATTTCTGCTGGTTAGCAATGTGTCGATTTTTCATGTCCAAATAAGCCGTCCTCGCGTAGCCGGTCACCTTGCGTTCGGCAGCTTGCAGCCGTTGCTCATCACATCTTCGGACGTAGTGAGTTGCTTCCAGCCCAACAGCAACTCCCAGCACGTTCAAAGTCTGCAACAATGACGACCCTCCTTTGTTGAACAAGTTCGCGGAGATGTATGTGACACATTCGATGGTCGGAGCAGCAGAATGCAAGTGTTTCGGAGCCCATCTCCACACTCAGCCGTTGAAGCATTCTTTGGAGTTTTGGGTATTGCCTCCAGTGCAGTGGTTCAACAAATCGGCAGCGGAAAGAGCCTCGTAGTCGGGCTTGATCTCTTCTTGGACGTTCTTCTGAAGAGGATTTCGTATTGATGTGCTTGTAAGAGGATGACTGGAGTGATCTCTGTTCCTCTTATATACTCGGGTTCTTGCCAAATAGACGTTTAGGGTAAGGATGAGACAAGGGTGGTCACTAGACTACCACGGTGTCGATATAACGTAGTGGGTTATTATTAAGAGTCCATCATACAATGCGGTGGAACAACTGCCTGTCGTTGTCCACATAGAGTTCTTATAAAGTCGGTCAAACTGCTGACATAACAATATGCGATATATTGTTATTTATACATTGCGGTAGGTTGACCCAGTAACTTCACGGAAGGCTATGTTACTATGCTGTCTCAGCATACTAGCATTTGCAATGCTTACAGGCCTACTGATGGCCATGCTTGAGGTGAAGTAGAAATTCTGGTTCGCGAAATTGTGCGTTATGAAAAAATTCTTTTAAAATCTGAATTGCAAACTGATGCTGTCCGTGTCGCTATTCCTCTTTTGGTCACTTTATGTTCTATCTTTCGCTAACCGAAAATGTCAATATGCGTGATATCATTTTTTACATTGATCAATTGCCTGCTCGGACAGTCGTCATGTTCCTCTGGAATACAGGTCTATTTTCCATGATTTAAAATTGCTAGTTTTTACTTCAATTTTAATTATATATGTTATGGGGTGCGTTCGACAATTTACTCCGTAGTTAGAGTTGATTTCAATTCTACTATAGTTAGAGTTAACTATAGTTAGATATCGAACTCGAGCATTTCCGAACAGCCACGAGTTTCCAAACAGTATTTTGTGGTACATGCTTGCAATAGTGACATTGAGCCTATTTCTAAATGATATAAAGATTAGATAGAGCCGTAAAATGAGTAAAATCAACAAAAATAAAATAAAAAAGGTTTTAATTGCAGAGTTAGCATCAAAAATATTATTTGATAAAATAAGAAATATAGTAAGAATCAAATCAAATGTAATGGATCATATGATAACGAATTAAAATTCTTAATATACAGGATTCAGATGAGGATGATTTGGTTCACGAGGAATTACCGCATAAACATTGTAGCAACTCCGTCAAGTTCCGCTGAGAATAAATTCTTATGTTGAGAACGGTATTCCTGGATACACGAATTAGGACTTTCAAATGCATTTTAGACTCAATATAAATGCATTAGAAAGTCTATTAAACGTATTAGGTCCGGAATTAATGAAAGTCCTGGCAGACCACGTATAGATACACGAAAACAATTATTATCCGTAATTTGGCTGTTAGCAACACCAGATTCATATAGGTATTTTATCGTTTTGTAAAAAATATATTGATAGATGATACATAAAACTTTTTAGATCAATCGCAGATCGTTTTAGTATGGGAAAAGCTTCGCTTTGGGATAGTTTTAATAGAATAGTAACACTATTAAATAAAATTTCAACAAATATTAGTACTTGGCCGGACAATAAAGAATTTCTCGAAATATCACGAAAATTTAAACTTATGCGCCTGACAAGTTAGGCGAACCTACCTCGTCGAGCTGGGTTGAAATAGTTAACTCGGAGTTAGAAACCGAACACCTTCGAATGCTTCCACACATTGACTCTATCATTTTCGAACGCAGTGCGAGTTAACCAGAGTTAACTAGAGTTAATTTTCGAACGCACCCCAGGAGAACCCCGATTATCCGTGCGCGCTTTATCCGTGCGGCGGATTTTCCGTGTGGCATTTTAAATTAATCATCCATGCGCGGATTATTTCGTGGATGACGGCCAGGCGTGGCGCATGAACGCTGGATGCAACGTGCAGACGTTCGTCTCAGAGAATTTCCAAATGCGGCTTGAGAAATCCACCATTTATATGCTCACTTATAAATTACGCCAACTGCCGACCAAATCGTTAGTTGAACGTAAAAAAAGAACAAAATGCAGCTTAACGGTACCAATGAACAGCGTAAACGCAATGTTTTAAATATTGAACAAAAATTGGAAATTTTAAAACCATTTGACAATAACATATGAGTTGCTGTGTTGGCTAAAGCATATAACATTGGAGAACAAACGCTTCGTGACATTGTGAAGAAGAAAGCTGCATTATATAGCTTAGTAGCTAAAGCTTACAGCGCAAAGCTATCTCTGATAGGAAATCTTCTGGTTGGCTTTACAGGTAGGTATTGTAGAATTTTCCTATGACATGGAAAATCTTATATAGGACCACGAGCTAAAACCTGAGCTTGTGTACAATGAAGATGATACTGGACTTTATTGGAAAGCAGAGTCGAAAAGAACACTTGCTGCAGGCTCAGAGACTAGTGCATTAGGTTAGCTTTACATACAAATTTTTACGTATATGAACATTGGTTTTTTAAAATATTTCTTTTAGGTTTAAAGGTAATCAAAGACCGTGTTACAGTGTTATTCTATGCTAATTCATCAGGAACCCATAAGTTTAGGTTAGCCGTCGTTGTTAAATCCCAAAATTTGGGGTTTTTTAAAAATATAAACACACTGCTCGTTGATTATTATAATCAAAAGGCAGCTTGGATGGATCGGATAAGATTTAAAAACTGGTTTTTCGGAAAATTTATTCCCCAGGTTGAACTTATCTGCAAGAATTTGAACATCCACCTAAGGCTGTACTGATACTGGATAATGCGCCATCACAACCTGGTTTTGAGCTACTAAAGTCAGCAGATGGAAACATATTCGTAGCATATTTTACTCCGAATGTAACATATATTGTCCAGCCAATGGACCAAGGTGTTATAGAGACCACGAAGAGGCTTTATAGGAAAGAGCTTATGCGTTAACTGTTGGGAGAATGTGACTTTATGGGGTTTTGGAGACGTCTAAAATTGAAAGCAGCAATTTATGTTGTAACTCACGCTTGAAGTCATGTGAAATTGACCAACATTATAAAAGCATTTCATAAAATAATGACCTTAAAAGATACATCAGATGGAGAAGGTACTGAAGACGATAATCACTTAGATGAAGGTGAGTTATCGATTGCAACCATAGCGTCTATAGCCACGCAAATCAAAGGTTTGGAAGAAATGGACAACGAAAAAATACAGGAATGGATATAATGTGATCACAGAGAAAAAGGGTAGCTGATTATGGAAGACGATTATTTAGATAACCAGACCTCCGCAGAGAGTTTTGACAAAAGGAGTGATGACGATGAGAATAATTTCGTCATCAATGCAAGTCATCAAGAAGCAGGAGATGCAGTAATTTAACATATCCAATATTTTGAAGAACAGCCTGGAACCAATGACATTCATGTGCTTTAGCTAAGAAAAATGAAAAAAATTATAAAGTGTAGAAGTGACGAAGCCCTAAAGCAAACAAAAAATATCTGCAGTGTCATGCACCGAACTTTCTTATACGCATATGGGTTAAACCACATCGTAGTTACCTTATTTTTCTAATATATAATATTTGTTTTAACCTTTATATCGCTTTTACAGTAAATATATTTCTTAGAGTAAATACAAAATGTCAAACTTCAAATTTTTTAAGTCTATTTTGTTTCTTTGATAAAAAATTGACAGTTGCAGATGATACGATTTATGAGAAAAATATATATAATAAGCAGACATTTAATTTGAAAACAGTACTTTTTGGAAAATATGTTAACACAAAAGTTGTGCTAAATATAAATACCTACAGTTTTTGATTATGAAATTTTTCTGTTACTGTAACCATTTTTGAGTAATTGCAGAAACTGCAAAAAATTACTAGAGTAAACAGGCACTTCCGCTTTGAATATTTTTTTTTAAAATAGGAGGTGTACACCTCAGGCATATGCAAATTTTAAGTTAAAAGTTTCGTTATTTTAGCTTCAACCGCTTAGACTGTAGAGAACATACATACACACACACATACGCACACAGACGAACGTCGTTCCAAAAATGGTCGGAATCGATTCAGGGAAGGTCAAAACGTATATTTCCCTTAAAATCTCGAATTCGAAATTTTTCATGATTACAATACTTACTTATACTTCGTATAAGAAAGTAATTAGTGATATTTACTTTCATATACGTAGTATAAGCAAGTTTTGTAATCATGAAAAAATTCGATCTCGAGATTTTAACGGAAATTTACATTTTGACCTTCCCTGAATCGATTCTAACCATTTTTGGAATGACGTCCGTCTGTGTGTGTGTGTATGTGAGCGCTCTACAGCCCAAACGGCTAAAAAGAATATAATGACATTTGAAACTTAAGATTTTCTTGTTCCTGGATAGCAATCCATTTACTTTTAAAAACAATATTCCGACCGGAAGTGCATGTTTACTCTAGTCATGTATTGCAGTTTCTGCAATTACTCAAAAACCGTTGCAGTTACAGAAAAGTGTCAATTGTTTATCAAAAAAAAAAACATACTTAAATAATTTGAAGTTTGATATTTTATATTTATGCAAAGAAATATATTTAGCGTAAAAGTGTTCCAAAGGGTAGAACGAATTTTATAAATTAGAAATATAATGAAAATAGGTTGTGATTTAACCCAAAAGCGTATAAGAAGTACTTTCTTGATTACAATACTTCCTTATACTGCGTATAGGAAAGTAAAAATGCGCACAATGTGTATTACAGTTATATGTAATTATATTCACCACACATGTTACTCTGCCTGTTATGTTACGAAAATGATCCATCACAAATACATTTACACCAAACATTCAATAAATCTGATAATTTTCTTTTTCTTTCAGATTTATCCCGTACTGATGTTGATGATGGATTAACTGTCTCCTCTAATTAAACTACGCAGCAATTATCAATAAATAAGACTAAAGTCAAACAGCATTCCTTATTTAGCAGAGTATCTTTAGTTACTGTAGGATTACAGTGATGAATGTGTTGTGTTCGCTGGATAGAACGAATTTGTGTTGGGATTTGATGAAAAAAAAAAGTTATTCGCCAAACAAAGAATAACACATATAAAATATTATATCCAATCGAAGCCTGAATAGCCTGAACTGTTCCGTATCGAAAATAGAACTAAAGCTCATGAAATGCTCTGGCTTACTCCAAAGCTACGAATTTTAAATAATATTCGTGATTCGCCAAATATCACCACCAATAACTTAAACGCCACCAATGAAAATTATGTTTCCGCGCCAATGACTTTTATGAGGAAATAATGGGATGCCGTCGGTTCATAGATGTGTATTTGAGGGTATTGTTTGAGTCATCGGCGAAAGTTAAATTGAGAGAAATACATTTAACAAAGTTTTCTTAGAACTATAGTAAAATTGTATGGTTGAAAATATAAAAACTAACATTATAAAAGAGTATGAAATAGAAATGGAGAGAGGATAGCAGGGTATCCAACAAATGAACCTAATCGTAATAGGAGTTATTACAAAAGTTAGTGATTTTTAATTATACAATGTTTGCCAAACGGAAGATGGATATCTATTGTTTCTTGTCTTACTTTTTTTATTATGTTGAAATAATACAGTTAATTATAAGCTGATTAAATTAAGATACCAGAGCAATTGACTACCAAATTAAAAGTTCAAAATTTAAAATAATAAAGAATCAATTTATTATGATGATGGATGTGTATCTACTAGAAAATGTTCCAATCTAATGTGATTGTGAAACTGTCATCAGTCATTCGTTCGTAATGTTAGCTTTGCATTTGATAAAATTACAGTAATCAGCAAATCCCATGACAGATCATTTGATCATGACATCAAATTTTGTTAAATAAATTAGTCTAAAAACTGGTCATCGTCTTGAAATTCGAGAGCTATCTTGTTTTCAATCCAATCAATTTGTTGTTAACGTCTCTTGCAGTTCAGACCACGAAATGGACTTAATCATAAAAATTTTGATTGCTGTCTAGATTCTCTGTACATACATTTAGATATTTAAAATCCAACATATGCGACACCCGTCTAATATATACTTATTTAATTAAAATTACTGAGATTGAGGGCCAGAGTTTGTCTTTAAATAACTTCAAACATACGCCTTATTGAGACATTAATATTTATCATATTTATGAAAACGAAATTATTGAGTTCCCTCACAAGTCCGGAGAATTCTCGACAAATATTGCACTGAATATTAATTTGCAACTGCGATTATGTTCAGGGGATGTGTTGTGACGCTTTACGGCCTGGTGTGGCCCACGTAAAAATGTTCCCCTTTCGTATGTTCTGGTTGCCTGGTGCTTGGGCGCCTTCGGCGGATACGGCTTTACGGTCGCATTTACTAGAGGGGTTGCCATGGATAGCTGCAGTGGGAAGGTTCAGGGTTGTTGAAAGAAAACCCTTGCTTTATTTAGGTCATGGCTTTTATTCAATTCTTGGTTTCACCTTAAGGGAATTACATTGGTCTCCGTCGGTGACGGTGTACTGTCAAAGTTATGGGTAAAATCCAGACATGGCACGAGCCAGTAACATGTCCACTAGTTGGGAACAGTGCAGTTTTGGCGCTAGAGGCTAAATAGAAAATTAATCGCGAACCGGTAAAAAACGGTTGGTGCAACGGCCGGTAATCGCGTCTAGATACTGCCACGAGAACCACGGTTGCCGATAGACACGGTAAAAGTAACGCGAAACTACGCGTACGAGAATATCGCAAACCGGTTAAAGAACGGTTAACAGAAACGGTCGGAAATTACACTGAGCTACTGCCAGGAGAACCACGGCTGCCGCTTGGCGAAGCAAAAATAACGCGAAGCCACTGTAGCGAGAATATCGTTAACCGGTAAAAGAACGGTTAACAGAAACAGTCAGAAACCACACTTTGCTACTGCCAGGAGAACCACGGCTGCCGCTAGGCACGGCAAAAGTAACGCGTAGCTACTGGAGCGAGAATATAGTTAACCGGTAAAAGAACGGTTAACAGAAACGGTCGAAAACTACACCTAGCTACTGCCAGGAGAACCACGGCTGCCGCTAGGCGCGAAAAAAAACGAAGAGTAACGGCAAACGTCTCGTTCTCACCACGCGGTTGGAAAACCTCGGTGTCAACCACGGTCAAGCCAATCTCGGTCAGCTACTACTAGAAACGGTAAACGCTCGGATCACTAGGTGTCGACTAGGAAGACCACAGTCAAGACACGCGGTGTAGAGTCCTTCTACGGCTCAACTGGGGCCTGTATATATATTAGGCTGCAAATTAAACGTTTCGAGGCTTGTAAAAAATCTGCCTCGTTTCGAAAATAAAATAAAAGTTGGATCGTTCGCAGTCAAGAATTGAACCGCGGCCCTTTAGAACGGTAGTCAAGCATTCATTACATTTTCAATGTTCTTTATGGTTTTCATTTAATAATACATTAATTTTCTTATAGACTAATGTTTGGACAACATGGTTGGTTTTGTCAGAGCTCCTACTCACATGAGGAGTGTATATCTGTGTATGTGTCTAATTGCGTTGTGCGCTTGAACATTGTGTAATTGTGTTTGTTATAATTTTTATTATCTATTTGTGTGTTGGGATTGTGAATTTGTGGGAAAGGAGGTACCAAAAACCCATTTAATTTTATGGAGTGATGAAAATTATTTTTGTTAAAACTTACTTACTAACTTAACTAATTTAAATACACATATATTTTACATAACTTTACATTGGGGATGAATGATGGTGCAATTTTGTGTGTGTAAGGGATGTTTTTTTTGTGTTCTGTTATGTAAGGTATTGTTGTGTGTGTTAATGTTAGGTGTTCTGCTCATGGAACTCGTCGTGAAATATGGGTTAGTTTGTGTTTGAGCTGAAATGTGGTTTTGTTGTCACGTATTTCTGTGATGATTTTTAAAAGTTTGTTTGAATTAAATTGTGTGTTTTTGTAAAACTTTGTGATGTGTCTTGAATGTAATCACGGATGAAAGGAAGTTTGTGTCTTCGTGTAATTGTCTATTGCGTGTGTATCTTCCAGAGCTGGTCGCCAGGCGAAGACATTTAGTTTTTAAGCGTTGCAGTAGTAGGTTGGTGGTGACCGGTGCGTTACACCAGATCGAGGCCGCATACATGATGATGGGGCGAATGATTGATGTGTAGATTTGGAGTTTTTTTTTTTTACTGTTAAAGAGCTATTTTTGACAAGGAGAGGATAACGGCAGGTGCTTTGTAAATTGCATGTTTAATGTGTTGGTTGTATCTCAGTGTTCTGTATAAGTGTAATCCCAAGTACCTTACATTGTTTGTGGGTTTAATTTTTTTGTTTGTGTATTTATAGTGGTGTGAATATTCAGTTGTGTGTGAATTTACGTATATAGACTATGGTTTTAGTTTTGTTTGTGTTTATTTTTATATTCCAAGTGTCCCAGTAGCGTTCTAATATATTTATGTGTATTTGTGTTTCTTAAGTGTCTACTTGTGTATTAAAGGAGTGTTTAAATTGCTTTGTCGTCTGCGTATGAGGCTGTGTGTGTAATCGGGAATTTGGGGATGTCACTAGTGTACATATTAAACCGTTTTGGACCAAGCACGCTGCCTTGTGGAGTTCCTGCTACGATGGATTTATGATTTGAGAGGGAATTATTAATGTTGGTTATAAAGGATCGGTTTAAGAGGTATGAATAGATCAGATTGGTTAACGTGGGAGGGAATTGGAAGGATATATGTTTGGCCACAAGTCCTACTGTCCAGACCGTATTGCACGCTTTTTCGATTACCAGTAGGGTCATGACCGTGACCTTATTTTTATTGAACTGGGTCGCAATATTGCTTGCAATTTTGCACACTTGCTGCACCGTGCAATGTCTGGCTCGGAAGCCAAACTGGTGATCAGTTGTGAGTTTTTGTCCTGTGTCAATATCGTCGACCCGAGAGAAGATGATCATTACGGTGGGCTTGGATAAGGTGTTTAAGAGGCTTATGGGGCGATAACTGGTGGGTGCGGATGATACTTTATTTGGCTTAAGGATTTGGTGGACAGTAGCAGTTTTCCAGGCAGCAGGAAAGTGATGCAGTTTGATTATGGAATTTATTATGTAGTGGAGTTGGATGATGGATTTTCTTGAAAGGTTATCAGGAGACGGTTTTCTATGTGAACGGACAGGAAGCTTTGCGGTTGGGTGGGGTTTTAATTAATTTGGTTAACTCGGATTGGGTAGTAAGAAGTCTGGCCAGCGTTTTGATGTCAGTGTGATGTGGAGTATTTAAATATTGTAGAGTGTCTTGTGTGAATTTTGTCTTGTGTGGGAGTGTTTGGCGAGTGTGTTCCATGTATTTGTTCAAAAGTGTTTGCGTTTATCTCTGACTTGTCTTCGTCGGTGACGCCTGTTATGTTGTTGTGTGTGAGGTGAGTATTCTGGTGTAAGATTTTTTAAGTGGTTTTTGTCAGCCGCCAGAGGGAGTTGTCATTGGGGTTGGGGGCGGAAAGTTTAAGGGACCATCTGTTATTTTTGTGTGTTTTTAATTCAATTTTTAATTGTTTAGTTTATTTAGGTGTATTCTGTGTAAGGGAGTGTGTGTCCTCTGCCATAGTCTTCTGGTGTGATTTCGTTGTTTAATTAATTGCGTTATGTGTGGTGGCAAGTTAAGATTGTGTGGGTTCACTTTAATGTTGGTTGTGTATCTGTTTTGTTATGGGTATAGCGTTTGTGAAGTGCTCTATTTGTATATTGATGTCGTGTATTGTGTGTATTTGATTATTGATGGTAATGATCGTGTGTGTGAAGTTGGAACATGATTGGATTGTGATCTGAATTAAGTAAGGGTAATGATATGGAGTGAATGATGTTATGAACATTTTAATTTATTAATACGTCGATGGTGGAGGACGTATTTCCGTTGTCAAGGTAGTGCGTTGGGGTGTTTGGGTGTAGTATGATAGAGACGTTTGAGTCTATGTATAATTTGAGTGTGTTGCCGTTTGTGTTGTTTGTAATGCAGTCCCAGTCCGCGTGTCTCGCGTTAAGGTCGCCAATCACCAATGTTTTTTTTTTGTGTAAAAACGTATTAAGAGCTGTGAGTGTGAAGTTGTTTATTGGTCTGTTGTAAGCAGCGTAGGTTACTTTGTTGTCTGTATGTATTATATTTAGTGTTTTTAGTGTAGTATGTGCGTTTTGTGTGAGTGTGTGTGTTATGTAGTTTTTAACATCGTCATACACTTTATTTAAAAAAGAAACTAATGGTAAACGTAACGACAATAAACAAGACAACCACCTTGCTAGCAAGTCAACCGACAAGAGAGCGATCTTTCGCCTTTTTTCTGATAACGACCAGTAAATTCGGAAAGAGCTGGACTAATTAGTCTAGCTCAAGGTACGCACATGGCGCGCGCTTACTATGCCGAGCGGCAAGCGATACAAAATCAGCGATTTGTGTTGAAACCGCAAGATGGTTCGACCATCTACGATAAAATCTAAATAGCTTTCGGGAACTAGCGACAGCGTTACAACAGTAAGGATTTCTATTTTAGCAGCGCAGGTTCTAAACATTTTTATTTGGTGGGCAGGTGCGAAAGCTTCGGATGAAACGAAACTTTTCATTCTATTTTAGTGGCGTATTTTCTATAGTGGGCACGCCTAAATCCAAGGCGGGATACCAATTCCTGAAAAGAGACCAATGCGCATTTTAAATACATTTTTAATCCTCTTTATTAATATTTTACATATAGTTGATTGTATTTTTACAATTTTATTTTTACACAAATGTTTGTTTTTTAATGTTAGTTTATTTCATTATATAGTTTATGGCGTTAATTGTCCAAGAGGCTGATATGCCTTTTAATTTTAATCATACCTACTACCTACCTGCCTGTTTCACAATGATAATAGCAACACTGTATCAATCACAGTTGGTCAGTATGATAACGACACCTGTCTACGAACCCCAAATATCGAACACGCATGAATTGGCCGAATCTGAACTTGACATAATTTTTCTGCATGATTTTTGGATCAGATTAAACGGCTCAAATAAACACGCTGATAAAAAAGTAAAAGTGTTGAATAGAATTGGTCGAAAAGTGAGTCATGCTGAAATAACAGCCGCTAAAATATATTACAAACGCACCACAGGCTTCTTAACAATAAATGTCTATTTAAATTATGTTCTGCCGAGGAACTACTCATACCCGTCTGTAGAACCGGCTTTGTATATATTTAAAGAAATCCATTTTGGGAATCCTATTGTAATGTTCACGAGAAAGGGGTCTCCGCTTTTAGGCCGGATCAACCAAATTATTACTCAGTGCATCGAAAGCGGTTTAATATCCAAATGGTTTGAAGATGCAGAATTCTTTAGCCCACATGTTAACGACGAGATAGATCCTAAGAGGTTTAAATTAAATTATCTTTAATAAATTTTCTCATTCAATTATTTAGTGGTAAATTATAATTAGTTTTATATAAAAGACATCAATTTGGGGCTAACAAGGAATTGGGAAATAATTCGAAAAAATAATTTTAGAAATTAACTTATCTGTAAATCGCATTCATTACAATATATTTTTGGTATAAGAAAGTAATAATGGTAACTTTTAATAATGAAAGGTTATCGGTTTTAAATACGAGTGATCCAAAATGATTGACGACGCTGCCTCGTTCTGATATTTTGTTTGCCGCTTCGTTGTGAAAGTCAACTACGACTGACAGCCCGCATTGGCGTGCAGTGCATTTATAAAAGTAATAAATTTGAATCTATTCGGGAAACTATTTAATTAGAACAGAAATATGACGCATAATTTTATTTATTACAATAAATGTTCAAACGGCCCTCCTCCATTTTCAAAACATTTATTCACTCTTCTCTTGACGCTTTCGAAGACATTTATTAACAGGAATTGTTCGCGTCGCTGTTCTAGAGACTATGCCCTTTCATTTCCATTCTGCATTCCTGTACGGAAATATGTTTCCAAAAGGAATTTATCATGTTCTTCTGTGAACATATTCATCTTTGACCGTATGAGGCAAAAATAAAATATAACAACGCCACTGCTTTATCCAAATGTCATTAATTATGTAAGCAAAACCTGCGTTTCCGTGGCCAATACAACGAATTATATTCTGTGAAATGTAGTTTTGATAATAATACGGACCCTTTTATGCCACGTGACGGTCAATCAATTTGGATCGCACTGCATATATGTAAAGAACAATTTAAAATTTTTTCGTGTATTAAACATTGTTGCAATAAATGTTATAAATAATTTGTGTTTTAACATATGGGCAATGAAACTCCATACCACTCATAGTAAACCATGTGGCCTATTTGATAAGGCGTCGGACCTTGAATCCGAATATTTAACAACATCACACAAACAGACCTCTCCACACTATTACACAAAAACAAAACATAAGTCGCGGGAGATTTGAACGCTAGATATCTAAATTGGGACTACAACACCACAATCACTAACGGCCGTACACTCCACAAATACAATAATTCTCACGTCGCAATCATATCGCACCCAAACACACCCAAAAATACTCCGAAATGAAAGTACGCCGTCCACCATCGATCACATCATCAATAAAAATGATCATAACGTCAAACAGCCCTTATCACTACCAGATCTCAGCTCCAATCCCAACCCAGTCATATTCCTACTACCCAATCACCACATAGAAAACACCACTAAAATAATAACATCATACAAACACACAAGTTGGGCTCACTTCCGGAAAACACTTGACACGATCATACCCATAAACAACCAAATACACACATCTCAAGATATTATTAACAACGCAACAACACTAGAAGACTATGGCAGAGGTCACACCCATATACTGAACACAGTTTAAACACTTAAATACACAAAACAAAAATTAAAGAACACAAAAACAATACATTGTCCCTAAAACTCTCCGCCCTCAACCCTTATGACCACTCCGTCTGGCAAGAGAAAGCAGAAATGATTACTATCACGTTTGAACAAATACAAGTAATTCACATTCCAAACTCACCCACACAAAATAAAATCATACAAGATACACTACACTTTTTAAGGACCCTGCATTACAATGACACCAAAACGCTGACCAGACTCCTTACAACCCCATCAGAATTAGCCATAATAATCAAAAAATTACCCAATCGCAAAGTTCCCGGCCCAGACTTATTGATAACCTCCTAGTTAAAAACCTATCCAAAAATTCCATTACATCATAAACTCAATAATGAATCTGCACCTCTTCCCAGCTGCCTGGAATATTGCTACAGCCCATCCAATCCCAAAACCAAGAAAAGACCCCCATCTCGTTATGAGCTATCGTCCCTTTAGCCTAATAAATACCCTATCCAAACTTACAGAAATAATCATCGTCTCCGGGATCAACGATATCGACAGAAGACAAAAACTCACACTTGGCCGCCAGCTTGGCTTCCGAGCCAGACTTTGCACGGTGCATCAGATGTGCAGAATTGCAACTGATATCGCGTCTAAATTCAACTAAAGCAAAATAACGGTCATGGCCCTACTGGACATTGAAAAAGCTTTCCACACGGTCTGGACATTAGAGCTCACGGACAATCTTATATCCTACCAATTCCTTCCTACGTTAACCAAACTTCTATACTTGTACTTTTCAAATTGATCTTTTCGCACCAAAATTAACAACTTCCTATCTAACCCTAAAGCTATTGCAGCTAGAATCCCACAGGGCAGCGTCCTTGGCCCCAAATTGTTCTACCTTTTCATTAGCAATAACCTCACGTTCCTAAATACATACACGGCATAATCCGCCAACGACACCGCAATAAACGCACACTTATTTAACGCCCAAGTAGCCAATAAACAATTGCACATAACCATACTTGCGATATACTGGGAGAAATGGAAAATAAAAATAAACGCCAACCAAACCGAAACCATAACAAATTTATACACAAACAACAGAACTGTGAAACCACTTGCAATACACAATCAAAAAATCACACCCAAACACACAGAAAAATACCTCGGAAAACAGTTACACAGAACACTGAGACACGGCCCACACATCACACATGCAGCAAACAAAGCACGCGCCGTCTTTAGCAACCTCTACCCTCCCCTAGTTAAGAACTGTTCCCTATCCAAAAAAAACAAAATTTTCATATACACACTTGTCTGATGCGAACATTTGTACGGGCTAGACGTGCGGTTCCTCGCTCATGCGAGTAGTATTGCTTACATTGCAAATAGCTAATTACACACACCTCAATTTGTGTATTACTTAATTATGCAAACGCAGCAAATTTAAATCGCGAGTGTAATAGTTTTATTTTATATACGTAACTGGGTCACCATGAAAAGTGACCCAAAAACAGTTGCTAAAATTATACAAAGAACCGATGGAAAATATTCAATAATTCCACCATCAGGGAAGAAAGCTATACCAGCTGAATTAAAGAACTTGGGATTTATCCCACCAACGCCTCCTTTGCCATCCACCGAGCACGCACGAGCGAAGCCGGCCACTCAACTCTACGCACAGGCTTCAACATCTCACGCACTCCAACAAACGACCAGCATAATGGATACCGAAGGATCGCCCGCCTTCTCAAAAAGCGCAAAAATAGTAAGATCTCCCATTTTTACTAGGAAACTATCAAATTTCGAATCTAACATAGTACCACCAACACCCCCACCACGAGAGCAAATAGCAACCCCTACAGGAAGTCTAAATGAACAAGAAATCGCTTCGACCTTAAACACCCAGTCGATCTCGGAACCTGCTCTACTAGATAAAACTGAAGACAGCTGGACAGTTATCAATTCTAGGTAGAGCAAAAGATCCAGCCCGGAAGAAAATAGAAACGTAAGACAGAAAACCCTAACAGACTACTGGCTCAATGGACCTGAAACCTCAAATAAATTCGAAAAACTAAATGTAGAAGAATTAATTGAAGAAGATATTAGTCCTGAAATTATTAAACCTCCACCAATTTTCGTACACGGCATAGGAAACATAAAGCCTCTGACTGACCTCTTGAACCTCCACGCAAAAGACAATTACGTAATTAAGCTTATTGGAAGTTCTCAAGCAAAAATCCAACTGACCGAGCCTAGACTTTATCGCGTCATAACGAAAGAACTAGAAGAAAAGAAAACAGAATTCCATTCATTTCAGTCAAAATCGGAAAGAAAATTCAAAGTTGTACTACGTGATCTTCACCACACTGTTGACATCGAAGAATTAAAGAAAGAAATACACTCATATGGACACAATGCATTAAATATATGGAATATTAAGCATAAAAGAACAAAAGCCCCTCTACCTATGTTCTTTATTGAGTTGCAAGCAAAGGACAATAATAAAGAAATTTATGACACTAAATACCTTATGCACTCGAAAATCAAATTTGAACCTCCACGCCAAAAAAGAGAAATACCTCAATGTACAAGATGCCAAAGATTTAATCATACAAAAAATTTCTGCAACCTTTCACCACGTTGCGTGAAGTGCACTGGTGATCATCTGACTAGAGACTGCCCCAAACAAGATAAAAGTACTGCCGCAACCTGCACCAACTGTGGAGGAAACAACCCAGAGAACTACAAAGGCTGTAGTGTCTTTAAAGAAATACAGTCACGTAAGTTCCCACCCCTTAGACAAAAACAGAATACAATCAACCATAACATAACCGGAAATCCAACACAACCAGGCGTATCATACGCCCAAAAGACAAGAGCTAATGTCCAACAGACACAAAAAGAACATAACATACAACAAAACTTAAATCATACTAAGAATACTTAGAAAATCTCACTCCGTCAGCATCCACAGACTGTTCCCTCTGGCGAGCAACAAAATTGCTCAAACAACCGGAACAGTCAAATCCACCCTTACTCCTAGCAAATGGTAGCTGGGCCAGAAGCGACCAGTCAAAAGCGAACACATTTGCGCAACATTTATCAACAGTATTCCAACCCTTTCCTAGTGAAATTTCGGTAGAAGAAGAACAAGAAATCCTGCAGTACCAAGAGACACCCCTACAACTCTGCCTGCCTATGGTCAAATTAAAAACTAGTGAAATAAAAAACGCTATAACAAATCTTGACCCCAAAAAAGCTTCAGGATATTACCTTATAACAGGAAGGATTCTGCAAGAACTTTCTTCTAAAGGAATCAAGCTGATAACAATGATCTGTAACTCAGTCCTAAGATTAGAATACTTTCCCTCTCAGTGGAAAGTAGCTCAAATTATCCTTATACCCAAGCCAGGAAAACCACCACAAGAAGTAAGCTCCTACAGACCCATCAGTCTCCTTCCTATAATCTCCAAACTTTTCGAAAAGTTATTGCTTAAGCGCCTAAAGCCGGTTCTAGAAGAAAAAGACATAATTCCAAACCACCAATTCGGATTTCGTACGCAACACGCAACGATTGAACAAATCCACAGAGTCGTGAACGAAATACGCAAAAATCTAGAAGAGAAAAAATACTGCTCAGCTGCCTTCTTGGATATAAGTCAAGCTTTCGATAAAGTCTGGCACACCGGGCTATTGTTTAAAATTAAAAGAATCCTTCCTTATAATTACTACAAATCCTCAAATCATATCTTTCCAACAAATAATTCTATATTAAATATAAAGATGAACAAACCAGACTCTACCCAATAGAATCAAGTGTCCCAAAAGGTAGTGTACTAAGATACATACTATATCTCCTATACACAGCCGACCTGCCAACATCAGAAACAACATTCATCGCATAATTCGCCGATGATACAGCAATACTTGCCTCTCACGAAGATTACAACGTGGCCACAAGATATCTTCAGGCACATCTGAACGAAATTCAACCATGGTTAACAAAATGGTGAATTAGGGCAAATGAAACCAAATCTACCCATGTCACATTTACAATGAGAAAAGAAACCTGTCCTCCTGTGACACTTTACGGCAAGCCCCTCCCACAGACAGAAGAAGCAAAATATCTAGACATGCACTTAGATCGTCGTTTAACATGGAAAAAACACATTTGGACAAAAAGAAAACAACTTGGCTTGAAATTCAGTCGCATGTACTGGCTAATAGGCCGTAAATCTCAACTCTCAACAGAAAACAAAATTCTTATTTACAAGACTATCCTCAAACCAGTCTGGACGTACGGAATCCAACTATGGGGTACCGCCAGTAACTCTAACATTGATATCCTGCAGAGATTTCAGTCCAAAGTGCTCCGCTCTGTCCTTAATGCACCATGGTTCGTCACCAACGCCATAATTCACCGCGATCTCTCCGTAGTGACAGTGAAAGAAGAAAAAAAAACTTCAGTGAGAAATATCATAGCAGATTACGTGCGCATCCAAATACTTTAGCAAGTAATTTGCTGACAGTGAAAATAAAAAAACGCTTAAAACGTGATAACATACTTGACCTACCTAACAAATGTAACTAACAATTTCAATGTTTTTAGTGTCATCATACCTGTTATGCAGAGGCGACAGAAAAAAACACCACCTAGCAAATTCCCGACCTGTCATGCAGAGTCGACAGAAAAGAAGCCAGTTAGCAAATTCCCGACAAGGTGACTAGAAATAGTCACCAACATTGACACAATTAGCACTTAATCTAGAATAAGAAGAGGACTATCACAGGATAGCACCCTCTACATGCCAATGTATTTTTGTACATCTTACTATAAGTTTTACTGAATGTCAGTTATTAAGACAGATTGTAAATAAAAATGGGTTATAAAAAAAATATATATACACATCCATCATCCGTTCCATCATCATGTACGCATCCCGAGTTTGGTATAGTGCAGCGAACACCACCATACTACAATTGCAACTCCTCCAAAATAAATGCTTAGGATTGACGATCAGCTCTGTAAGGTACACTCGCAATACACAACTTCACGAAGCCATACCATACATGAGAAAATACATTCAAGACACAACACAGCAATTTTATAATAACACACTACTCAACTCAAACACACTTATAAGAAACAACATACATATCCGCGACAACACTACACTTAATCTCATACACGAGTGACCTTACCAAAACCTACCCATATTTTTAGATGTGTTCCATTAGCAGAATACCTGACAATTTCACAACGCGACACAACAATACACTAAAGAAAACATATCGCATACACAACAAAATTACGTCTATCATCAAAGTAAATATTAATTTTAATTTAGTTTGGCTAATTTTAACTTATAACAAAATTCTTCATGTGAATTTAAATGGGTTTTTGTCTTCCCTTTCCCATCAATACCATCCTAACACTTTGTAAATAAAAATCATAACTTGTAACAGAGACCAAAAACACAACGTATTAAAGCAAATTACACATTAACACACAAACACAGTTATACACTACCCCTGTGAGTAGGAGTTCTGATAAAACCAACCATGTTGTCCAAACGTTATTATAAGGAAATAATATATCTATAAATAAAATAATAATGATAATTGAAAGTGAATGTATGATGGCTCTGTGAGTCGAGCGTTCTAGCCCGGGCGATGCATTTTTGTTTTTTGAATATTATTAAAGTCAGGTCATCTACCAAAAATACTAGGCTCTGCCCATTTCATCTGTCCGTTATCTAGTCAAAACCGAAAATCGGCTTGGATAGTATTTTTACTTTCTTATACGCAGTATAAGTAAGTATTGTAATCATGAAAAATTTCGAACTCGAGATTTTAACGGATAGATACGTTATGACCTTCTTTGAATCGTTTACGACTATTTTTTGAATGCCGTCCGTCTGTGTGTGTGTGAGTGTGTGTCTGTGTGTGTGTGTGTGTGTGTGTATGTTCTATACAGCCTAAACGGTTGAAGCTTAAATTATGAAACTTTAAACATAAGATTTGCATATGCCTGGGGTGTGCACCTCTTATTTTTGAAAAATATATTCAAACCGGAAGTGCCTGTTTACTCTAGTCAATTTTGGCAGTTTCTGCAATTACTCAAAAATGGTTAGAGTTACAGAAAATTTTTTTGAAGAAAAATATAAGGTATTTATATTTAGCACAACTTTTGCTTGAATTTTTTTTCCAAAAAGTGTACTACTTTCAAAATTAATTTCTGCCTTTTATATTTATTTTAACACAAATCGTATCATCTGCGCCTGTCAATTGTTTAACAAAATAGACGTAAATAATTTGAAGTTTGACATTTAATATATATTCTAAGAAAATTATTTAGTGTAAAAGCGATCTAAAGGTTAGAACAAATATTATAAATTAGAAAAATAATGAAACTACGAAGTGGTTTAACCCATATGCGTATAAGAGAGTTCGGTGCATGACACTGCAGATGTTTATCTTTATTACTTTCTAATACGCAGTATAATTAAGTTTTGTTATCATGACGTATTTCGATCTCGAGAGTTTAACGGAAATATACGTTTTCACCTTCCCTGAATCGATTCCAACTATTTTTGGATTGGCGTCTGTATGTGTTTGTGTGTGTATGTTCTCTACAGCCGAAACGGTTGAAGCCAAAATTATGAAACTTTAAACTTAAGATTTTAATATTCCTGAGATTTGCACCTTTTATTTTTGATAAAAATATTCAAAGCGGAAGTGCCTGTTTACAATAGTCATTTTTTGCGATTTTTGCAATTACTCAAAAATGGTTACAGTTACAGAAAAATTTCATAAACAAAAATTAAAGGTATTTATATTTCGCACAACTTTTGTTTGAATTATTTTTCCAAAAAGAGTAATGGCTTCAAAATAAATTTCTGCTTATTATATATATATTTTTACATAAATTGTATAATCTGCGTTTGTCTATTGTTTAACAAAATAGACTTAAATAATTTGAAATTTTACATTTTATATGGTTTCTAAGAAATATATCTAATGTAAAAGCGATCTAAAGATTGGAACCATTATTATAAATTAGAAAAATAAGGTAACTACAATGTGGTTTAACCCATTTGCGTATAAGAAAGTTCGGTGCATGACACTGCAAGATGTTTTTACTCATGTATTCACCTATGCCCCGATTGATACATTTCTTATCAAAAAACAGTCGATCAACGTATGCTTCATGCAAAGGACCGAACCGTATTATTCGTTATATATGATAGCCATATCGATACCGAAAAACACTTGGTGAGCCAAACTAACTACCGTATCTATTTGTATTGCTTGGTTTAACTATTCTCCAGGTGTCCAGCCGTCGTGTCCGCCAAGAGATTACCTAGTAGTTTCTTAATGTAAGACCTGCAGGTGTGTCCACCGAGGGTAAGCACTGTTTAACTGTTCTACAGGTGTCTTGCGGGCGTGTCCACCAAAGTAACTGTAGTATCTGCAGGTGTAACCATCGTAACTAAACACAGTGTAACTGTTATCCAGGTGTCTTGCCGGCGTGTCTGCCAAGAGATTACCTAGTAGTTTCTTACTGTTGTACCTACGGGTGTGTCCACCGAGAATAAACACTGTTTAACTGTTCTCCAGGTGTCTTGATGGCGTGTCGGCAAAGAGATTACCTAGTAGTTTCTTACTGTAATAGCTGCAGGTGTGTCCACCGAGGGTAAACACTGTTTAACTGTTCTCCAAGTGTCTTGCCGGCGTGTCCGCCAAGAGATTACCTATTAGTATCTTACTATAAGACCTGGAGGCAAAGCTGGCCAGTAGCTAGCTACTTAAGTAGCTTACCTACTAGCTAAGCTACATTGTCTCGTAGCTGTAGCTAAGCTATTTTAAATAAATTGTAGCTGCAGCTTAAGTACATTTTTCTCTAAAATAGCAGAATAATGTAGCTTTTTTACCAAAGCTACTTTGAGTAACTTTTTTCAGTAGCTATTGGCTACTTTTTCTGTATTAAGATACTTTAGCATGCGTGTTTCAACTTGCACTTAAGTAGCTAGCTGCTGCCCAGCTCTGCTAGCAAGCAGTAGCAGCATATGCAATATGAGTGATGGCAAATTTAATACGGTCAATGATGATATAGTCTTTTTGTTGGAAATTCGGGGATCGAACCCAGAACCTTTGGATTAACGCTCCACTGCTCTACCAATTGATCCAATTGCAAGAATTGGTAGAGCAGTGGAGCGTAAATCCAAAGGCTCTGGGTTCGATCACCGGCGAGGCCCGATGAATTTTTCTCAAATACATTTCCATTAACTATTTAATTTAATAAGGGATATGTTTTATTATTATTATATTTAATTTATTTCTATTTGCAAATGAGTGACTTAGGATGGCGAACCGTATGAAAATTCCGACGAATATTCAGATTTCACCTTTTGAACCTAGACGGAAAAAATTTGGGGGTATTGCTGATTTTTTTATAAGAGAAACCTTCTTCATCTTGTAGTTGAACCTTTTTTGAAAAGTCACAATCTGTAACAACCTCGATTTTAGATTCATGGTAAGTTTGTAATAGCCTTTCGACAAAGCAGTCTTCGGTTCTAATTTGAATTAAAAATGTTGCTTTACATTTTTTTTTAAATATTGTGTCGTAACACATAATCATTACATAATTTTATATTTAAATGTGTTTGCAACGGTACATAATTTAGACAATTTCGATTAAAATTAATGCGTATATTTATTATATTTTAGTAATGATGCTGTGACGGGTCCCTTACCTGAGATTATAATAATAAATCAGTTGAAATGGCAGAAATATTGAGTAAAAGTCAATTTAATAAAATTTAAAAAGCTAAACAGGAAGGAGTAGGAGCTACTGTAAAATTATCTGCATCTCAGATAAAAAAAATTAATCCTATATCAAAAATACCTATTCCTGTCACAATGTAAATGGCGGCATTACAAAATTCTAATTCAAACAATGTACAGGATATTGTAAATCAATTAGCAAATGTAAAAGGCAGTATTGATTTACCAACAACGCAATTATTAAATAGTTTAACAGACAAGAAAGGTGGTGTAATACTTTTGTCAGCAGCAACAATAATAAAAGGATCATGTATAAAATTAGGCGGTGATATTGCTGTAAAAAATGGCGGCTTTCTTCCATTTGCTATTTCAGCTGTAATGACATTAAGTAAAGGTGCATTAGCCACTCTAGGAACAGGTGCAATGTTGCTAGCAGGTAAAAAGGAAGGCGAGAAGGTTTTTGGTAATGGGATGAATATAGGCGATCCTGCATATAATAAACAGAAACGTGGAGGAAAAATAAAAATAAATTGATACCAGAGAGACCATTGTCAAATATAGAAATATTGAAATATGCTAAAGAGTTAAGACTTCCATATTTTAGAGGTGTATTTATGGATGACACTTTGCATAAGCTAATTACCAAGAATGAATCAGGTATAGTTAATTTAGATTCTAATTCGGGACCAGGTACTCACTGGGTAGCTTATATAAAAATTGATAATAAAGTTTACTATTTTGATAGTTATAGAAACGGTAACTCTGAAATAAAATTATAAAGTATGTTAATAAGGCTGAAATATATTATAATTATGACAGAAAACAGTCATATAGTGAAACAAATTATGGAAAGTTATGTATAGAATTTATATATAATTTCTTTTATAATAAATGGGTACACTCACATTAGATAATTATAAAAAATTGAATCAATCTATTTTAATTAGTAATTATTTCCCCCCACTAGATTTATCAGATGGTAGATATGAATTGGGTCTGAAAAGTTTAAAAACATCATTTACTATTCCAAATGTATCAGAAAAATAAAAAAATAATACTTTTACTTACAATTAAAATTCATGATGGTACATATAGATATAAAGCCTTGAAAGACATACTAGAAGAAATTATCGGTATAGGATTCATATTAAAACCAAATGACAATACTATGAAAAATATGATTAAAAGTATTTATACCATCGACTTTACAACATATAACTCAGTATGACCATTGCGGGGATTTAATAAAAGGGTACTAGAGCCAAAAACACTGCACATGTCTGATAACACTTTGGATATATTTCCTGTTAAGACTATCAAAGTATGTTCAAATATTACAAAAGGATGGCATATCGGCTCAACAGAAACTAGTACAATATATGAATTTTTTCTAAAAGTAAGACCTGGTTATGACATAATTGAGCAACCTATTAACTTGGCATATTATCCACTAATAATAAATAAAATAGATAAATTGGAATTAAAACTAATAGATCAAGATGAAAATTTAATAGACTTTAGAACTGAACCTTTGTTAATAACTTTACATATAAGAAAAACGTTATATTTTTTCTATATAAATGGATACAGCAATATTTGATTATTCTATAAATAAGCGAGTACATAAACCACCTATCCAGCGTTACCAATATATAAAATATTAACCTATGATAGTAGGTAGAATTAATACACCAAATACATTTACAGAGAATAAAGTACCCAATCAGGATATTATTTATGACACTGCAAACAGTAATCTTGTAATAGCCGGTCAGATTATAGGCAAAGATTCTCCGCTGACATCTGCTATATATAAGACGATTCAATTTGTTCAAAATGGTATAATGCATCTCTATTCGCAAATAAAATATTTAATATCCAGTAAAGAAGAAGAAGTAGTTATTGCTCCAGGTTATACAACAACAATTAAAGGTTTAACTACTTTTAATAAACAAGATATGTTTGATGGCTGGGGCACTGAGAATGTTTTAGATGAAAAGGGATATTTTTCCATTACTGTACCACTAAAAAATATTTTCGGTATATTTGAAACATATAATAAAGCTATTTTACGTGTCAGTCAGGAACTACAACTACTTAGAGCAACCGATGATTCAAATTATTTACAAGCACCTGTGACATTAAAGGACAATTTTCCAATTAATATTTCAGAAGTATATTGGAGTATGCCACTAGTAATTCCCACATTGGAAAAACAAATAGAAATTAGTAATCTTATAGCTGAGTAAGAGTTTCCCAAGTGTGCTACTGATTTACACAAGGATTTCGGATTTTGTTCAAAATTCATATTTAGGTAGATCTATCAAATAAAAATTAGGTTCTGAAAATATTTTGGAAAAAAAATATTTAATTTTGGAGTTATAAGCTATTGAATATTTTTGAATTAATCAATTAAATAATTAATAACTCAGATATTTGTTAATAGAAATTTATAAAATTTTGATAAAATGTAGCTTATAGATAGAACTATCTAAATAAATTTTAAAAATTTAATTTACGTTTAATTTATATATGAAAAATTAAGTTTATATTAAATTAATTAATTTTTTTTCATGTTCTCCATGTGATACATGAATTTTAATTTATCCACAAGATAGTAAAAGTTTTCTTCTTCAAAATATTAAAATAAAATTTATGGAGGCCGGAATTAGTAACCGATTTATAGTAACTTTCGCGAGTCACTAACGTCTAGGCGCAAGGAAACTACCGCGCGCGCTGTATATGTTATTCAAGTGTTTGGGGTTCAAATGATTGTGATATAAGCAAATATATGTTTATTGAAATCAACAAATAAATTAATAATTGCAATTTAATAATTAGGTACTTTGTACATTTATTAACGATGCATCAGCAGTCCATTTATTTAATTCTAAGCTTATCGCTTATCTAATAGGACATTTTGGACAGGAAGAGGTTAAAAAACATATTTTTCTGACGGCGCAGCGTCGCAATATAAAAAATATCTGCACCGAACTTTCTTATCCGCATATGGGTTAAACCACATCGTAGTTTCAATATTTTTCTAATTTATAATATTTGTTCTGAATTTTGGAACACTTTTGCGCTAAATATATTTCTTTGAATAAATATAAAATGTCATGTTTCAAACTATTTAAGTCTGTTTTTTTTTTTAATAAACAATAGACTGGCGCAGATGATACGATTTATGTAAAATTAAATGTAATATGAAGAAATTTCAAGAGTCATTTTCTTGTTTTCGGAACCGTTTGAGAAAAAAAGTTTCAAATAAAAATTGTACAAAATGTTGATATCTATAATTTTTACGGTAACAATTTTTCTGTAACTGCAACCGTTTTTGAGTAATTGCAGAAACTGCAAAATATGACTAGAGTAAACATGCAATTCCGGTCGGAATATGGTTTTCAAAAATAGAAGGTTTTCGTCCAAGGAACATACATATCTTAAGTTTAAAATTTCATAATGTTCCCTTAAGCCGTTTGGGCTGTAGAGCGCTCACACACACACACACACACACACACGCGCGCACACAAACGCACACGCACACGCACACGCACACGCAAACGCACACGCACACGCACACGCACACGCACACGCACACGCACACGCACACGCACACGCACACCCACACGCACACGCACACGCACACGCACACGCACACGCACACGCACACGCACACGCACACGCACACGCACACGCACACGCACACGCACACGCACACGCACACGCACACGCACACGCACACGCACACGCACACGCACACGCACACGCACACGCACACGCACACGCACACGCACACGCACACGCACACGCACACGCACACGCACACGCACACGCATACGCACACGCACACGCACACGCACACGCACGCGCACACGCACACGCACACGCACACGCACACGCACATGCACATGCACACGCACACGCACACGCACACGCACACGCACACGCACACGCACACGCACACGCACACGCACACGCACACGCACACGCACACGCACACGCACACGCACACGCACACGCACACGCACACGCACACGCACACGCACACGCACTCGCACACGCACACGCACACGCACACGCACACGCACACGCACACGCACACGCACACGCACACGCACACGCACACGCACACGCACACGCACACGCACACGCACACGCACACGCACACGCACACGCACACGCACACGCACACGCACACGCACACGCACACGCACACGCACACGCACACGCACACGCACACGCACACGCACACGCACACGCACACGCACACGCACACGCACACGCACACGCACACGCACACGCACACGCACACGCACACGCACACGCACACGCACACGCACACGCACACGCACACGCACACGCACACGCACACGCACACGCACACGCACACGCACACGCACACGCACACGCACACGCACACGCACACGCACACGCACACGCACACGCACACGCACACGCACACGCACACGCACACGCACACGCACACGCACACGCACACGCACACGCACACGCACGCGCACGCACACGCACACGCACGCGCACGCACACACACACACACACACACACACACAGACGGACGTCATTCCAAAAATAGTCGGATTCGATTCAGGGAAGGTCAAAACGTATATTTCCGTTAAAATCTCGAGTTCGAAATTTTTCATGATTACAATACTTACTTATACTGCGTCTAAGAAAGTAATAAGTATAATTTTATTAATTTATTGAATCATAAAAGCGACTTCAATGTTATGGCGGAGAGGCATTTTTTTGTTACCTCGCACGGGTAAAGTGCTTGCGATGGCATTGGGGGCACGGTTAAACGGCAAGCATATAGAGCAAGTTTGCAACGTGTGAATGAGAACCACATCTCAACACCGCAACTACTATATGACTGGGCGAAAGCATTTTTCCACAAAATTTGTTTCGATTTTTGTAATCAGGAAGAACACATTTCGCACATTTCGTCATTAAAGAAACGTTATGAAACCACAAACACTATTAATGATACGCGGCAATAACACTCGTTCATTCTGTTCAATGACAATGAAATGGCATGCATAATATTTTCTGCCTGCGATAATGGTATACACAAAACTATAAAAAAACAGTCTTAATTATAACAAATAAATGTATAAAGTACCTAATTATTAAATTGCAATTAATAATTTATTTGTTGATTTCAATAAACATATCATATTTGCTTATATCACAATCCTTTGAACCCCAAACACTTGAATAACAGATACAGCGCGCGCGGTAGTTTCCTTGCGCCTAGACGTTAGTGACTCGCGATAGTTACTATAACTCGGTTACTAATTCCGGCCCCATAAATCTTATTTTTCCATTTTGAAGAAGAAGACTATTACAATCTTGTGGATAAATTAAAATTCATGTATCACATGGAGAACATGAAGAAAAATTAATTTGTTAATTTAAAACTTAATTTTTCATATATAAATTAAAAGTAAATTAATTTTTTTAAATTAAATTAGATAGGTCTATTTATTAGCTACATTTTACAAAAATTTCATAAATTTATATCAACTTTTATCTGACATATTAATTATTTAATTGATTAACTCAAAAATATTCAATAGCTTATAACTCAAAAATTAAATATTTTTTTTCCAAAATATTTTCAGAACCTAATTTCTATTCATAAGATCTACCTAAGTATGAATTTGGAACAAAATCCGAAGACCTTGTCTAAATCAGTAGCACACTTGGGAAACTCTTACTCAGCTTCAAGCAAACAGCAAATAATAAATCATAATTCATGGACTTTTGAATGTTATCCTACAATTCCTAAATATGTGATGAAATATACATGGCGAGTAGCAACCCTAGCAAAACGTCCAAAATATTTTATCATAGCGTTTTCTAAAAATCGTGATACAGATATAACTATAGATATTTCAAACATTGATTTTATTAACCTGCATCATATAAAAGCATCATTAAACAACAATGGCTATCCCAACCAAACTAACTGTTAGATACTGACCACAATGACTATAATAGTGTATACACAATGTTTAAAAACTTTCAAAAGACATATTTTCTTGATAACAAACATATTAGTGCACCTATTGTTTCTAAATATGAGTTTAATAAAAACTATCCAATATTTATTATAGATTGTGCATATCAAAACGAGACCATAAAGGAATCAATTACAGATGTAAAGACTGACTTTCAGTTTAATAAAAAGTTTCCAGAAAATACTATTGTACACTGTCTGATAGTGATGCAAATATAAAATATAGTAGCTTGACAAACACGGTAGTTAAAGACTTTTAGACGCTAATGAATGGAGTTTAAAATTAAAAAAGTAGGAAAAGGCTTAGAGAATATAACTATAGAAGAAGAGCAACAAAAAAGATATAAATATTTCCCCAACACTATAAGATGTATAATATGTGTACCATCAAATTGTGGTAAAACAAAAATTATATTACAAATGTTAGCAGATACGCATAACGGTTTAATATATCAAAATATATATGTTTATTCAAAATCATTACGTCAACTAAAATACAAATATCTTGAAGAGATTGTAAATGAAATGAATAGTCATTTGAAAAATCGTATAGGCTTTTACAAATTTAAAAATGCTGAAGACGTTACACCTGTAGAAAATATAAAACCTAATTCAGTAGCAATATTTGATGATATTGATACACGAAAAATAAAAATACCTGAAGATTACTTTAGTAGAGGTAGACATCATGGTCTTTGTTGTATATGCACATGTCAAACATATAGCCGCATACCGAAACAGATGGCCAGAGTTAATGCAAACTATTTTATACTTTGTCACTTTACTGATAGTTCTAAATTAAAACATGCATATAATGATTTCGCTGGCACGGATATGAGTATAGAAAAGTTAAGAGATCTTTGTAATTTTTGTTGGAAAAAGAAATATGATTTTCTAGCCATAAATATGGAGAAAGATATGGCAAATGGCAAATATAGCCGTCGCTTTAATGAGAACATTTTATCTTACCAACATTAATTTTATTTAAATATTTTAATTTAAATATATACAATTATTTTTATATCTATTTAGTATTTAGATATTTTAATTTAAATATTTACAATTATATTTTATATCTATTATTTAAATATTTTAATTTAAATATCTACAATTATTTTTTATATCAATTATTTAAATATTTTAATTCAAATATCTTCAAAGATATTTTCTATCTATTATTTAAATATTTAAATTTAAATATCTACAATTATTTTTTATATTTATTATTTAAATATAAATATATCTACCGCTAATTTTTATGTTAGTTATTGTTGTTGTATCTGGCATGGCCAACTAGTGCCGAGTTACGGGACTATTTCATAATAAACAATAACAATTGAAATATGTTCTTTAAGTCAAAAAGTATACAAATATATTGAACTGATGTATTACAATAAATACATTCTATTTCAACTAATTTGTGTTTGATTGTAACCTCTGATTAGTAGAATAGCCTGATCCTTCACAGGTTATGGGCCCAGGTTCATGCAATTAGCACTAAAAGTTTCAGTTCTTTCAAAAATCAAAAATGAATACCGCAAATACGTCAAGATTTGAACTTCTACTTAAAAGTAATTACGATACTTGGAAGTGTCAAATGAAAGCGATGTTGATAAAGAACGATTTGTGGGAGTACGTGAATGGAACGTTTGTAAAACCCGAATGGACGGAAAACGATACGAGTGCTGTGAAAACTTGGATGAAAAATGATGGCAAGGCGATGTCCGACATGATCTTGTCCATCAGTCCGAGTGAGCTGAAACAGGTAAAGAACTGCGAGACCGCATATGACATGTGGATGAAACTACAAACGATCTACCAGTCAACGGGAACGGCGAGAAGAGCTACGTTGTTGAAGAAATTAACGCAGCACAAGATGGCGGACAACCGGGATGTGCGTGAGCATCTTAATAGTTTTTTAGATACTGTCGATAAATTATCTGACATGGAGGTACGAATTAATCCAGACTTACTCACTGTTATGCTACTGTATAGTTTGTCAGCGAATTTTGAGAAATTCAGATGCGCTATTGAGTCGCATGACGAGTTACCGACACCTGAAGCATAACGTATAAAGATCGTAGAGGAAAACGATGCGCGTATAAACGAAACACGTGGTTTGCCTTTGGAAGCTTTGTTTGTAAAAAAAAGCTTCCAATCGCGTGGTCGGGGTGATAGAACATTCGCAAATAAAATCATTAACTCGTTTCAATCTAGACAAACAGATAAACCGACATTTCGTTGTTACAAAAGTAAAAAGATCGGACACAAAGCCAACGAATGTCGTAGTAAAAACAACGACAATGAATCCGCAAAGCATGTCGAAAATGTCTGCCTTAATTCGAATGTTGTTTATTCGTGTGACCACAAACGGAAGTGGTGTCTCGATAGTGGCGCTTCATCACATTTATGTCGCGATCTTGAAGATTTTAGAAGAATCGGTTATTCCGATCGTGGAATTTTAAATCTCGCCAACGAGAGCCGCTGTACTAGGTGAAAGAAAAAATATCATCTTCGAAAAAGTATTGCACGTCCCAGATTTTAGAACGAATCTTTTATCAGTTGGAAGAATAAATGATAGTGGTTACGAAATTCATTTTAAAAAGAATGATGCTTTAATATTAACCGCAAATGGCGAAATCAAGCTTAGCGCTGAACGCATTGGAAACTTGAATTATGTACGCGAACACGCTCATGATGTTTGTAATGCAGAAACGACAATGAAATCTAGTTCTGCGCCGTTCGAATTGAGGCATAGGCGAATGGGTCATTCTAACGCATAAGATATCTTAACTGCAGAACACAACGGAGCAATACAAGGAATTCAACACGAAGACGTCGTAAAAGATTTCAATTGCGATGTTTGTTTGAAGGGGAAAATGATTCAGAAGGCCTTTCCTAAAAAATCACACAGACAAACACACATTCTCGATTTGGTTCACACCGATGTCTGCGGGCCAATGAGAGTAGAATATCTTGGACGAGCGAAATTTTACGTCGAATTTATTGATGATAAATCAAGATGGTCCGAAGTTCGATTCATAGCCTCTAAAGCTGACGTATTTAAATTGACGACTGACTACATCGCATTTATGGAGAACCAAAGAGGAGTAAAAGTAAAATGTCTACAATCCGACAATGGAAGAGAATATATGAGTACCGAGTTCAGTAACTACCTAAAGAAACACGGGATAGCAAGAAGATTAACCATTCTGTACAATCCTGAGCAAAACGGAGTTGCCGAAAGGAAAAATAGGTCTCTTGTAGAAACCGCCAGATGTCTATTAATAGAATCTGGTTTGCCTGCTTCTGGGCTGAAGCGATCAACACGGCAAACTATATTCGTAATCGTTCGCCATCAAAAATTTTGGATGGGCGGACACCTTACGCGGAATGGTTCGGGAAAGTACCCGACGTGAGCCATTTTCGAGTATTTGGCAGTCAGGTTTATTATCTCGACAGAGAACCCGGGAAGAATAAGCATGATTCTTGCGGCAGAGAGGGAATCTTTCTGGGATACGCCAACGAATGCAAAGGCTATAGAATCTGGTCTATAGAAAGCAAAAAGGTCATCGTAAGTAGGGATGTAAGATTTGTTGGAGAGTTTACAAAACAAATGGAGGATTATATCGAATTCTCATATGAAGAAGGAATCGAAGTGAGGGACGATTATGATGATCTCTCCAAAACTCATCATAACGTAAATAATTTACCGAGCTCGGATTCAACCGAGAATCATCTGGTGTCTCACGACAAAAATACCATACATACAGGTGAGGAAAACATTCAAATTATAGGAGGAAGAGGTCCCGGCAGACCGACTCTCCTTAGAACAGGTACAAGAGGACGACCTGGTAAAATATACCGAACCATGCCGGAGGAGTCTGAAAATTCTTACACCATTCAGGAAGAGCTAGTGTGTCTAGCCGAAATTCCTATGAGACAGGCTCTGTCTAGTTCTAACGCTGACGGTTGGCGTAAAGCTATCGACAGCGAGATTAAGTCGATCATCAAGAACGACACGTGGATATTGGTTGACCGCTCCGAAAAGGATGTCGTGATCAGAAGCCGCATAATTCTTCGCAACATGTTCAATTCTGATGGAACATTGGAAAGACAAAAGGCGCGCTTGGTGGTTCAAGGATTTAGCCAACAGCCAGGTGTCCATTTTTTTGATACATTCGCACCAGTGGCTTGCCTTGGAACTATCAGACTGATGACGTCTCTCGCAGCAGAAACTGGTATGAAAATAAGACAGTTCGATGTCACTACGTCATACTTAAATGGAGAGTTAAATGAACTAATATTCATGGAACCTCCGAAGAATTTATCAGATTCATTGGAAAGAATCGTTGAAGATGAACGAAGTAGTCTTATTGGACTCAAAGCCAAGGACATGTTGTTGGACCTACAGAAGAGAAACAAGTTATGCTGTTTAAATAAATCACTTTACGGTCTAAAACAGGCTGGACGAAATTGGTATGACAAGCTGGACAACGTTCTGAGAAGCTGTGGAGCAACTCCGACTAACTCCGATCCGTGTCTCTATCACATTAATACAGGAAGAGATGTGCTCATGATTGCTATTTATATCGATGACATTTTAGCAGCATCACGAAGTCAAACGATGCTAGACAAATTTGGTAAGGAATCATCTAGACAGATTGAAATAAAAGATCTTGGAAATGTGACCTATTGCCGTGGAATAGAAATCACTCAAGACGGTAAACAAATAGCAATGCACCAGAGAGGTT
The DNA here is from genome assembly GCA_944039245.1 of Nebria salina. Classification (NCBI taxonomy): domain Eukaryota; kingdom Metazoa; phylum Arthropoda; class Insecta; order Coleoptera; family Carabidae; genus Nebria; species Nebria salina. The sequence goes on from OX063268.1 coordinate 18,092,272, forward strand.
ACATAACTGATTTGTTGAGTCGATTCGGCATGTCCGATTGTAAACCAGTGGCCACACCGATCGACGGAAGTTCGAAGCTGACGAAGAACGAATCGCTGAGCGAAGAAGAACTCAAACGACCCTATTGGGAGTTAGTAGGCGCCCTGACGTACTAAGCTACGAAAACTAGACCTGACTGTAGTTTTGCTGGAAGTCATTTAGGTCAATTCAACAATTGTCATGACATTGAGCATTGGAAAGCTGCGAAACGAGTATTGCGTTATCTAAAAGGAACTATCAAACTTGGATTGATTTTCGGGACCAATTTTGAACCCATGAAAGGATTCGTTGATGCAGACTGGGGTAGCAACATTAAAGACAGGCATTCAGACTCTGGGTATGTTTTCCTACTGAATGGAGGTCCAATATCATGGGATGCGAAGAAACAAAAGACCGTTGCCCTCTCTACAACCGAAGCCGAATATATTTCTTTGGCTGAGTGCGCTAAAGAGTATGTATATTTACAAAGATTTCTTCAGGAACTAGGATTTGATGCATTGAGCGACATCACTATTCATTGTGATAATCTCAGCGCTATCAAACTGGCTGAAAACCCTATTTTTCATGGAAGAAGCAAGCATATTGACACCCGTCACCACTTTATCCGTAATATGTTAAAGAACAAACAATTAAAGATTGTTCACCGGTCCACCGAAGAACAGATTGCCGAAGTGTTTACGAAGGGACTACCTAAGCTAAAGCACCAATGGTGCGTTAGCTCTTGTGGGCTGGGAATTCCACTTGATACGAGGGAAATAATCGACCCTTAACTCGTGGGGGGGTGTTTGTTATTGTTGTTGTATCTGGCATGGCCAACTAGTGCCGAGTTACGGGACTGTTTCTAATAAACAATAACAATGGAAATATGTACTTTACGTCAAAAGTATACAAATATATTGTACTGTTGTATTACAATAAATACATTCTATTTCAACTAAATTGTGTTTGATTGTAATCTCTGATTAGTAGAATAGCCTCATCGTTAACATAAATAAATTCGCTGAGTGTTGTTCTCAACTAACTCTTCTATTTTGGTTTCATTATTACTTTCTTATACGTTTTGACCTTCCCTGAATCGATTCCGACTAATTTTGGAATGATTTATGTGTGTGTCTATGTGTGTGTGTTTGTGTGTGTGTGTGTGTGTGTGTGTGTATGTGTATGATCTCTACAGCATAAACGGTTGAAGATAAAATTATGAAACATTAAACTTAAGAGTGGCATATGCCTGAAGTGTGCACATGTTATTTTTAAAAAATATATTCAAAGCGGAAGTGCCTAATTACTTTAGTCATTTTGTGCAGCTTCTGCAATTACTAAAAAGAGGTAACAGTTACAGAAAATTTCATGAACAAAATTTAAATATATTCATATTAAGTACAACCTTTGTTTGAATTTTTTTCCAAAAAGGGTACTGGTTTCAAAATAAATTTCGGCTTATTATATAAATTTTTACATAAATCGTATCAGCTGCACCTGTCAATTGCTTAACAAAATAGACATAAATAAATTAAAGTTTTGCATTTTACATTTATTCTAAGCTATTCTATTGTTAAAACGATCTAAAGGTTAAAACAAATATTATAAATTAGAAAAGTAATGTAACTACGATGTGGTTTAGACCAAATGTGTATAAGAAGATTCAGTGCATGACACTGCAGATGTTTTTTATTAGTTTTTCCAGCTACAATTTGATTTTTTTAGATGTCTACTAATGTTTCCAAATAAGTTAGTCCGTGTACGGGATTTTATCGTCTGTGGCAGCTGTGTTTGTTGTAGCGCTTCCAGTTTCTTCTATGATGGAATCGGTGTCGGAGTATGCATTCAATTCTAATTCTTTAGGTTCGTTATAAATATTAAAGATAATTGAACAGTTTTCAATGACTTTTTCTATCAAGTTTTCGATATTTGTCCATGGTTTTTTATCTAATCCAGAACGTACACGGGGTACATCAAATTATTTGACGTCGATTTGGATGCAATATTCTAGTTATTTTTCTTTTTTCTTTCTATATTTGAATATGTTGGTTTTTCATAAAATGATTGTTTCGTATTTAAATGAAGGATTATTATTGATCTTACTGTATGTAAATTTTGTTGTCTAGATTAAATAATTTCTTTATACGGTATTTTACTTTAACTTGTTTGGCAAATCCTGCAACTAATTTAAAATCTCCTGAAATCGCGTGAACTAGGGGGTTATTAGTTTCGAATTTATTAGAGTCATGATACTTTTTTCAAATTTTTTTTTTTGATTTAGGATAATGCGTCAGCAACATAATTGTGACAGCCTTTTTTGTAATTAATAGTATAGTTGAATACTTGGGGCTTAAGTTTTCATCGTATTTATCTCTGGTTTGGCTCTTTTAGAGAATTTATCTAATCAAGGGAAGATGTTTGGCTAAGATGTTTAATTTATGCCCATCTAAATAGTGTCGAAATCGTTTAGTATCCCAGACCATGTTGAGTAGATCTATCTCGTTTATTCTGTAGTTTAACTCATGGTTATGTTAGGGCGTACATAACTCTTTCGGGTTAAAAATTTAAGTTTTTTCACGTAATTTAGGGATCTATAATCGAATCTGCATTAAGAATTTCAAAATTCATAACGGCGGAAATAAAATGGCGGTTTTTGTGGTTCTAAAAGTTCAATAGTTTCAAAATATACAACTATCGTATGATTTTAAATCTCTAGATTTGAATCTGCCATCGGAATTTCACATTTCCTCAGAAGAAGCTAACAATCTGTAGCATACATCTCTCATTTTCTAAATTTCGAAATATTAATATTTCTTACAGTTAATATTATTCTACAATCTTAGTAATAATGTCTTTCCGACAAACGATATAAATTTAAAAATAGGAATAGGCAGTTTGTGAATTGTAGCGTAAACATTGTGGGCATTGCTCTAAACTGTGCCAAATGTAGGTTTACCGAAAGCATTGCTTCACTATTAAAAGAAATGGAAGCAACGGGAATAAGTTAAGGTCAACGCGCTCATGCATATGCGGAACAAGAGGATAGTCGGTGGATAACCAAGGCTGAGCGCGACGCGCAGAACGCGACAAAGGATGCTCGACCCCTTCGTCGACAGGATCAAGATGATGTTTTCGAATCCCAAATGGAAGTTGAGGGGTCCCTTTATGGGCCTGGAATAAATGATTCATGGTAAGTTTATAAAAATTTTGATTATTTGCGTTTTAATGTATTGCAAAACTTGAAACGCTTACATATCGAAACTATGTCTTCAAATCGTAATCCCAAGGTTTCGCAAGACTTTCTCAATCAATTTGCTTCATTCTTTCTTTCTGCTGAAGCTTATTAAATTAAAGAGTCTTTATCTAGGGAATTTTGTTTTCTTTTTAAAGGTATAATTATTTTTTACTTGTAATGCCGAATTTCTTACCCTAAAATTGAAGTTAAATTTGAAAAAGGCCGCCATTTGGTTAAAAATAAAAATCTGGCTCGACAAGATCTAGTTTTGACCTTTGATATTAATAAAAACGTACGCTTGTGTGTTTCTGCTGATTAGCTGCCGAAATATCTTAGGGATATAGAATCAGGACCGCCATATTGCCGCAATTAAGTGTATTTTTTTCTTGAAAAATTGTGATATTAAACGTTGTTGTAAACACCTTTATTACGGTGAAAAAGTTAAATGCACAAGTGTATCAATTAAGAAAAAAAAATTAACAAAATAGTGCTATTTTTTACATTAAAAACCTATGTACTTCCTTAATGTTCAAGAGATACTAGCTAATAGCAAGTCTTTGTTGGTTTTATCACGTTGTGATAACACTGCATCATGTGCATAGTTGCTTGCGTAGGTAGTAAGGATATATTCCTTGGAAAAGTCGGGATACTGCAGTAAAGGATCGTTTGATAAGAGTGTTTTGCATTTTTCGATAAAGTCGACATTTTTTTTGTTGTAAGAGTCAATTTTTTATCGGTTTTTAAGCATTTAGTAAAAGGTTTGGTTGTTTTTGATTTTATTTCTTCTCTATTTCTTGGAATATAAAAAATACTTATTGCCTGACATTTGTCTGGATTGGGTCTAATTCCGTCTGTTATTAGAATGTGCCAAGATTTGCGACTTCTTTCCTGAGAAACTCGCATTCTTCAATTTAAATTTAAGTGCTCTTGCAGAGAGGTACCGATAATTACGATATCGTCTATATACACGAAGAAACTTTTATTAATTATGCCTTTTAGAACAAAATAAATCAGTCTTTGAAATGTCGCAGGTGCGTTCTTTAGTCCGTATGACATACGCAATAATTCGTAGTACCGAAAATCGGTTAAAATGCTGATTTTGGGATATCTTTTCTATTTGCTTCAATTTGGTAAAAAACCACAATTTAGAACTATGATCGTCAAGTAAATCGATTTACGTAGCTAATTGCGAATGTCGGTTATGTCAGGGATCGGAAACATATCATCTATTGTTTTTTCGTTTAGCTTTTTTAAGTCGATAACAATTCGAAATTTTTGTTTTCCGCTGGCATAGAGTTGTTTTGGGTCAACCCAAATGAGTGAGGACCAGGCAGAGTATTAATTTTGAATAAAATTATAGCTTAGCATCTGGTTAACTTGATTTTGTACCTCCTCTTTGTATACCCCTAGCTATTTATATTGTTTTGAATAGATAGGATTGTTGTCGGTAGCTTGGATTTAGTACTTTATTTTACTGTTGAAAGTTAACTTTTGGTTATCTCGGGCTATTATATCTTTTTTTTATTTCTTTACTTATCACTTGTCTTTCTTCGTATATTAAATGTTCGTCGCGAATTTTGCTCTTATTTGATTCTATATTAAAAAAAATTTATTACCTTGTTTTATATATTGGAATTTAAAATTAAATTTCTTTAAAATTGTTATTTCTCCTTTAATAAAATTGAATTTTGTCTTTAACAGTAATAATCCTGACATGCCTAATAAGATGTCAAAGTCTTTATGTACTTTATAAGCATAGGCTTTCGCTTTTAAATTTTTATATTTGAAACAGGTTAAAGCGTTGCCTGACGACTGTCCGTTACACGTGTGGATATTGGGAATTTCGTGGTGTTGGGACTTCGTGAGTTAAGATTTATGAAATTTTGTGTGGATAGAGTGTCTAATAAAATTTTGTATTAACCGATTTGAATGAAGGGTAATGTGCTAAAATTGTTAGTAAGGGCTTCGATATGAGTGTGTCGAGTTCGGGAAAAAATTTAATTTTTGGGTGTTTGTGTGTCAATTTCTTGTTGAGGATAATCTGGCTCTTGTATCTCGCAATTTGGTTTATTTTCAAAATGTTCGTTATCGATTTCATACACATTATCAACTTTGTTCCAATTTTGACTAAACTATTCTTCAGGTGTGAATCTATGGTTATTTCTTTGTTGGTAAAAATTTGGTCAAATCGTTTGTTGTGTTTGTATACTCATAAGTGTTGGGTTTCAGAATTGAGAGTTGCGAACGTTTTCCCTTAGAGCAAATTGTTTCTCTAGGGACTGTGCTTTTGTTCTCGAATACTGTTATTGTACGGGTAATCACTGCATTGTAGATTGGTAGTGCTTGGGTGTGTTGAATTGTATTTGGTTTTCTGGGTATTGTCGTTGGTTAAGGCCCTGGTTTTGGAATTTTTTTTTATGTTAGTTTTTTTTGCATGTGCATATATTGTAATTCATTGGTTAATAAATTCTGAATTTCGGCTAGTTTATTTGGATTTCTAGCTGATAACAGGCGTCGGAATGGTACCTTGCAGTTATTTGTAATTGTTTGTAAAAAACAATTTAGAGAGTGGTCTGATATAATGTTACTGGCATTGGCTGCAAGTTTACATTTGAGTATTGATTCATAAATTAGGTACATATCTTGGAATTTTGTGATTTATTACAAAATGTATTCTTTAGTTTGCTTAGAGTTACTGATTTCGTATATTATCGTATGTTTGGAACGAGTATTTGTGAAATTTTGTTGCAGATGGCCTTTTAGTTCAACCCATGATCAAATTGAGCTTAAATTTAGGTTTTGTGCTGCTTGGCCGCGCACTTTGTTTTCAATGGTCATTGATACAATTCATCTAGTTATTTCAGTAGGATTGATTTGAGTTATGAGTAAAATAATTTCATCTATCGTGGCAATAAAGTAAGAGAGAATATGCAAATTCTAGCATATTTCGAAATTCTTTAATTAGGATTTGAAAAATATTTTCTGATGCTGTTGGTTCAACCATTTTTCTTATTTTAAGTTTAGTGAGTTTATCGATTAAAGAATCCAGTTGGATTTAATGTAAATATAAGCGTGTATGAGTTGAAAATTAATACATAGAATATAAAATATAACTAACAGCGTTAATAATATAGCTGTTATTAACATATCTTCTGTGTTGAGGGTTGTGTTGGTTGCAACTGATGTTCGTTCAGCTGAAGGGTTGACGGGGTTGGGTTGAAGGGGTCGGTTTCCACCAATTTCGTTTGTGGGACACAGGAACCTTACTTTGGCCTCGTAATTCTGTAGTTCGGGAACTCAAAGATGAGGACTGCTTGCAAAGAAGAGTTGACGTTGATTTAAAAAAATCAGAGCTCTGACTAGCGACGCCTCGTTTTTTTTGGTAAAGGGTAAAAATAATTTGGTTTCTTGCACGATATAAACTGACTTGTTACGCTGCTTGGGTGCCGGATTAAACGTATAGAAAAACGATGCGCACAAATTTTTTTTGAATTAAAATAGCTCGATTTTAATTTATTTTGAATTTTTTGGCTATTGGCATACTGCCAACAGCACCATTTATAATTCGCAAGTCTTTGTTTAAAATAAAAAAGCTTTTATTTAAATTTTCGTGTTGATTCGTATAAAGGTTGTGACAGAATGCCGTAATATATTCTACTTCTGAATTGTAAATATATTATCTACTTTCTGTGAATTTTGATTGTCTTTCGTTTCGGCAGCGCTTTATGGCTGATATAATTAGCTAGGTAGGTGTTTCTACATAACTTACATTATACAGTGTTATTGTGTACAAATATATACTAATACAATACTGTATAAATAATTTTGATTATACATTCCAAATGATTGAGTCATTTTTTATCTAACAAATGTGTCTTAACTAATATCTAAACATATTGTTTTTTGTGAAACTGCCAGGACAAGATACAATTTTTACAAATATGTAGCAAGATATTAATGCCTGCTATTACGAGGATAGTAATAATATAAAATTGATAGTTAAATGAAAATTAATTTAAATAATATTTCATTAAGGCTCTGGCGCTTAACACATTAAGAATAATACCTTTATGTCTAACCCCTTAGACGTTGCACTACCCACAAGGAGGCCTTGTGTGTGTGTGTAGCCTAAGTATTAGGTGCCTAAACACACACACGCATATATATATATATATATATATATATATATATATATATATATATATATATATATACATACATATAGATATATTTATATATATTTATATATATATATTTATATATATATATATATATATATATATATATATATATGTATATATATATATATATATATATATATATATATATATATATTTATATATATATATATATATATATATATATTTATATATATGTATATAAATATATATATATATATATATATATATATATATATATATATATATATATATATATATATTAAATTTAAAGTATGTTTGGTGGGCACTTGATGAAACATATTTAATAAGTAATAATAATATATACTTTTTTTATTTGATACTCTTACTTATTCTCCACTTTTGTAATGGTTATATCTAAGAAATTCAAAGAATTATAATTCTCTTTTTCTATGGTGAATTCTAAATTTTTATTTTTATTAATATTGTTTAGGTATTGAAGTAATTTATTAAGTTTAAACAATATTAATAAAAATATAGAATTCACCATAGAAAAAGAGAATAATAATTCTTTGAATTTCTTAGATATAACCATTACAAAAGTGGAGAATAAGTTAGAGTATCAAATTTACAGGAAACCAACTTTAACCGACACAATCATACCAAATTCTTCTAATCAATCTGAAAGAATAAAAATGTCAGCATTACATAGTTTAATACATAGATTACACAATATCCCTTTAAACCCAGAAAACTTTAAATTAGAGTTAAACCTCATAAAACACATTGCTAAAAACAATAGCTTCCATCCAGATACCATAGACAAACTAGTAAAAAATAAAAATAAAAAACAAACAATTAAACAAATCTATAATATAACAGAAGTCACACCTAAGACTAAGTGGAATTACCTTAATTACATTCCAAATACCACAATTAAAGTAGAAGCTATACTAAAGTCACACTCAATTAGTACCATCACAACTAATAAAACAAACTTAGGAAGTCTATTAATCAACAACAAACCTAAAAAAGACAAATTAGAACTATCAGGTATCTATGAATTAAATTGCAATATATGTGATGCGATATACATAGGTCAAAGCGGCAGAAATTTCAGAACTCGGATTAAAGAACATTGTAATGCTATTAAAACCCAAAACAATAATACAGGCTTCGCTACACTCTGTTAAGAAAACTTACATAAATATGATGGTACTTTTAATATCCTACACCTTTCAGGTAAAGGATTAAGGTTAAACTTATTAGAAAATTTAGAAAAAAAAAAGAAATTCACAGAAAAACATAGTGAATGACCAAATAGATGTCAGTACCTCCCCCCTTATGAATATCACCCTACAGTAACCTATATATAAGTAATGTTTGTATTATAATTGTATACATGTGTATCATTTCTGATGATGACCGAAAGTTCGAAACGTACGTCAATAAATATCTATATGTGAAACTAATCAAGTGTTAAAATTATTATTATTACCTATATATATATATATATATATATATATATATATATATATATATATATATTTTTATATATATATATATATATATATATATATATATATATATTTATATTTATATATATATATATAAATATATCGAGGGGGTCCTGGCACCGTTTGGCGAACTCCTTCGTCGTCACTCATTGTTCTATTTTCAACAATCACACAAATAGTCAAACACAATTGTCTGTTTATTTATAACACTCAAAACATTTTAATAAAATTAACAAATAATAAAATAATGAACACTAATAACTACTACAAAATGACGATGATTAAGAATAATTGAAACGTAGGTGATCTCGGGATGCTTGACCTGCTCGATCTCTGCCTTTTCTCCATATCGAAGTCAGCCTATCCCTTCCAGATTTCACCCAAACACTGATTAAGCAAAAAAAATAATCATTGATATCGGACGCCTGACATTTCAAAATCTTTTCGCGCAGCGACATTGCCATACTGACAACTCACACGTCCTCGTGTGATGCATCTGTAAATTATAAAATTTACAACAAAAAACACAACTACGCACGGCCACACCTGACCATTTTTAGTTATATTTTGTTAAATCAATCCATCTCGAATGTACACATCTTTAAAGACAAAGCACACATTTCAAATAGCCCTACATAGCCAGTTGCTTACTTATAGTAACAACTCTACTTTTATTGTGTATATCCAGCAATAACAGACATTACCACATACACCCAGTGGCGTACCAAGATTCATCACTGAATCATAATCACTTACATCCAGCGAATAGTTTCACATACACTTAAATCCAGTGCCGTAACAAGGCCCATACGACAACTTTCAGTCGCGCAGAGCACACTCACGGACTACATTTAAGAGATGCCGACTTCTACTGAGCTACGCCTTTGATCTGACAATTTTGGTAAAATACTGAAAAAGGTGCCTAATCAATATTCGAGCCATGTTGCTCATCCGGTTCCTAACTACCTTCTGTCTCAACAGGGACTACACCTTTAGGCATTATCCTCATCCTATCATGAGGTTTCTTATAAGTACGACTTGAATTTAAAGCTTTTATAACGTATCTATCACCTTCTAGGTTATCAATAACTTTATAGGGGCCTTTATATTTAGGATAAAGTTAAGTCTGATTATGTTCTTCATTTTTTAGTAATACGAAATCACCTATGGTAAATTTAGTTAATGTGAATTTGGTACTATCGAATCTAGGTTTTTCGTACTCTGCGCATTTATGAAAGTTGGTTTCAGCTTGTTCTCTAGTCTCAGTTATATCTACTTCAGATTCCATTTCATGTGCCAAAATAAAATTTATAGGTCTTGCAACCCTACCAATCATAAGTTCTAAAGGACTAGACTTAGTACTACGATTAATTGTACAATTCAAAAGCAACTGAACATATGGTAGTGCGTCTTGCTAGGAATGATCTTTACTCGTTTCTACCGCAGTCAAAAAACCTTTCAAAGTACTCATAACACGCTCTACTTGACCATTGGCGCGGGAACCTCCAGTAGCGATTAAATGCAAATTAATGTTGTGTGTATCACAAAATGCTTTACTAGCAAAACAGCGGCCTTGATCAGCAATAATCCGCATTGGAGTACCAAACAGGGATATACTAGCTTTTAACGCCTTGATAATATTTTCTGAATTTATGTGCAAAGTATGATGAAGTTGAACTAATTTGATAAATGCATCGATTAAAACAAAAACACACTCTTTCCTATCGTTTTTACCGCTCATCTTTCCTTTTGCATCTATGTGCACTGTATGCCACGGGATTGTTACTTTCGGTATAGAATGTAATTTGGCTTGAATCTCTCTAGAATGAGATATCGACACCTTGCTTGTAATGCAATTATCTACAAAATATCTAACACATTTTGTTATATGATCAAACTCAAATTCGAAAACTTTTCCAAGAGTAATTTCCAAACGTAGATGCATGAGGGTTTCATGAACATTATTAATTACTGACCATCTGATTGCTCTGGGTACTATAGGTAAGCATCTTGTTCTACCGTTCCTTTGTATTTTTCGGCAAAGGCCACCTGAACGTAATTCATATGTTTTATCTATATTATCTTTAAGATTTTCATTATTAAGGTCTACGTTAAGTTTAGAAATTTCGTTATCACGTTATTGATCTGCGAGCAACCAATTACTGGATATAAACGCTATGCTAACTTGCGTTTGTTGAAGATTTTCGAAACTTTTGCTAGAAGAACAAGCTAACGGATTTCAAGAAAAAAAATCATCATGACAAATCCTTTTACCATTTCGATGAATAATATCAAATTCAAAAGCATGCAAGAAAACCCAGCATCTATGCACTCTGGAAGTAAGATCTTGCTTTTTACGTGACGATTCTAATGAATTAGAGTCGGTGATAACGATAAAATTATGCCCGAATAAATAATGACGGAAATGTTTTACAGAATTCACGACGACTTAGGCTTTTAATTCATAGGAGTGATATTTGGATTTAACTGCTGTAGTGCGTTTACTGAAATAGGCGACTGCATGAAATTTCTTGTCCTTTTTCTGCATTAAAATCACTCCATATCCTAATGAACTGGCATCTGTATGCAATTCAATTGGGATATTCGGGTCAAAAATCATTAAATCCGTTTCATTTGTTAATAAGGATATTATTTTTTGTCTCACATTTTCGTGGGATGGTTTACAATCGATATTACCTTTACCCAAAGTTAAGAGATAAAAGGGAGCCATAATTTGAGAAAACTTAGGTACGAATTGACGGTAATACGAGGCTAAGCCTATGAATTGACGCAGCTGGGTCGAGGTTTTGGTTGAGGGTAATTTGGTTAAAGCTTCAATTTTTATTGGATTCGGTCTGATTTCTCCAGCACTAACTTCAAACCCGAGATATTCTTCATTTTGTTTTAAGAAAGAACACATCGATATTTAACGAAAATCCAGCTTTGGTCAACTTTTCTAAAGCAATACGAACTCTTTCTAGAGCTTCATTGATATATCTAGCAACAATGAGAATGTCATCCATGTAAACGACAACGTATGAATGTGCAAGTTCTCCAAGAGCTTTGATAACTGTACGTTGAAATACTGATGGTGCATTACGTAAACCAAATGGCATAGTCAAATAAACATATTGGCCATCCGGTGTAACAAATGCAGTTCGTTCAATAGATTCTGGGTGAATAGGAAACCGGTGAGAACCACTAGCCGTGTCCAAGATTGTGAAATAGTGACTACTATGTAACCGCGCAATTTGATCTGTAATAAGGGGTATGGTGTACCTATCTGGTATGGCGTTATTATATAACTCGCGCTGAACCACACACATCCGGATGGAACCATCTTTCTTTTTGACTTGTAAAATTGAACTTGCGAACAGTGAACAACTTGGTTGAATTACATTAACATTTAACAGTTCGTTAATTCTATCGCGAACAACCTGTCTTTCATCTGGACTTAGTCCGTAAGGTCGTCGACAAGCAGTTTTATTCGGATCTTTACGACGTATTTGCGTTGGATCTGTATTTACATGGCTGTTAGGTAAACCATGTATAAAAGAACATTTAAAATAATTTACTATTCATAGCAATTTAGATTTAAATTCCAATGACACATCTGTATCTACTTTATCGAAACTTACAATGGTACGTTCATTTAAATTACAAACATCAACAACTTTTATTTGATACAATTTTAACTTATCTGAAGCTAGTTCTTGGTTCAGAATTTCATGACCAATCATAATATTACTTCGTAGATAACTATCAGGCAACACATGAAATAAAATATCATATGTTACATAATCAATTTTGACAATAGACAATACTATTTCATTCGATTGGCCAATGAGAGTCTGAGTATTTACAATATTTAATCGTTTTCCGCTAAATTTAAACGATACTGATTCTTTCATAAGAGAACATTCTGCACCTGAATCATGATAAAACGGAAAAATTTCAACAGAATGATGTTATTTGCCAGAAGGTACATGGATTTGATACAGATCCACACCACGTTCGGTTGATGAGCTAGCATTGCTGCCATTTCTTTCTTTGCTGCTCACACCAGAACAACGCGATGCAAAATGGCCAGTAGATCCACATTTAAAACCCGTAATGTGTTTAAAAGAAGAAGTCGAATATTTCCAAGGTTGGCTTCTGTAGTTTTCTGATTGGTCGTCTTTTCGATACTGCATCTTCTGCTTTAAGCGACAGTAGAATGCTCGATGTCCCATTTTGCAACAATGGAAACACTTGATGGTTGCAGATGCAGGTAGAGATTTCAAACGTTTATTTTCCGGTTCTTCGTTTTGTCCAGTAGACACTTTTTTTTTCGAAAATGAAAATACTTTTAGGCATAAGGCATGCTGCTGCAATCTCAGGACAGTCATACCTTGCTATGAATAGATCTTCAAATTGATCCCAAGTCATTCCAGGATATAACACCTAAGATAATCAAGCAGATGCTGGTCCTTTAAGCATTCGGCTAAGCGAAATCATCAGTGCAGTACCTTGTAGTGGTTGATCCGATACGCACATACTTGCTGTGGTAATCCACGAAAGTTCGTTACCTTCTATTTTTCTTGATCGAATTCCGGAAGTGAAATTTTCGTTCTAGTTGTTGGCTCCTTCATGGTTTGGACCATTGACAAGAAGTTTTGGTTCTGTAGTTCAAATAGTGCACGCCAGTGTTCATCACTATTACTATCGTCTTTTGGAGGTGCTTTTTCCACTGCTGATATCGAGGGGGGTGCTGGCATTGTTTGGCGAACTCCCGTCACTCATTATTTTACTTTTTACAATCAGACAAATAATCAAACGCAATTCTCTGTTTATTTATAACACACAAACCATTTAAATAAAATTTATAAATAATAAAATAATGAACACTAATAACTACTACAAATTGACGATGAATAAGAATAATTGAAACGTAGGTGATCTCGGGATGCTTGACCTGCTCGATCTCTGCCTTTTCTCCATATATATATATATATATATATATATATATATATATATATATATATATATATATATATATTGTAAAAACAAGTCGCATTGCTTAAATTTAAAATAAATTTTAAAAAATAAAACCCTCCGTCGTTGATTTATTTGGCGAAGTCGGTAGGATGCCAAAAAGATTTTAACTACGAATAATCTCAAAACGCGAGTTCTATTTCGATTAAAAGTTAAAACAATCACTTCTAAGTTTTAAAAACGGCATTAAAAGAACCGCACGACTCCGAGTGCATGAAATCCGAAATCTCATTACAACTCATGATGAGATCAATCCGTTGAAGATTTCTCCCTTAAAATCGAAGCAATACGATTATGACTACACCAGTGTCGAATCGACACAAATCAACAAGATTCTACCACAACTCTCCGGCGAAAAAAGGCAAATCATATCGTTGGCAACTTAGAGACACCAGATTCGGGCCAACCACGGCAACCTGATCAACGGGTCCTCAACACATCAGCTGCATCGAGACCACCCATCCAACCAGGTTAGTTACCCCACCCACAACAAATCATGAAATTGGCTATCACCAATCTCATATTAATAATACTGGTTCCATTTACGTAACGAAACAGTCGACAAAATAATGTTGCATACACAGTGAACGCTAAATTAGTAATTACGACAAATATTTCAATTGTTGTCAAGTAGAAAAAATCATAGCTTACTCTAAGAGCATCATAATAAAAGTAATCTATCATTTGAAGCGCTAGCAGAATTATAGTCAATATATTTATTTTTTTCAAATTATATTTATATTCTTCAATATACACCCAATCTTGTATGTCTAGTTGGTCTTTTGTTTCTATAAAATCATTAAATATGTTGTGATTCAACCACCCATAGATAACTGTTAGAAAATATGTGGTTAAATCTGATAGCAAAAGATCATCCAAATCAAAATGTATTATTTTATATGAACCAACAGCTCCATCAAAGTCTAAGATGTGTAACATATTATAACATGAGTAGCAGTAGATTACAGCAAAGTGTATTGCACACAGAAGGTGAGACTTGCACTCTGGCAATAGTACGAATGTGAACAGCTTGCTTACATTTTCGAACGGTTTTAAAGCATACGAGCAGTTTTTTGTTTTCTGTTGATTGGCGAGTTTATTATCTCCTTCAGGAACAATCAGTCTACCCTCACAAATCTCATGAAGAGCCGTGTGATGCCCTGGCCGTGGTTAACCGTTCCGTCCTCCCAGGCCAACCCATGGAGGTTCTGCCTCGCGTACCTGATATTCTGCAGACCATTCCCGTTTACAATTCTTTCCGGGTAGGGCTCTTGTAGGAGGAGGTGCATGCACTCTCCTCCGTCCATCAACACCACCACCTCCTTCGAAGAGAACTCTCCGCTTACGAGAAACCCCTGTATATTCAGGTACGCGGTCGTTGGATACGCCTGGTTGTACGATGGTTCCGGTTGCATCATTGGGAAGCGTTCCTCTTCCGCACTCGCCTCTTGGCTTGCCGTGATCGCTGCTACGTCCTGGGCCACTTAGTCCATCCACTTCTCGTCTTCCAAGGAACTTGGCCCTAGATATACCAGAGCTCACTGGAGTCGGAGGTCTTTTTGGCCAGACGTCCTCCATAACAAGCCTGCCCGGGAGCCTGTCCTCTAGCTCGCTATCAGGTTCGTCTTCCACCCCGTTGATGGGTGGTTCGATGGGTATGATAACCAAGGGCCCCTCGTCGGCGTGCTGCTCTTCTGTCGCTTCGGTGATCACCTTGAGACCGTCCAGGTCCGCTACCCGGTTGAGAGCCGCAAGAATCCTCGCCACTCGTTCTTTCCCCACGTCGTTGCTGAGAGAGGTGACCTTTTCACGCGCTCTCGCCCGCATCGTGCCTAGGGCCATGGCAATCAGTATCTCACATGTATGGAGATCCAGGCTGAATGCCAGCAGATCTGCCAGGCCAACCCTACTCTCCACCCCCAGCTTCTGGTAGCGAGCCAACTTCCCTCCCACCATGTTCACCTTTCTTCTGTCCCTCACCAGTGACCTAATTGTTCGGTTCACCAGGTTCACTCTGACCTCGTCCGATACGCTCTCGTTCCGGGCCGCTACTAGGTGCCTGGTCCCCCGCACCATTATCCTCTGGGAGAGGCCCAGCGCGGTTACCACCTATTCCTCCCAAATCTTTTGTAGTTGTTCCTCTCTAAAAAATTATTAATAGATTTTTATAACCGTCATTTGGTATTGGTTCATACGTACAATATCACTCGTTTAACATCACTCGTTTACATCACTCGTTTGCATCACAAATTCTCTGGTTAACTTCCATTTCTTATTGTTATTTTATTTCAGTGTCTCCCTATAATCCTCTTTTTTATACCGTGTTTTATTTTTAAGATATATGTGTAATTTTTTTTGTGTGTATATTATGTTTATATAAATATATATATGATTTAATTTATATGTATTTAATTTAAATGTGTGTATGTCTTTCTTTTTTCTCTTTTATTTGGCTAGATGCGGTCCTGCCGCTTTGTTTTGTTCAACGACCTTTCTAGGTCTCAATTGATATCGTTGTAGTCCCTGGGCGGTTCCCACTGCGCGAAATACGGTTTCATGCGTTCAACGTGAACTGCTTCTAATTTAACTTTCTTCCCTTTCCCTTTTTTAACTATGTACGTTACATCCGATTTTTTCTCTATGACCTCATACAGTCCCAACCATTTGCACAATAATTTGTCGCATTTGCCTAAGTATCTTTCTGGAGTGCGAACTCCGCCCTTGTCTCCTATTTTATACTCAACCGTCCTGTGTATTTTGTCATTACGACCTTTATCTTTTTACTGTTTATTTTGTATACGCTTTTTGGATTGTTCCCTTATCTCTACTAATTGTTCCCTAGTTTTAATAACTACTTTACTTTTAATCGGCTCATTTAATTGAGCTTCCGTAGGTTATATCGGATCGCGTCCGTAAATTTATTTAAAAGGTGACATTTGTGTTGTGTCTTGTTTTGCCGTATTATAATCGAACATGATGTGGACTAAGTATTCGTCCCAGTCATTTTGTGCTGTGTTTGTGTATACATATATATCATATTTGCGATGGTTTTATTTAATCTTTCTGTTAAGCCGTTGGTTTGTGGGTGGTATGTTGTTTTGAACTGAATATGAAACTCGATGCACCGCAATAGTTTGGTGACCATTTGCGATTGAAATACTTTCCCTCTGTCACATAACAGTACACGCGGTGTACCGTGTTGACAGATTATCCTGTCCAAGATAAATCTTGCCACTGATTCAAGTGGTTGACAATCCGTGCATCCTTTTACATATTTACTGACGTCGTTTAGCATATTATCCAAATAATATCGTGTTCTTATTCTGTCGTATGTTTTTGCAAAGCCTAAATGTCCGGATAATGGTTCATAATGATTAGCGTATAACATTTCTCCGATTAAATTTTTAGGCATCACTAATAATCCTGACGCGCCGTCTAATTTAGGGTTGCTTTTGAATAAATTATTATTTCTAATCTCGTAATTTTTGGCTCTGCGTTGTAATAACGCGCTTCCGTAATTCTCGTCTTTTATTGCTTTAATTAATTCATCTAGTTTTTCGTCTTTAGCTTGTTATTCTTCCATGTCCGTTGGGATAACTATATATGTTTCTACTTCTAATGCTGCTTCTTCGTCTGCTAGCGTCGTTATATGTAATAGGTTGCGCGATAGGCAATCTGCATCAATATGTTTTTTTCCGCTTTTGTGAAAGATTGAGTCTTGTATCTTCAAGCTCTATCTGGACAATCTATTTACTCGGTCCAAGATTGATTTCAACCAACATAATGTGTGGTGATCTGTTGCGACTCTAAATGGCTTTCTCCACACGTATGGACGCCACTGACCTAGAGCATACACGAATGCTAATCACTCCTGTTGGGATGTACTATAGTTTGCTGCAGCTTTTGTTAACCTTCGGGAAGCATACACTATAGGATACCATTCCTCCTTGTCTAATTGTAATAATACTGCGCCAAGCCCTGCTCCAGATGCATCTACTGTAATTTCAATTTCTTTAGATGGATCAACATGAGCTAATACTGGGGTTGTAGTTTATTTATGTTTAAGTTCATTAAATACCTTCAGTGCATTTCCTTCAATTTTAAATTTAACATTCTTTTTAGTCATTAAATATAAAGGTCTAGCAATTTTTGCAATATTTTCTATTATGTTTTTATAATAATTACAGAGTCTTAAATAACTTTGTAGTTTTTTAAGTTTCTGTGCGATTTGGAAATTAACTACAGCTTCAATTCAAACAAAAGTTGTGCTAAATATGAATTGCTTTAATTTTTGTTCATAACATTTTTCTGTAACTCTAACCATTTTTGCGAAACTACCAAAAATGACTGGAGTAAACAGGCACTTCCGGTTTGATTATTTTTTTCAAAAATAGGAGGTGCACACCCCAGGCATATGCAAATCTTAAGTTTAAAGTTTCATAATTTTAGCTTCAACCGTTTAGGCTGTAGAGAACATATAAACACACACACACACACACACAGACACACACACACACACACACACACACAAACAGACGGACGACATTCCAAAAATAGTTGGAATCGATTCAGGGAAGGTCAAAACGTATATTTCCGTTGAAATCTCGAGATCGAAATTTTTCATGATTACAATACTTACTTATACTGCGTATAAGAAAGTAAAAAGTAGGAAAAGGTTTGGAGAATATAACTATAGAAGAAGAGCAACAAAATAGATATAAATATTTCCCCAACACTATAAGATGTATAATATGTGGACCATCAAATTTTGGTAAAACAAGCATTATATTACAAATGTTAACAAATACGCATAACGGTTTAATATATCAAAATATATATGTTTTTTCAAAATCATTACATCAACTAAAATGCAAATATCTTGAAGTGTTTGTAAATGAAATGAATAGTCATTTGAAAAATCGTATAGGCTTTTACAAATTTGAAAATGCTGGAGACGTTACACCTGTAGAAAATGTAAAACCTAATTCGGTAGCAATATTTGATGAAATTGATACACGAAAAATAAAAATACTTGAAGATTACTTTAGAAGAGGTAGACATTATGGTCTTTGTTGTATATGCACATGTCAAACATTAAGCCGCATACCGAAACAGATGGTCAGAGTTAATGCAAACTATATTATACTTTGTCACTTTACTGACTACTACTACTACTAATTTAAAACATGCATATAATGATTTCGCTGGCACGGATATGAGTATAGAAAAGTTTAGAGATCTTTGTAATTTTTGTTGGAAAAAGAAATTTGATTTTCTAGCCATAAATATGGAGAAAGATATGGCAAATGGTAAATATAGCCGTCGCTTTAATGAGAACATTTTATCTAACTACATTAATTTTATCTAAATATTTTAATTTAAATATCTAAAATTATTTTTTATATTTATTATTTAAGTGTTTTAATTCAAATATCTACAATTATTTTTTATATTTATTATTTAAATATTAATATATCTACCGTTAATTTTTATTAATTGAATAGTATTTTCTAGTATATATCTTTTATTATCTTCAGGATTCAGAGCGAGTTTATTTTGATTGATGGAATAAATGTCATGCTTTACACTTCTAATAGTTAATAAAATTTGAACAATTACTATGTTTTTAGTTTCACTTTATTTGTTATATACACTTAGTGACTAGTTTCACCACACTGTGGCATCATCAGACTAATACGGTATTAGTCTGATGATGCCACAGTGTGGTGAAACTAGTCACTAAGTGTATATAACAAATAAAGTGAAACTAAAAACATAGTAATTGTTCAAATTTTATTAATTATGGAGTTTCACATAGTAAAGGCTTCAACTATTGATTTTTTTTTTTTACTTCTAATAGTATTCATTGTTCTGGATATCTTCTCTCTATTAAATAAACAGTTTTTATAATCGTCAATAGTAATATTATTCTTAACTACATTTTTCTTGGTACCTTTTGCCTTCTTTTGAACTGTTTTACCTAATACATCAAACGCATACATTTTTGCCTTTAAGCCAACAAATTCTGTCATTGGAGAGCCCATATTTACATCTTTCATTTTTCCAAGTACCTTTTTGTTCACTATGGGTATGTTATATTTATTATCAACAGGATAGTCGGATGTATCAAAGTGATCTATCATATGTTTCATGTCTTCATAAAAGTCTTCCGTGATAATATTATAAATATAGGAATCCGTATCTTGATAGAGTAACTCTATATTAAGCTTATATTTTTGTTTCATAACATTATAATGGAAATCATACATTAACTCTTTTGATATATCTAATATAGACAAACCAATGTAAATTGGTTTGTTGAATGTTATTTTAGTTTTATTCATATGTATGGCCACAAGATTTTCAGTAAATATGTTTCTATGTTGAAAGTTTGGTTGCTTATAAGTTTTTCACTTTTTTTAGCATTTGGACATAGAGTAAGAGTTTCCCAAGTGTGCTACTGATTTACACAAGGTTTTCGGATTTTGTTTGAAATTCATATTTAGGTAGATCTAATGAATAAAAATTAGGTTCTGAAAATATTTTGGAAAAAAAAATTTTAATTTTTGAGTTATAAGCTATTGAATATTTTTGAGTTAATCAACTAAATAATTAATATCTCAAATATTAGTTAATAGGAATTTATGAAATTTTGGTTAAATATAGCTAATAGATAGACCTATTTAAATATTTTTAAAAAAATTAATTTACGTTTAATTTATATATGAATAATTAAGTTTATAATAAACAAATTAATTTTTCTTCATGTTCTCCATGTGATACATGAATTTTAATTTATCCACAAGATTGTAAAAGTCTTCTTCTTCAAAACGGAAAAATAAAATTGACGGGGCCGGAATTAGTAACCGAGTAATAGTAACTCTCGCGAGTCACTAACGTCGAGGCTCAAGGAAACTACCGCGCGCGCTGTATATGTTTTCAAGTGTTTGGGGTTCAAAGGATTGTGATTAAAGCAAATATGATATGTTTATTGAAATCAACAAATGAATTAGTAATTGCAATTTAATAATTAGGTACTATTAGCTACATTTTACCAAAATTTCATAAATTTTTATCAACTAATATCTGAGATAATAATTATTTAATCGATTAACTCAAAAATATTCAATAGCTTATAACTCAAAAATTAAATATTTTTTTTCCAAAATATTTTCAGAACCTAATTTTTATTCATTAGATCTACCTAAATATGAATTTTAAACAAAATCCGAAAACCTTTTGTAAATCAGTAGCACACTTGGGAAACTCTTAATAGTATTATATTTACATATTTTCTAATGTTTTCCATAGACTTTCCAAATATGCTGTTATTCATTAATTTATAAAAGTCCTTTTCGAATTTACTACTTGCTTTCTTTCTCATTTCCGTATTCAAGTCTATATAATTCTTTAACCAATAAGATTGTCTAAAACTTATTCCTCTGTGTACCTGTTTTAATACCATTTCCTTTGATAGACATTGTTTCAAGCTTCTATAATGTAAAACATATATTTTTTTGTTATCCAATATAGTTAGTTAGTAATTTACATTGATTAGATCCTGGTGGATTTTTTGATTCGGGTGCCAGTGGTAAATCTTTATGTAAATCATGTAACTCCATGGGATATTCTAAATCAACTTCAGCAATATATCCTTCATTTGCATCATCCGCTAGATTTAAATTAATATTTTTACTGGCCCATTCAAAACCTGCATATGGCATCTTCTGCGACATTGCCCAACCATATAAATTATTGGCATCTAAGTACATTAAATAATTAGATGATTTTGCGGGGTCATAATCTTCCATGTATTTATTATTTGCCTTTACATACCGCTTACAACACTGTGCTATTCCTCCTCTAATACCTTTTTCAATCATTAAAATCATATCATAGTCAGATATTTAGTCTAATGCCTGTTTTGTATATTTTAACATTGCATCTCATGTTAGTCCAGGTGTTGTAAATTACCATGCTCGGTCTAATCTGTATAAATTGTAGTATATTAATCTGAAATTCTCAAATATATCCGCCAACAATAATACATCTGTTTTTACATACTGTAAGAGGGTGACTGGGGTGGTCACTTGTCCTCTTATATACTCGGGTTCTTGCCAAATAGACGTTAAGGGTAAGGATGAGAAAGGGGTGGTCACTAGACTAACACGGTGTCGATATAACGTAGTTGGTTATTATTAAGAGTCCATCATACAATGCGGTGGAACAACTGCCTGTCGTTGTCCACATAGAGTTCATATATAGTCGGTCAAACTGCTGACATAACAATATGCGATATATTGTTATTTATACATTGCGGTAGGTTGACCCACGGAAGGTGATGTTACTATGCTGTCTCAGCATACTAGCATTTGCAATGCTTACATTCCTTCCCCCTTTAAAAATTTGCTACCTTTGGGAGCACAATTTACTGACTATTTTGCGATACAATTTTACTGGACTATATATGAATTCCTTACAACATTTTATGCTCCTTAATTTATTTATTCTAATCCACCCGATACTGGAGTGGGCACTTGATGTAAATTGTTACGTTAATTTTTCTCTATTGATTAGCGGGTGACCATATCCAGGGCTGTTCTGTGACCGGCCCTCTACTTCGGGTATGGATTCTAGGGGAAGACAAGTGTTCAGGAGCGAGTGTATGGTTTTCTTCTGCTTCAATCTGCCTGTGAATTGCTTCTTATTCTACCGTGGTTGGTACTTTTCTTATCTGGATCTGAGTTGAGCTCTCCATTCCTATTTCCTCTTCCTGAACCTCTTCGATAACTGCTTTAAATGGTTTGAGCCTGTTCACATGCACTACCATATTCCTTTTCCCAGTTTCCTCAACAATTCTGTAATTCACTGCACTCAGTTTTTCTTTTATTCGGTACGGCTCTGTCCACGGTTTTACTAATTTTTTTGATGTCTCTGCTAGTTGTATTTTTGTCGGATCGTGAAAATAAACTTTGTCTCCTATTTTAAAATTTGTTTGCTCGGCTTTTTTATTAAATTGCTTGTTTCGCTGTTCCGTTGTTTCTTTCAACTTAGATTTTACTCCTTCAAACGCAATTCGCATTCTTTCTCTTAATTCGGCCGCATAGTTGTCATCATAATCGTATCTTAGCGTTCTTGGTCGTGATATGTCATCGTAGGGCATCTCCATATCTCTGCCATGCATAATGAAGAATGGTGTCTCTCCTGTCGACTTGTGTACCGCTGATATATATGCCATGAGAACATATGGTAGCCATTCATCCCAATCGGTTTGATCTCGGCTTATGAAATGGGACAACATAACTTTAAACACTCTATGACTTCTCCCGATCACTCCATTTGCTTGAGGGCAGTATGCTGTTGTTTGCAGTTTCTCAATGTTAAATAATTTGCACACTTCTTTCATCGTATTCGAGATAAAATTTTTCCCTTGATCCGTTAAAAATTGCCTTGGAGCTCCGTGTCTGACAATAATCTCTTGCGCAAATATCCTTGCTATCGTTTCTGCTGTTTGGTCTGGGATCGCAAATGCTTCCGGGTACTTGGAAAAATGGTCTTGGAAAGTCAAGATGTATTTGTTCCCTTTTCTGGATGTGACTTATGGGCCTACAATATCCATTAACGTCCTTTGAAATGGCGCAGTTATTTCTTGGAACACTTGCAGTGGAGCTGGTTTTAGGTTTGACGGTGTCTTCCTCTCATTGCAAGAATGACATTTATCACAATATTCTTTTATCTCCGTGTTCATATTCTTCCACCAAAATTTGTCTTTAATTCTTTTTAGTGTTTTCTCGTGTGCCTGGTGGCCTGCATACGGCAGATTGTGATAGTCATGTATCACTTGGAACGACATCTCTTTGGGTATGACTAACTTGTGATTTCTCTCTTCTCCTGTTTTTTCTTTAAATTTTAATCCTTCTTCGTCCTGGAAGAACCCTTCTTTTGATGTGAGTTTCCTAATCTCTTCGTCATTTCCTTGCAGCTTCATAATATTATCTCTGTCCCAGATCGGTAAATATATATTATCTGTGTTTGACACTGAATTAATTGGTATTCGTGACAGCACATCTGCATTTATATGTTTCTTTCCAGGCTTGTGCAATACCTCGTATTCGAATTCACTCAGAAGTAGAGACCATCTCATCAGACGAGAGTTCGGATCTTTTAGTGACATTAACCATTTCAGTGGTTTATGATCGGTTATGATGGTAAATTTTCGTCTGTACAGATAGCAGCGATAGTGTTTCACACCCCAAATTATAGCTAGACACTCTTTTTCTGATGTGTCGTAGTTTTTTTCCGCCTTCTTAAATTGCCTGCTTGCAAATGCAATTGATCTTTCGTATCCGTTCTGCTTCTGACTGAGAATTGCACTAGCTGCACTTGCGTCTGTTGACAAGATGAATTCTTTATTAAAGTCTGGGTGCGCTAATAACGATTCTGTGCATAATGCTTCTCGTAATGTTTCAAACGCTTCCTGGCAATCTTTGGTCCATGTAAATTCTTCATCCTTCTTTGTTAATTGAGTTAATGGGACTGCAGTTTTCGCAAATCTCGTTATGAATCTCCGGTAGAAGCCTACTAGTCCTAGGAATGCCCTTATTTCCTTCACAGATTTTGGTATTGGATAGTTTCTGATTGTAGAAATTTTTTCTGGTTCCGGCTTAATTCCGTGTTGACTTATCACATGTCCTAGGTCTTTCGTTTCACTTTTTAGGAATTTACATTTATTCGGTTGTAATTTTAGATTTGCTTTTCGCAGACGGTCGAACACTTTAGGCAATCTAGCAATGTGATCTGCTATGCCTTCTCCGTTAAATATAATCACATCATCCAGGTACACTAAACATCTTTCTCCGGTTAATCCTGCCAGTACACTATTCATTAATCTTTGGAATGTGCTTGGTGCGTTTGCTAGTCCAAACGCCATTTTCGTAAACTGGTAGTGTTGACCTCCCGTGGTGAATGCCGTTTTTTCCTTGTCGTTATCTTCTAATTCAACTTGCCAGTAACCTGACGCTAAGTCCAGCGTCGTAATTAAATTCGCTTTCCCAGTTGGTCGAGCGTTTCCTGCATGTTTGCTACTGGGAAGTGATCTTTCTTTGTTACTTCATTCAGGCCTCTGAAGTCTATGCAAACCCTTATCTTGTTTTCTCCCTTTTCCGATTTTTTTGGTACGATTACTACTGGTGAAGACCATGGGGAATCCGATGGCTCGATTACCCCTTCTTCTTACATTTTTGCTAACTCCTTTTGCAATAGTTCTTTTTGACTGAAAGGGACCCTATATGCAGTTTTCGCTATTGGTGGTACTTCTTCCGTTATTATTTTATGTTTTACTTTATGCGTACACCCCAGTTTTGCACCTTTTAGTAGAAAAATATCCTTGTACTCCTCTAGTATGCTTATCATTTGCTTTTTAGTATTTTCGTCTAGATGTTGTAAATCAAAATGGTCTTCCAGTTTGTGTGGTTCGCTTTTCCGCATGCCTCCATTGTATTCCAATGTTATTATCTTCTTCATCCTTCGTCGGTTTAGCCCAATTACAATTACATATATTGTGTATTATATCAAATTGGTTCCTTGTATCCTCTGGCACTTATCGTCTTCCCGTATTTCTATTTTCCTGTCGTGCAATCTTCATTATATGTTCTTTGATACGTTGCAGCTTTATTCTTTTAACTTGTACTTCATCCTGTTTTCTTGAAACTCTTGCCTGACCGTATTCGTTGATTATTTCGATTAAATTTGCTAAACATTCTACTTCCTTAGTCTCCATTTCTCTTAGCCTCTTGTCTACGAATTCTGTTAGATTTTGCTTATTTTCTGTCTTACTCTCGAATATTTCTGCCCTTCCAATTACAGTTCTTTTCGGGATTGTCACAGTGGTGTTTGTTATGTTTATTAATCGAATAGGTATCACCTTCTCACCTGGCTTGCAAAATTTTTGGGTAGCGTGGCATACATATTCACTTCTTGGCGGAATTTTTATTTCTTCTTTTACCCTGACCTTATTTTCTGCTGATACTGTTAATTCCTTGTACATTTCTTGACCTGCATCAACGTTGTTTCTATATTCTGTCTGCGTTGATATTTCTGTTGTGACCTTGCTGATATTACGTTTCGCATCCGTGTTTATGTTCGCTATGCTGTGCTCAGCAAAAATGTTTATGAACGTATTTCCAAGCGTGAAGTAATTTGTTTCGTAATTTATTTTTGCTTTATATTGTATCAAAAAGTCTCGACCTAGTAGTCCGTCTGCTTCCAATGCCAGCTCGTTAGGACAAATTACGCAGTCAAATGAAAAATTGCTATTGTTTCTTTTAAAATGTACCCAAGATGTTCCATTGTACGTTAACTCTTCCCCCGATATTGAAGTTAATGTGCCTATACGTTGTCTTTTTACTCGATGTTTTTCCACGTACGCTTCTTTTACTAGTGAGATGGCTGATCCTGTATCAATCAACATCTTCAATGGTCTGTTATTAACTTCTAGTATCACGAGATTTGCTATTTCATTTGATCGTATTCCGTTTATATTTGGTACTGTAATTCTTCTCGCGTCTGTGAATCTGTGGACCCCTCGCGTTGGTATCCGGACGAAAGGCTTTAGGTGTTTTAAATTACGTCTGTTTCCTTTACTCCTGTAATATGCATTACTTAGCTTCTGGTACTGATTTCTGCCTGTATTCAAAAACCTTGCGCGACATCCTACTGCAAGTTGTCCTGGTTTACCGCAGCGAAGACAGTTCTGATTATACCTACAATTTTTCTGTATATGGCCCCTCCTTTTGCATTTAAAACATTGTATTTCCCTTCTGCCCTGATTTCGTTATCTTGATGTTTGTAAATTCGTGGTTGGAGATTTGGTTCTTCTGATGGCATTGATTTCTATGAACTCCGTCGCTTCTGCCATTTGTGTTCGCTCCTCTCTTTCTGCAATTTCCACGGCACCTCCGAATGTCAAACTTACCGTTACTTCCATTATTGTTCTGGTGTATATTCTGATGTGTGGGAGCAATCCTGATTTAAATTGTGTCAATACTAAATTTGAAGATACTTTTTCTGGTGCATTGCTGTTTGGTTCCATTATTTGAGACTTCAAGTCCTTTCTCAGCTCTTCCTTGTGCTTCCGTAACTTGTCAGCAAATTCTCGTACTGTTTCGTCTCCCACCTGTGTACATTGTACTATTAGCCGGTAGATTTGACCTGGTAATCTTGGTGGTTCAAATCTCATTAATACTGCCTTTTTTATATCTTTATATCTTACGTTCTCTTTTTGTAGGTCCGGCCGTTATGATACGAAATCATACGCTTCTCCTCCTATGCGTAATAGCAATATTGCTACGGTTTGCTGTTCTGACCAACCTTCTAACTTTGCTCGAAATTCAAGTTTTACGAAATATTGGCTCGTATCTTTCCCTGTGAGTTGCTCCACTGTGTTAGCTACATTGCTGTATGTCATTCTTGGACCTCCTAGTGTTACCGTACTCTCTCCAGTGCCTCCCATTCTGTTTGTTGTTTCTTACCCAGTCACGATCAGCCCAGGTAATCGAGTGTCGCTGAACATATATTTCAAAAAGATCATAAAATTACCATAGATAACTTAAAGCTTTTAAGAACAGTTAATAACAACAAACAGTTAGATGCATTTGAAAGTATTAATATTTTCAAAAATAGACATAAATTAATCAACTCTGACTTAGGTCCTATACCTAATAGTAGATTGTTTGATTTTCTAGGAAGTTAGATTTTAGGATGACTCAGGCGGAAAGCCATTAGTTATTAGAGATTAGGACACGGCAGGTAGCTTCGCTTCAGTATAAATAGATATTTTTCTAAAGCTGAGTTGGATTCAACCTCGAACTCTTGCATTGATAACATCTAGAGAAATCTTGGTTTGATCCCACTCAGTTCTACTGATGATGAGAACTTAGTTCTCGAAATACGTATTTAGATTTTTTCTTTTTATATATTAAGGCTCAGGGGTATTTTAATATAATATTTTAATCTGTGAATCTTGACCATGAATCCATGTAATCATAGCAATATGCTAGTTTCTTAGTTACATAGTCAACCTCATCTTCTTTAAAGTATATAGTCAATGATGTTTTTTGTTCTTTTTTTAAATTCTTTGCAAGATTTTCCAAACCACTCGACATAAATTTAAACGAATCCACAAATCTAATTTGTAGGTCATCTGTATGTTTAGTATAACTTATATGCCGTTCTTCATTACATGGGATTAAATCAATTTCTTGGTCATCATAAGCAAGTTCTTTGATAAATAAATGCGAATCTTAACCGGCAAGTTATGGAAAAATACAGGCACGAATTTAGGAGTTTGGCATTTTAAATTACAAGTATTACAAAGAGGAGCTATATATTTTCCAGTCAAATGATCATGATGGCGTACTTTTTAATTTTCTTCTGTATACCTACACCCACATAAAGTACAATTATTATTAGTATTATATTGTTCTATTTCTGTATTTCCTCAATTTCATCATAATAGTTACCAATTTCTTCTACTTCTTGTCTAATTCTATCCATAAATACTTTTGCGGCATTAGGACCTCTATATACAACAGGCGGCTTATATTCTTTATGTATGTATTTTATATAGTAACAAAAACCTGAAGGTTCATGTTTTTGGTATCTATGTGTGTATGATTTGTTATTTGATGGTGCACATGATTGAATTTTTTTTGTTAGACATTCAAAGTCTGCATATCCAACAAATGGAACTTTCATTGTATTTCTATAATTTTAAATCTGGATTTTCTCAGTTTCATTTGGCATAATTACTTTTACTGAATCTTTGGTTTTACAATCAACTTTGTGAATGTTTAACTTATACTCTGAATTAAAAAATAATAAACATCGATCACAGAGATACTTTGAATCATTATGCTTAGATAATTGAGATCCCACTAATCGTGACATACTTTTTATCCAGCAATAGTGACTATTCTTATCGTCCTTTATATACAACAAATTTATATGTTGATCTTTCTTGTCTTTTGTTACATATACTGGAAATATTATTTCTTGCTCATCAAAAGAATATACATTTACAGAGATATTACTCTGCCTTTCAAATTTCTTAATATCTTTCAGTGCCATAGGAAATCGAATACCATTAAACATTGTTTCAACTTGATCTATATATTTATTATAGTTTGTTAATCTACAAGTATCTTTATCTACTGGATGTAAGAATGATAATAATGACCACATAAAACAGTTGTCGTCATTATTTTCCACGTTTACAACTGCTTTCTTGTCTTGTATCCATTTTGATAGTGCCACATAAGAAGATCCACGTAATGGAACATAGGTATTAATTCGCAGCTCTATAAAATTTACACTATATAAAACCCAACCGGATCCCTTTCTTTCAAATTCCTCCACTTCAGCAAGTAATTTTTCTTCTGCATCAGCATAGTATTCTTCTAGGTCTGTACTATCAAAAATGGCTACATTGCGTGTTTTAAAATTTTGTTCTTCAATAATTTTAGATTCAATGTCAAGCTGCTTATAATTACAAAATAATTTCAAGTTTACCTTAAGATTATTATCAACTAACTTTTCTTGTATTTTATTTAATAAAGTATATTTAATAGAGGCAAGAAATATTGAAGGGTCTCTTATGTTAGTATTATTATTTATATGATATGTGGCCAACCTATTGTGAAATGCAGTTTCAACCTCTACAATTCTACAATTTTGTTTAAATAAATGTTTATTACCTCTAAAATGTTCTGCACGTTTTTCTGGATCATAATATGTACTACAACCTTCACATTTTACTTTTGCAATTCTGATAGGCTTAGGTGCACTAAATAAATCATCTTCAAACGGGAATCTATTTAAATGAAATATTAATTCAGGTTTATTCATTCTATAATAACCTTTAATACCATTTTGTTTACACATCTGTCGTTATTCTTTAATTGTGTTGATCTCCATTTATTACAAAACAATTTTGTTAATAATTTCGTAAATGTATATTTTTAGACTTGTGACTACGAAGATATGATTTTACAACAAATCTACCACATTCACATTCCACTTTTTCTCTTAGTTTATTTTTATTTGTGAAATAATAGTTACTCATACAAGTTTTGCATCTTGCATTATATTCCTCTTTATTTTTATGAAAATTATTAACGTCTTTACTAATATTGCAAACACTACAAATTTTTGTCATTTATTAATAAAAAATTCCGTATTAGTTCAAGTCTTTAATTTTACTTTTCTTAGATCTTCTTTAACAACATAATCTTCAATATTTATTGCTTCCCTTATTTCTCTATTAGCGTAATAATCTAGAAAGTCTTTCCATAAAAGGTCATATTCAAGTTTTCTATGTTGTGTTAGCGGTTCGTCCAATAATTTACAAATATAATATTTATGACCTATAGATCTATCTGGAACTGACTTATACATATAAGAAAGAAAATATGTATATTTTTCAACTAACATTTGTTGATCATTTGCATTAAAACCATATACATTGTGATTTGGATTAACCGTCTCTTTATGTTCACGTAGTAATTTTACGAATTATTTGATTTTATTACATGGCTTTGTAAAATATTTTTTATTTGATTTAGTTATTATATAGAACCCACAATTGTCACAAGAAGGTTTTTTATCATTTCTTCTAAATGCAAACTCTAAACATTCTCTACATATAAAATAATCTGGACCATCCATTTATAACAAAATAAATTTGTTAATTTTTTACAGCATCTTTCTCTATCCATGTATTATGACTGTTATCAAAACCTAACCATTTAACAAACACTTTATTACCTCTACGTCTTATTACTTTCTCTACTAGGAAAACATTCGGGTACTTTGTTTTACTCATTTCTTGTTCATAGAAACAACCTTCTATTAATTTATTTTTATAGTCCTTAATATGATATGTAATAGGGTCAGAATATATTATTTTACAAACGGTAAATATTTCATTCGACCAATTTGGTGTATAACCTTTCGCAAAAATAGTTTTATACTTTGATATTCTTACTTTGTCATTTATTTTAAACTTGGGGGGTTTAGTAGGTACTGTTTGAGCAAAAATTTGTTTTAAAGATTTCTCATTTTCTTTCATTGAACCTTGTACAGGTGTCATTTTAATTGTGCTATGTATAGTTATGTTATATTCTTCTACTAATTGAGGTAGCAAATCGAACCATTCGTAATTACCGTTTACAGTGAATCGCTTCTACATTTTTTCTTAAAGTGTCCTGTTAAATCGTTCAGCAACAGATGTTTTTACTTCAGAGTATTGAATAATGATTAATTTCATTGTCATGCATTAATTGCTGAAAGATTTTATTATTAAATTCAAGTACACGGTCAGCTTTTAGATGTGTTGGACTGCGGTAAGTTATAATCAATTTAAACGCTGTAGATACATTTTCTCCAGTTTTATTTTTAATTGGAATAGCCCATGCAAATTTAGAAAATACATCAATAACTGTCAAAATATGTTTATATCCTTTATCCTGATTTGTAATCATTTCAACTAAATCAGCCTGCCATAAATCATCAATTGCTATTGTTAAAACTTTACGTCTCTGAAATTTACGCCTTAATGGTTTATGTATTTCATCCGCGATATCTTCTTTAATACCATAACCTATTTTTTCTTATTAATGAACATTTATTTGTATTACAAACTACACAGTCCCCTTTTAACATTGGCTGACCTTTTTTAGATGTTGTTCTAGTCACATTCTTAGTATCCGTCTTTGTCTTACATGTCACACAATACTCACTCATTTATTACATAAGAAATCTACTGATGTGTAATAATTAATTCAACACTTATATTGGCCCATGAAACATTATCAGTACTTATAAATCGTTTAAATCTAAGTTTTTCACGTTTTTTCAACTTGAAGCCATCCGGTAATGTTTTAAATACTCTATCATTAACATGTATTTCACTGCATGCACCTTCTGGGAATATTGTTAACTTTTTAATTTTAATGTTAAATGGTAGACGATAAATAGTATCATTAGATATACTATATTCACGTATATAGAAACCGTCTTCATCAAATTTGTTATATCGTAATTGAATTGGTATTGACAGCCGTTTAAATTGATTTTTAATATGATTATCCAGTTCTCTAAATATAGTGATAAGTCTCTGATTTATCAAAGACTTCGTATTTTCATTAATTAATTTACCCATGTCATTTGTTTTAATTTTTATGTCAGTTTCAATTTTTATCATGCTATCCAATACTAATTGGTCAACATAATATTTTTAACATGCATCATTCACATTTTCAGACATTCCCACATTACATAATTTCTTGCTTTGTATATCATGATGACCATCATCTGTTAACTTAAACCCTATTCCAGGAACACCTTTAACATTATTATTTTCTAGATATTCATCACTATCTCCAAATTTATTTAATACCATTTAAAAGTAACAAAATTAATACCGCTACCATACCTCTCATGTAATTCCTCCTCTTTATTTATTATTTCATTTTGAACGTTATCGTTACCAGCTAGTTTTTCCGCTTTTAGATAATCTAAGCGATCTTGTAATTCTTTAGGATCATCCCAATACACATATTCTTTTTCTTTTGTATAATATTTTTTAAATAAACCTTTCCCAGATGACCTTGATGGTATAGGTCTATTTTTATCAAATTCAGCTTTGGTGACGATGTATATATAGGTACATCTCTAAAGTTATTATAATCTTGCCACATACTTGCTATTAGTTGTCTATATTTATCTGAACTAAACCATATCTGACGTGTAGGTTGATCATACATATGCAATGCCCTTGTCATAAATAAAATTTCTCTTTAATTTTTATTGTCAGCTACATGTGCTTTTATAAATTTATTCCAATCTTCGTAAGGTGGTTGTTTCAATGTTAAGAAAGTCAATATATTCTCATTTTTTGGATATTTCTTATTTTGTTGTTCAGTGTTGTTGTATAATATAATATGATCTTCATCGAAATCTATTTTATAACCATTAAATAACAAATCTCTCGTTTTATTCATCTTTTGCCCCATTCTATAACCATGTTCAGTTATGACTAATTTCGTAAGTTGTGTCTCTCTCATCTTGTTGTCGATTTAAATATGCATCTTCTATGGAATTAACAACAACCATTTCACCTGGTAGAACTACTCTTTGTTTTGGCATTGGTACTATTGTTTCTTCATCGCCTTCATATGAATCATTTAAAGTTGATGATGCTACAGGATTTCGCCAGTGTACCATTGCATTTCTTGATATTCTTGCATCAGTTATAGCATTTGTTGTTTCTTTTATGGCTTTTTCTTGTTTATTCAAATCTTTCATTATAGGTTTATATTGTTTCTCTAAAGCTTCAATTTTAACAAACTCACTCAGATTATATTATTTTAAAGCATCTTTTGATTTTTTCTTAGAGATATTAAATTGGTTTACTAACTTCTCATAGCTCTTATTAAACATTTATTTAAGAAATAATTATATTAATTTATGATACATGTTTTATGTTTATGCTGTATGTACTTTATTTATGTCTAGTTTATGTTTTATGTACTTTATTTATGTCTTGTTTATGTTTTATGTACTTTATTTATGTCTAGTTTATGTTTTATGTACTATAATTATGTTTTATGTACTTTATTTATGTCTAGTTAATGTTTGAAGTACTTGATTTATGTCTAGTTTATGTTTTATGTACTTTATTTATGTCTAGATTATGTTTTAATTACTTTATTTATTTCTAGTTTATGTTTTATGTACTTTATTTATGTTTTATGTACTTTATTTATTCAATAATTATTTTATTTTATATTTTTTACTATTCGTTTGAACAAATTCTATATCATGCATCTCTCTAGTACCTATTTTCTTCTTACCGTTATATTTTAAACAAGGAGGATTACAGTTCAACTCTTCAATATTTGGTATATATCTATTATACCATTCAGGTAATGATACTTTAAAATTCTCTATACCAACTATTATTTGCTCACCATACTTTCCTTCAATTAGCTCAAAATATTCGATTTTATACGTTTTATTCTCCAACTCAGACAATTTTTTAAATTGTGAATTACTACTATTTAGCATACTCGCTAATTCGTTTTTATTCTCCATTTATTAGGGAAAAAATTTGTTAATACGTTCAGGTTTGTCTATTTACACTTTTTGTACATTTTACTAAAAATAGGGCAAAGTACTCTTTTATGGGCATTTTCATGGTTTTTCGTGGCAAAAGTACTCTTTTATGGGCATTTTCACGGGTTTTCTAGCGAAAAACGGCGTACGTTCAGGTTTTTTTGGGTTAGAACCCCCAATTCTACAGTACTCACACCTAACATCTACCGGACTTGATAGGCTTGCGTATGCAATCAACCTGCATCTACCAGAATTAATAATATTTAAGCTAACAATTGTAGAATATCTCAACCTTGTTTGGCATTGAATAACATCTCCAAGCACCTCGAACGAAGCTATAAATGATATATATCCTGCGTCGGGTTATCATTCCTTTCCTTTATCAAAGCACCTTGGAAATATATAGGAGGATTTGATTAACCTAAAACTCACCTGGTTTCTGTAGTCTAGTCAAGATCTGTCCAGAAATGATATAGGCCGTATTCTCCCCTTATTGCACTTTTCACATTGCAGACGCTATTTGTAAACACATAAATAAACAAATGCCACTTTAGTGTCATAAATGAGTAGCAGCCAAATTTGAATGTTGGAAATTTCAAACAGACAACAACATATGCCTTTGGACCACTAGGGTTAAGCGGCGCCGACCTTTGATAGGACATGGACTGGTGACCGCCTTCAGAATACTTTTTTGTTGTATTTAAGCCAATAAATAATACAGAAAATGTTCCACCTTAAGTGGCCAGCACATTAAGCCGATATAAAAAGATTGGAAAGCAAGTAATTTATTTATTAAACCTTTTTATGTTCATGTTCATGTATTTAAAATAAAATCCTCATCATATTTGTAACAACGATCATACTGCGTCTAAAGTACCGTTTCTCGATTGATTGATTCACAGTCCGGCACTCATACGAACCGCACGTACCAGCTTAATTAGTTTACACGTGGTGAAATATAAATATATTTTTTTGTTCTATTATGGTGATATTGCATAAAAACTCAGTTATTACAAATGTTTTCTAAACATATTATTTGTACATAAGTAATGTAGACATTAGAGTTTCGGCTCGTTTATCATAGTTTCTTTATTTTCGTTAGTTCTAAATAAACATTAATTGGGTGTCGGGTTCAACTTTTCACATAGTTTTATTTTATTTCATATAAAAATTTTGATTTTCGCATCTCATGGGAGATGACGAAAAGGAAAAAAAGACATATTAACTAAAAGTAAAGTGCGTATTCTGCAACACGCAACAAGAAAGGCCGAAACCATAGCGAGACCATCACCGGCGACCTCAGCCGCCACATCGGCAACCACATCAGTGGCTTCTTCTCTTGAAGATCTCCACTACGCCCCCAATGGCGAACCACTCGCCGCCGACCCAGAACCACCCAGCAAAAGCGGTATTGCCGAGGAAACCGCCATGACCCTGCAGCGGCAGTTCAGCGGGCCAGCAACACCTATGGACATACCACCTCACACCCTTATAGACCCAGGACAAGGGCCTAGCTCCGCATCGCAACCTACACAACTCTCCCCGCCGCTTATGCAGAGGGAGAAGAAAAGAAAAGTTATAGAGCAGGTAAATGCCCTTTTCACCAATCGTTCCACTCAAAATTTCAGGGCCAAGGTCACCTCCATACCGGCTATAAAAAAGACCAATACTACTCTCACTGCTACCGATGAAGAAGGGTATAGAAAACCAAGAATAGCACACAAGCCTCGCGCGCCACAACAAACCACAACAACAAACACACACAACAGGTACGATCCTATCTCAGAACCCGAGTCCGGCTCGGAGTCTGGAGACGAACATAAAATCGAAGCAGTGGAGAAGAAGCGCCAAAGACCGCCCCCACCCCTTATTATACCAGGCATTATTAATGACCCAGACAAATACAAGACACTTTTAAATACTATTAAAAAACACACAACTAACAACTTTCACATAAAACACACTGCAAATAACACAAACATTTTCTTACATGACGAAACAGACCGACTAACAATAATCAGAATCTTCGACGAAACGAATACGCACTATTACACATTTACAAACAAATCTGACAAGACGCACGCCTTTGTTATCCGTGGGTTGGACTCAAATCCAACCACGGATGAAGTGAAAACAGAATTACTAGACACATACGGACTAAACACAATTCAAATATATAAAATGAGAACAACATACAGACCACTATACCTAGTAATAACCAACAGCGACATCACTTTGACTAAACTAAGCAGAGACATAAAATACTTAACATACACAAGTATCACCTGGGAGCGCCACATAAACAAAAAGCGCATTATCCAATGCCACAGGTGCCAGGGGTGGGGGCACGCCACGGCAAACTGCAGGCTCCTTCCTCGCTGCCTGAAATGCGCCCAGGCGCATCCAACTACCACCTGCACCAAACCACCAACAACAAGCGCCAAATGCGCCAACTGCAGTGGAGACCACACTGCAAATCATACAGGTTGCCCAACATACCTGCAAAAAATTAAATTTATAGAATCAAAAAACCCTTATAAAACCAAAACCAATACATACCTCCCCGCACCACTCCCTCCTACCAACGCCTGGTCGAAAAATCAAATCCAACTACCTCATCCACTTCCGCTCAGCCACCACAACTTAACACACAAGAATATCCCGAGCTTCCTCGTTCCAACCCTTCCACAGAACGACCCCAGCCGCAACCCCAACCTACAAATCTAGAAACAAATGAAATAGCTAACATGGATGAATTTTCAGACGTTATGCATGAAATTAATACCTACATTAATCTAAAACAAGCCTTGGACAAACTTAAAGCCCTAGCAGCCACGCTGAAGACGACGCATCCCAGCCAGAGGATGATGGTACTGTTCGGCTTTTTCAATGATGAGTAAGGCATGATATGAAT
This sequence comes from Nebria salina, assembly GCA_944039245.1. Classification (NCBI taxonomy): domain Eukaryota; kingdom Metazoa; phylum Arthropoda; class Insecta; order Coleoptera; family Carabidae; genus Nebria; species Nebria salina. The sequence goes on from OX063268.1 coordinate 18,129,301, forward strand.
ATATAACATATCCTCCTGGAACGCAAATGAAATACTGAGTATGTAAGAGCAACTTAAATACTTCCTTCATAAACACAAATACATATCATAATAATAACAAGACCTATAAACACAAATAAACCTCACACTCTAAACGCAACACATAAAGCTACTATCATAAGACTCCACACTACTCAAAAACACCACAAAACTATTACCTGTAACATAACGTCAACACACGGCCACAACATCCCCGTCAAAATTGAAACATACGAAACACAAGTTGCTCTAACAGACCCTTCCATATTCCGTGAGCACGTCCAGTAGGATACGCAATTTTGAAATAATAATCCGAATTGCGGAACTTAATCATCTTGAAAAATCTGAAGCAAACAAATACATTAAAATGTCAACAATAACATAACCAAACATATATAGTTCACATGGGAGGGCACCACCAGTCGCAGTGTTGCCAACGAAAGCATAATCAAAATTGTCAAAATAATAACAAAAGTTTTAAAACCTGTATATATATTGTAAATATTGTAAATATTAGTTTAAGTTAGTTTGTAAGATATTTAAAATGGGTTTTACCGGCACCTCCTTTCCCATAAAAGCAATCCTAACACAAAATTTGTAACTAAATCAAAACATTCTGACATTTACACAATTATTTGTAATTACACAACACAATCACACCAAGATTTACATTCTCTGTGAGTAAGAACTCTTCTAAATACCCGCATATGTTCCAAATATATGTTATTATTAATATAATGTATGTAAAATATATTTCTATATAAATAAAGACTATTGGAAAAGAAAAGAAAGAGTTTCTCGTCTGAACACCGAAGTTATGCGACGCCAGGCGTAGTCAGTACTTGGATGGGTGACCACCTGGAAACACAACGTGTCGTTGTTTTTTTCTTTCAGCACACCTAACATCTACCGGACTTGATAAGCTTGCGTATCAATCAATCTGCATCTACCAGAATTAATAATAGTTAAGCAAGCAATTGTAGAATATCTCAACCTTGTTTGGCATTGAATAACTTCTCCAAACACCTCGTACGAAGCTATAAATGATATATATTCTGCGTCCGGTTACCATTCCTTTCCTTTATCAAAGCACCTTGGAAAGATATACGAGCGTTTGAATAACCATAGACTCACCTGGTTTCTGTAGTCTAGTCAGGATCTGTCCAGACATGATATAGGCTGTTGCACTTTTCACATTGCAGACGCTATTTGTAAACACATAAATAAACATATGCCACTTTAGTGACATAAATGAGTAGCAGCCAAATTTGAATGTTGGAAATTTCAAACAGACAACAACAGATGCCTTTGGACCACTAGGGTTAAGCGGCGCCGACCTTTGATAGGATTAGGACGGATGACCGCCTTCAGAATACTTTTTGTTGTATAAAGGCCCATTAAAAATACGGAAAATGATCGACCTTAAGTGGCCAGCACATTTAGCCGAAATAAAAAGATTGAAAAGCAAGTAATTTATTTTTTAAACCTTTTTATAAATTTCATGTTCATGTATTTAAAATAAAATCCTAATCATATTTGTAACAACGATCATACTGCGTCTTAAGTACCGGTTCTCGTCTAGTCGAAGTCTTAACTTCATATTTAGCGGACGTGTCATATGCGCAGCCAGTGTGATTTAATTCAGTGCTTACAAAACGGGTTTTTACTTTGTTTCATTCTGTTCAGAACCAAATTTTTTTCACTTTCTAACCTAGTTTTTCATTCAACCACATGTTTGAAATAGAAAACAAGGAATGGGCGTCAGCCAAACTGGCTTTAAAAGCCTTGAAGCGACGAGAGAAAAGCGAAAAATTTAACCCAACCGTAGTCCTGAACATCACAAAGAAAAAACGAACCACAATCGACGGCTTCCAGTCGGACATTTCTGTACCGTCAACCTCTGGAGAGAGTCTACCGCCTACTTGTGACTTTACACAACAGGAACCAGAACAAGAATTGGACAGAAACATAACTAACATGGAGGAGGACGAACCCTCCAATCCACCCTCAACAAGCACGGCTGCAATAAACAAGGTGAGTGACATATTCACTACTAAAACGCCTACCCATACAATTATAAACAAATAATTAATTGATGACAACTCGGGAAATAAATTCATAATTCCTAAAAAAACCGCAAAAGTCCCAAGGCCAACTAAACGCTCAACAACTAAGACATCGATCAAATACACATCTCTAACTGACGAAAGTGACTCCGATATCGACGGTGAGCGGGAGACCGAAGACGAACTAGCGACGATTAAAAAACCCAATTCTAGACCATCCCCTCCTATAATAATCCCGGGAATCGCCACAAACCAGAGCTCGATACACGCCTTCCTCAACGACAACGTTGTAAAGGGGTTTTACATAAAATACACGAACAACAACACAAACCTATACATAAACGACGAAACAGAGCGACAGGATTTAATGAAACTGTTTAATACGGACGAAAAACTACAATACTACACTTACACGGACAAACAATCAAAAACACACGCTTTTGTTTTGCACGGGCTAGACAACGCCCCCCGGGACCCAAGCAAAATCGCACAAGAAATGAAAATTCTATATAATATTGACACAATCAAAATATTCAAAATGCGAACTAATTTCCGACCTCTCTACCTCATCACAATGCCAAGCGATAATACTTTAAACCAACTTAACGCTCACTGCAAATATCTATTTCACACTCGAATAACCTGGGAGCGTCACACCAATAAAAAGCGCATCATCCAATGCCACAGATACCAGCAATGGGGTCACGCTACCTCGAACTGCCGACTAAATCCGAAATGTCTGAAATGTGCGAAAAACCACCTAACATCAACATGCTTAAAGCCAACTACGGAGCCAGCTAAATGCGCGAACTGTTCAGGCGCGCATCCAGCCAACTCAATAGAATGCCCAACTTACATAAATAAGATCAAGGTCATGGATGATCAGCTGAAGAAAAGACGCCCACCGACTACAGTCAAGCAAACATTCATACCCGCACCCCTCCCGCAATTTAACAAATGGAAACACAAACTCCCTCCAACAACCCAACAAACATTTATACCTAACAACTTTAACTTCCCCTCGCTCCCTCAAAAAAATAATTCAATTCCCCCACCATCTCCTAACTCTATCCAACTTACTCCTGCTCCCAACAATAATGACCAAGCTAACATAAATAATCTGTTCACAGAAATCACCAACTTAAAACAACTTGTCAACTTAGACAATATGATAAGGGCTTTACATGACCTAAATATCCAGCTGGCCAAATGCAACACACAAACCGAAAAATTCACAGCATTCATCAATTTCTCCAACAACATAGAAGCCTACAACATTTAATCATCGCCCAACAACAGCATCACAACCAGAACAACAAATCTATCAACATATTCTCTTGGAACGCAAACGGAATATTGGGTAAGATGGGGGAGCTTATTCAATTTATTCACTCACATAACATTCACATCATGCTCATCAATGAAACTCATCTCTCTCCCCTTCATATTATCAAAACACGATCATACACTACAATCAGAAAAGACAGACCCCTCTAGGACCACAAACCAGCTGGAGGCGTTGCAATGCTTATTAAAAACACAGTCAATTATACACTTATAGACTCTCCACCCTCACACTAGAAACACTCACAATTAAACTCACAGACAACACTTATATCACCGCTGCATACAACCGCCCCACTAATCATTTTACCCGCGCAGATCTCTCATCACTCTTACACAAAAACAAAACCCTCCTAGTGGGAGACCTAAACGCATGCCACCCCGACTGGGGCTGCAACAGACTTAACCCAAACAGACGCATCTTATATCATTACACAAACTCGCACACATTCATCATACAATCACCAGACTCACCCATCCCCTTCCCAGAGAACGGCATGACCCCTACCATCATTGACATAATCATAAACAAAAACGTACCCAACCTCACCCGCCCAGAATCCCTCACCGAACTCAATTCTGACCACAACCCTATCCTCTTTCAACTACACAACATTTACACAGAGACGCATACCCGACGCATCACTTCGTTCATGAACACTGACTGGACAGGGTTCCGAAAGACCTTGGACACTAAAATTAAAATCAACAACAACATACGGACTACAATAGAACTTGACAATGAAATTCACTCATTTACACAACACATTCAATCAGCAAAACACAAACACTCAAAAATCATACAAATCGAAACACGACACGACCCTTTCCCTGCATATATCAAACAATTCATTATCGACAGAAACTACGTGAGAAGACGGTGGCAAACCACAAACGACTACAAATACAGACTAGAACTAAAAATAATGAACTCAATCATAAAAACCGAAATTAAAAAACACCGTAACGACATTTGGACTCAAGAACTTTCCACCCTCAAGCCCTTCGACAACACCCTATGGAAATTAACACGAAACCTCAAAAAACCCTTTAAACCCTCATTGACAACAACCTAGAAGCATCGACTGACGCTCATAAAACCAAACACATCGCTCAGACATTCGAAAGCGCTCATATATCAGCCACCCCGCATTCACCTGAACAAACTGCCATCATTCAGTCCACACTCACGTACTTAGACGAGACTGACGACTAAGACCCCATAATCATACGCAAATTCCTTACAAATCCTTCAGAACTAATACAAATAATAAAAACACTCCCTAATCGCATATCCCCTGGTCCCGACTCCATTGAAAACATCATTCATAAAAATCTATCCAAAAAAGCCATTGCCCAACTCAATTATATAATAAACTCCATTTTCCGCCCTAACCACTTCCCTGCTGCCTGGAAAACTGCCATAGTTCATCCCATCCCAAAACCAAATAAAAACCACATCCTGCCCACCAGCTACCGTCCCATCAGCCTCTTAAATACCCTAGCTAAACTCACAGAAAAAATAATACTTATCAGATTAGAAGTCATAGATAAAAAGCAAAAAATCACACCTGATTTTCAGTTTGGCTTTCGGCCTAAACACAATACTGTCCAGCAGGTGTGCAGAATTGCCATTAACTTTAATAAACACAATGTACCTGTCATGACCCTATTAGACATAGAGAAGGCATTTGACCGAGTTTGGATAATAGGGTTAATCCACAAATTAATAAATATTAACTTCCCTACCTTCCTAGTTAAATTTATACACTCCTACCTGTCAGACCGCTCCTTCATAGTTAAAATAAACAACACATTCTCCAATCCCAAACCAATTAGGGCAGGAATTCCCCAAGGCAGCGTCCTAGGTCCAAAACTATTCAACCTGTACCTTGCGATTTCCCCACCTTCTCCAAGACGAGCACCGCACTCTACGCCGACGACACGGCCATCTACGCACACAGCTTCAGTGCGCAGGTGGCCACCCGACAAACCCAAATACACATGAACATACTTCAACAATACAACGACAAGTGGAAAATCACAATTAACGCCGACAAGACAGAAACCACCGTCTTCTCACGTAAATTCACTAACATCAAAGTCCTCGCCCCCCTAATCATAAACAAAATCAAAATCATCCCACAAAAACCGACGAAATACCTCGGACTAAATTTACAATACAGACTGACGCACATACATCACATCCAAAAATCAATCCACAACGCCCAAAATTCGCTCCGACAAATCTACCCCTTACTTGCCCGAAATAGCTCCGTCAACACCAAAAATAAAATCCTACTATATAAATCCCTCCAACGTCCCATCATTTCATACGCGGCCCCAGTCTGGGGTGGTGCGTCAAAAACCTCCCTTTAAAGCATTGCAACGCTTCCAAATTAAATGCCTAAGACTAGCCACAAACTCATCGCGATACATAAATATAACAGACTTACACGAAATTACTAACATGCCATACATTACAGACTACATCGACCACATATCACAGACATTTTACACAAAGTCACTCACACACCATAACCCTCTCATTAAAAACATCACATCCATTAGATGCCAAAATGCGCCATTCAATTTAAAAAATAGGCTTCCCTACCAATCATACCCAATATTCCGTCAGCAGCTTCTAAATGAGCAACCCGCATGATATATATGCAAAAACAATAACAAACAAAAAAATAATAATAAAAAACCAAAACAAAAATTGTTAAAACAATGTTAGATATAAGTTTTATTGAATTAAGGATAGTATATAAGTTTTATGTTAAGCGAAAAAAAAAAATGTATATTTGGTCGTAAAATGGGTTTTGACCACTCCCTTCCCATGTACAAACCATATTTCATTGAACAAAATCACAATTAATGTAAAATAAAAATGCACGCATTCACACATTTGTAATTCACTCATAATTCATTGGTACACTCCCTGTGAGTAGGTACTCTGACAAAACCCACCATGTGTTCCAATATAGATTAAGTAATCTGTAATAAAAAGTAAGTGAATAATAAAGTTTTGCTGAAATGAAAAAAAAAGTGGTTCTCGTCTGATTACCGCAGTTAAACGACGCCAGGCGTAGTCAGTACTTGGATGGGTGACCACCTGGGAACACAACGTGTCGTTGTTTTTTACTTTCTGCACACCGAACATCTACCGGACTTGATAAGCTTGCGTATGCAATCAATCTGCATCTACCAGAATTAATAATAGTAAAGCAAGCAATTGTAGAATATCTCAACCTTGTTTGGCATTGAATAACATCTCCAAACACCTCGTACGAAGCTATAAACGATATATATTGCGTCCGGTTATCATTCCTTTCCTTTATCAAAGCACCTTGGAAAGATATACGAGCTTTTGATTAACCATAGACTCACCTGGTTTCTGTAGGCTAGTCAGGATCTGTCCAGAATTGATATAGGCTGTATTCTCACCTTATTGCACTTTTCACATGGCAGACGCTATTTGTAAACACATAAATAAACATATGCCACTTTAGTGTCATAAATGAGTAGCAGCCAAATTTGAATGTTGGAAATTTCAAACAGACAACAACAGATGCCTTTGGACCACTAGGGTTAAGTGGCGCCGACCTTTGATAGGACTTGGACGGGTGACCGCCTTGAGAATATTTTTTTGTTGTATTTTAGTCCATAAATAATACAGAAAATGATCCACCTTAAGTGGCCAGCACATTTAGCCGAAATACTAAGCCACCAACAACACATCAAACACACACTATCAAAAGCACGCGCCGTCAATCGCAACCTCTACCCTTTACTTGTCAAATACAGCTCCCTCACATTAAAAAACAAATAACTCATATATACATCAATCATTCGCCCCATCATCATGTATGCAACCCCAGTCTGGTGCAACGCGCCGACCACCCTTACACTAGCACTGCAACGCTTTCAAAACAAATGTTTAAGACTGGCGACCAACTCTGGACGTTACACACGAATTACACAACTACACGAAGACACTAACATACCATACATTACAGATTACATACAAGAAACATCACCAAAATTTTACAAAAATACACAATATAATTCAAACACACTCATAAAAAACATTACACAAATCCGCGACAACAACATTACAAGTAAACTCAAACACAAGTTACCCTATCAAAACGTACCCATATTTCCAGAGGGGTTTCATGACCAGAACACATAACACTAACACGCACAACAACACTGTACACTACTAACACACACGCACACTACACAACAGAAAACAAAACATATTCTCATACACAAGTATGTACATCCATCACCAACAAACATGTAAATATTTTAAATTAGTTAAGTTAGTTTGTAAGTTTTAACAAAAATATTGTTTTCAATATATTAAATGGGTTTTTTGGCACCTCCTTTCCAACAAAATACAATCCTAACACGCAATGTACAACAAAATTTTATAACAAAAACAATCACACAATATTCAAGCGAACAAAGCAATAACACACATACACAGATATACACTCCCATTGTGAGTAGGGGCTCTGACAAAACCAACCACGTTAACCACACATTAGTATATAAGTATGATTGTAATTAAAATTAAAATAAATAAAGAAAGTTGAAAATGATAATGGTTCTCGTCTGAACACCGGAGTTAAACGACGCCAGGCGTAGTCAGTTCTTGGATGGGTGATCACCTGGGAACACAACGTGTCGTTGTTTTTTACTTTCTGTACACCTTACAACTACCGGACTTGATATGCTTGCGTATGCAATCAATCTGCATCTACCAGAATTAATAATATTTAGGCAAGCAATTCTAGAATATCTCAACCTTGTTTGGCATAAAATTACATCTCCAAACACCTCGTACGAAGCTATAAATGATATATACTGCGTCCGGTTATCATTCCTTTCATTTATCAAAGCACCTTGGAAAGATATACGAGCGTTTGGTTAACCATAGACTCACCTGGTTTCTGTAGTCTAGTCAGGATCTGTCCAGAATTGATATAGGCTGTGTTCTCACCTTATTGCACTTTTCACATTGCAGACGCTATTTGTAAACACAGTAATAAACTTATGCCACTTTAGTGTCATAAATGAGTAGCAGCCAAATTTGAATGTTGGAAATTTCAAACAGACAACAACAGATGCCTTTGGACCAGCCCATAAATAATAAAGAAAATGAACCAGCTTAAGTGGCCAGCACATTAAGCCGAAATCAATAGATTGAAAAGCAAGTAATTTATTTATTAAACCTTTTTATAAATTTCATGTTCATGTATTTAAAATAAAATCCTAATAATGTTTGTAACAACGATCATACTGCGTCTAAAGTACCGGTTCTCGTCTGATCACCGAAGTAAAACGACACCAGGCGTAGTCAGTACTTGGATGGGTGATCACCTGGGAACACAACGTGTCGTTTTTTACTTTCTACACACCTAACATCTACCGGACTTGATAAGCTTGCGTATGCAATCAATCTGCATCTACCAGAATTAATAATATTTATGCAAGCAATTGTAGAATAACTCAACCTTGTTTGGCATTGAATTACATCTCTTAACACCTCGTATGAAGCTATAAATGATATATACTGCGTCCGGTTATCATTCCTTTCCTTTATCAAAGCACCTTGGAAAGATATACGAGCGTTTGATTAACCATAGACTCACTTGGTTTCTGTAGTCTAGTCAGGATCTGTCTAGAATTGATATAGGCTGCATCCTCACCTTATTGCACTTTTCACATTGCAGACGCTATTTGTAAACACATAAATAAACATATGCCACTTTAGTGTCATAAATGAGTAGCAGCCAAATTTGAATGATGGAAATTTCAAACAGACAACAACAGATGCCTTTGGACCAGCCCATAAATAATACAAAAAATGATCCAGCTTATGTGGCCAGCACATTCAGCCGAAATCAATAGACTGAAAAGCAAGTAATTAATTAATTAAACTTTTTTAAAATTTCATGTTCACGTATTTAAAATAAAATCCTAATAATGTTTGTAACAACGATCATACTGCGTCTAAGGTACCGGTTCTCGTCTGATCACCGAAGTTAAACGACGCCAGGCGTAGTCAGTTCTTGGAAGGGTGACCACCTGGGAACACAACGTGTCGTTGTTTTTCACTTTCTGCACACCTAACATCTACCGGACTTGATAAGCTTGCGTATGCAATCAATCTGCATCTACCAGAATTAATAATATTTAAGCAAGCAATTGTATAATATCTAAACCTTGTTTGGCATTGAATTACATCTCCAAACACCTCGTATGAAGCTATAAATGATATATTCTGCTTCCTTTCCTTTATCAAAGTACCTTGGAAAGATATACGAGCGTTTGATTAACCATAGACTCACTTGGTTTCTGTAGTCTAGTCAGGATCGGTCCAGAATTGATATAGGCTGCATCTTTACCTTATTGCACTTTTCACATCGCAGACGCTATTTGTAAAGACATAAATAAACATATGCCACTTTGGTGTCATAAGTGAGTAGCAACCAAATTTGAATGTTGGAAATTTCAAACTGACAACAACAGATGCATTTGGACCAGCCCATAAATAATACAGAAAATGATGCAGCTTAAGTGGCCAGCACATTCAGCCGAAATCAAATAATTGAAAAGCAAGTAATTAATTTATTAAACCTTTGAATAAATTTCATGTTCATGTATTTAAAATAAAATCCTAATCATATTTGTAACAACGATCATACTGCGTCTAAAGTACCGGTTCTTGTCAGATCACCGAAGTTAAACGACGCCAGGCGTAGTAAGTTCTTGGATGGGTGACCACCTGGGAACACAACGTGTCGTTGTTTTTCACTTTCTGCACACCTAACATCTACCGGACTTGATAAGCTTGCGTATGCAATCAATCTGCATCTACTAGAATTAATAATATTTAAGCAAGCAATTGTAGAATATCTCAACCTTGTTTGGCATTGAATAACATCTCCAAACACCTCGTACGAAGCTATAAATGATATATACTGCGTCCGGTTATCATTCCTTTCCTTTATCAAAGCACCTTGGAAAGATATACGAGCGTTTGATTAACCATAGACTCACCTGGTTTCTGTAGTCTAGTCAGGATCTGTCCAGAATTGATATAGGCTGTATCCTCACCTTATTGCACTATTCACATTGCAGACGCTATTTGTTAGCACATAAATAAACATATGCCACTTTGGTTTCACAAATGAGTAGCAGCCAAATTTGAATGTTGGAAATTTCAAACAGACAACAACAGATGCCTTTGGACCACTAGGGTTAAGCGGCGCCGACCTTCGATAGGACTTGGACGGGTGACCGCCTTCAGAATACTTTTTTGTTGTATTTAAGCCCATAAATAATACAGAAAATGATCCACCTTAAGTGGCCAGCACATTTAGCCGAAATAAAAAGATTGAAAAGCAAGTAATTAATTTATTCAACCTTTTTATAAATTTCATGTTCATGTATTTAAAATAAAATCCTAACCGTATTTGTAACAACGATCATACTGCGTCTAAAGTACCGGTTCTCGTCTGATCACCGAAGTTAAACGACGCCAGGCGTAGTCAGTACTTGGATTGGTGACCACCTGGGAACACAACGTGTCGTTGTTTTTTACTTTCAGCACACCTAACATCTACCGGACTTGATAAGCTTGCGTATCAATCAATCTGCATCTACCAGAATTAATAATAGTTAAGCAAGCAATTGTAGAATATCTAAACCTTGTTTGGCATTGAATAACATCTCCAAACACCTCGTACGAAGCAATAAATGATATATATTCTGCGTCCGGTTATCATTCCTTTCCTTTATCAAAGCAACTTGGAAAGATATACGAGCGTTTAGTTAACCATAGACTCACCTGGTTTCTTTAGTCTAGTCAGGATCTGTCCAGAATTGATATATGCTATATCCTCACCTTATTGCACTTTTCACATTGCAGACGCTATTTGTAAACACATAAATAAACATATGCCACTTTAGTGTCATAAATGAGTAGCACCCAAATTTGAAAGATAGAAATTTCAAACAGAAAACAACAGATGCCTTTGGACCACTAGGGTTAAGCGCCGCCGACCTTTGATAGGACTTGGACGGGTGACCGCCTTCAGAATACTTTTTTGTTGTATTTAAGCCCATAAATAATACATAAAATGATCCACCTTATGTGGCAAGCACATTTAGCCGAAATAAAAAGATTGACAAGCAAGTAATTTATTTATTAAACCTTTTTATAAATTTCATGTTCATGTATTTAAAATAAAATCCTAATAGTATTAGTAACAACGATCATACTGCGTCTAAAGTACTGGTTCTCGTCTGATCACCCAAGTTAAACGACGCCAGGCGTAGTCAGTACTTGGATGGGTGACCACCTGAGAACACAACGTGTCGTTGTTTTTTACTTTCAGCACACCTCACATCTACCGCACTTGATAAGCTTGCGTATCATTCAATCTGCATCTACCAGAATTAATAATAGTTTGGCAGGCAATTGTAGAATATCTCAACCTTGTTTTTCACTGAATAACATCTCCAAACACCTCGTACGAAGCTATAAATGATATATATACTGCGTCCGGTTATCATTCCTTTCCTTTATCAAAGCACCTTGGAAAGATATACGAGCGTTTAATTAACCATAGACTCACCTGGTTTCTGTAGTCTAGTCAAGATCCGTCCACAATTGATATAGGCTGTATCTTCACCTTATTGCACTTTTCACATTGCAGACGCTATTTGTAAACACATAAATAAACATATGCCACTTTAGTGTCATAAATGAGTAGCAGCCAAATTTGAATGTTAGAAATTTCAAACAGACAACAACAGATGCCTTTGGACCACTAGGGTTAAGCGGCGCCGACCTTTGATAGGACTTGGACGGGTGACCGCCTTAAGAATACTTTTTTGTTGTATTTAAGCCCATAAATAATACAGAAAATGATTTACCTTAAGTGACTAGCACATGTAGCCCAAATAAAAAGATTGAAAAGCAAGTAATTAATTTATTCAACCTTTTTATAAATTTCATGTTCATGTATTAAGAATAAAATCCTAATAATTTTTGTAACAACGATCATAGTGCGTCTAAAGTACCGGTTCTCGTCTTATTCCGAGTTCAACCTTTGCAGTGTGCGGACGTATTCACAGAAGCCACTCATAGCGTATCTCTATCTTTCTATTTAATCAGTTCCTAACCGAAAAATTAGTTCCACTGTTAATGAACGAACATACAAAAACAATCAAAGTGATCGCGAAAGTGACCCGTAGGTCACAACGTCTTAGTGACCAAAGACTATTACTTTCACTTTCACAGGGCGAGGCCAAAACCTCCCCCTCGCAGACACAATCTAAACAGCTTGCTGCGGGAGCAGCAGTTATTGTGGACCACAACCCAACAACAACAACAACAACGATGGACACGGCACCCTCAGGACCTCAAACTACCCCTAACACAACAACTCTAACGACAACGGACAAGAAAAAGGTTAGTGACATGTTTACCACGCGGCAGACATCACAAACGATGACTAAAACTACGACAACACCCAGCAAAATCAGACAGCGGTCCGCGGATGACGAAGATCCAAGGGCTTTTAAGCAACCCAAGCGGACCGCCAGACCCAGACCAACCGTGACGAAAAACCCGACAAATACACGAAACAAATACGACCCGCTAACAGACACAGAAGACACAGACAATGACAATGAAACTGACACAGACATCCCCGTATTCAAGAAACCCCAAAGACAGATCAGACGCAGACCCCCCCCATCCTATCATCATCCCTGGAATTCCCAAAAACACGACAGACGTAACAAAATACATAACGACATACGTGACCAAAGGATTTCCCTACAAATACACAAACAATAACACAAACAATAACACAAACTTATACATTCACGACGAGACAGAGAGACAAAACTTAATTACGGACCTGAACGCTGACGACACACTACAATACTACACGTACACGGACCGAACAATTAAGACTCATGCGTTCATGCTACGTGGACTAGACAACGACCCGACAATCGAAGAACTGACACAAGAACTTAAAGACAACGACATTGACGCAATAAAAATTTTCAAAATGAGAAATACGCGGCGCCCCCTATACCTGATAACGGCCAACAATAAACACACTGTGGCACAGCTGAGCAACGATGTAAATTATCTCTTCCACACGAAAGTGATGTGGGAGAGGCACATAAATCAAAAGAGAATTATTCAGTGCCACAGGTGCCAGCAATGGGGGCACGCCACAACCAACTGCCGACTAACACCCAAGTGCCTTAAATGCGCCAAAGCACACATGACTAATACATGCACTAAGACAGAAGACACTCCTGCCGCGTGCGCAAACTGCCACGGTGACCACCCAGCCAACAGCGTCACATGCCCTGTATACACGGCACGGATCAGACAGCTTGACCTACAAAACGACAGAAGACAGAATAACCAGACTCGCACCCAGACCTACGTAGACGCTCCCGCCCCGAGCAGCAACCACTGGCAAGCCAGAACAAAATCCACCCCGCTACTCCCAACCCCTAACACTAAACTAATCCCGAACACACAACAGAACTTCCCATCACTTCCAGTACCCAAACGCACCCCTCAACCCAGCACACAAACAAAAATAAATACCCAACAAAAAGACAACAACATGGACGACGTGACGGACCTATTCACTGAAATGAACAGACTAAACTCACTGATAAACCTGACCAACATGATCCGTGCCCTAAAAGACTTAAATAACGCCCTCGAAAGTGCGCGCAACAAGCAAGAACAATTCTCCGTCTTCATGAATTTCACGCAAAATGTACACACATACAACATCTAGAGACAAAACAACACTGAACATCAGCTCATGGAACGCTAACGGAATCATGGGTAAAGTAGGGGAGCTTACGCATTACATGAACACACACAACATTCACATCATGACACTCAACGAAACAAAACTAACGCCCACACGTAAACTCAAAATACACACATACACAACGTACAGAGCTGATAGGCCACAGCAAGGACCGGTTCCAGCTGGAGGCGTTGCAATATTGATAAAACAAAATGTCCACACACATTGTTAAATTCAGCACACACTACACTAGAGACACTTAGCATCAAACTTACAGACAACACCATAATTACAGCAGCATACAACAGACCAGCAAACAACATAACAAACGCGGATCTCGCAACACTATTACACAAAACAAAAACACTAGTGGTCGGGGACCTGAACGCGAAACACACAAACTGGGACTGCAACAGAAGCAACACAAATGGCCACACACTCAACAGATACACAAACACACACGTCGCCATCAATATGCACCCTCATACACCGACACACTACCCAGAAAATGGATCAACGCCTACAACAATCGACCTCATTATAAATAAAAATGTCCCCAACATTACACCCCCTGAATCCCTCGCTGAACTGAGTTCAGATCATAACCCAATCATCTTCACCTTACACGGTAGGCAAATACACAACACAACAAAAATCATCACATCATTCAAACACACAGACTGGCAACACTTCCGCCACACACTAGACAAACACATCACAATAAACAATAACATAAACACAACACAAGACATTGACATTGAAATACACAAATTAACACAGGCAATTAACAAAGCCAAACACAAACACTCACGCAACATAAAAACAAAAACACACAAACTTAACCTACCACAAAACATTTTAGACACAATTACACAACGCAACAATGCAAGAAGGCAATGGCAGAGGACCCGCTTCCCCCAACACCGCCAACACCTCAACGCCTTAAACACACTTATTAAAAACCAAATTAGAATACAACAGAACACAACATGGTCCCTAAAACTCTCCAGTCTAAACCCCTTTGATAATATCTTTTGGAAGCTCACCAAAAACCTCAAAAAACAATTCACCCAAATACCCACACTCACACTTACAAACGCAACCACAGCGGCTTCTGACCCTGAAAAGGCAGAAGCCATTGCTAATGAACTAGCGAACGTACACGTAATTGACACACCGCACACACAAACGCATGAGCAAATCCTACAAGAGACACAACAATTTTTAAGCACAACACACCAAACAACACACACAATCCTCGCAAAACTCCTCACAAACCCTAGAGAACTCACAAAAATAATCCGCACCCTGCCCAATCGCAAAGCTCCCGGACCAGACCGCATAGAAAACCTAATATTAAAAAACCTACCCCGAAAATCCATCGTATTATTAACGTACATAATAAATTCAATCATAAAGCTTCACCATTTCCCCGCTGCATGGAAGAGTGCCATAATCCACCCTATCCTAAAACCAAAAAAAGATCCTCACAACCCCGGCAATTATAGACCAATTAGCCTCCTTAATACCCTCTCCAAGCTGACCGAAAAGGTTATCCTATCCCGGGTAGACGATATCGATACAGGACGAAAAATTACCCCCGACATCCAATTTGGATTTAGGGCTAGGCACAATACTGTACAGCAAGTATGCAGGATCGCAACCGATATCGCTACCCAATTTAACCAAAGTAAAGTTACGGTCATGGCCCTGCTAGACATCGAAAAAGCTTTCGATAAGCTTTGGGTAGCAGGGCTCATGGCCAAATTAATCAATTACCATTTTCCACCAATCCTAATAAAATTTATCCACTCATATCTAACCAACAGATCCTTCCAAACCAAAATAAACAATTCTCTCTCAACCTCCAAACCCATAATGGCAGGAGTCCCCCAAGGCAGCGTCCTTGGACCCAAATTATTTAACCTATACCTAAGCGATTTCCCCACTTTCCAAAACACCAATACGGCTCTGTACGCAGACGACACGGCCATCTACGCGCACTCATTCAGTGCGCAGGTGGCCAACAAACAACTACAAATACACATAGATATACTACAACGCTACTGGGAGAAGTGGAAAATTAAAATCAACGCCACAAAAACTGAAACCATTGTCTTTTCACGCAAATTCACACTAAACAAAGTAATCACACCACAACAAATACACAAACAAAAAATAACGCCCACACACACGGTAAAATACCTAGGCACACACTTATACCAAACACTAAGACATGGCCAACACATATCACACACAATTAAAAAAGCCCAACACGTCATCCGAATTCTCTATCCTCTCCTAGTCCAAAACAGTTCCCTCTCTATAAAAAACAAAATCCTCATGTACACCGCAATCATTCGCCCCATACTAACATATGCAGCACCAGTTTGGTGTAACGCTTCGGCAACCGCACTAATACCATTGCAACGTCTCCAGAATAAATGCTTAAGACTGGCCACCAGCTCTGGACGATACACACGACAAACAGACCTACACGAAATCGCAAACATACCATTCATAACACAATACATAAAACAAATATCACAAAAATTTTATAAAACACAGTTAAACTCAAACACACTCACAAAACACATCACAAAATTAAGACACGACAACACTACAAATAGACTAAAGCATAAGCTCCCCTGCCAGACACTACCCATATTTTCGGAAAGCCTCCATGAGCCGAACACGTAACACAGACACACACAACAACAATGCAACACACAACACGCATCACTATACAACAATAGAGTCAACCACAGATACAGAACATTTCGCATAAATTTAATTTCCATAGAATCATCAATATTGTTAAATTTTAAATTAGTTAAGTTATTTTATAAGTTTTATTAAAATGCCATGCATTTAAATGGGTTTTTGTTCCCCCTTTTCCCATCAAACACAATCCTAACACGAATAAAATGTAAACCAAAATGAAACAGACAATAACACAATGTTTTAAGCACACAACGCAATATACACTCATACACAGATATACACTCTTTTCTGTGAGTAGGAGCTCTGATAAAACCAATCATGTGTTTCCATATTAATTAATATTAATTAATGTTTGTAAATAATTAAAATGAATAAAAAGATTTCAAAATGAAATGAATGGCTCTCGTCTGATCACCGAAGTTAAACGACGCCAGGCGTAGTCAGTACTTGGATGGGTGACCACCTGGGAACACAACGTGTCGTTGTTTTTTACTTTCAGCACACCTTACTTCTACCGGACTTGAAAAGCTTACGTATGCAATCAATCTGCATCTACCAGAATTAATAATATTTAAGCAAGCAATTGTAGAATATCTCAACCTTGTTTGGCATTGAATTACATCTCCAAACACCTCGTACGAAGCTATAAATGATATATACTGCGTCCGGTTAACATTCCTTTCCTTTATCAAAGCACCTTGGAAAGATAAACGAGCGTTTGATTAACCATAGACTCACCTGGTTTCTGTAGTCAAGTCAGGATCTGTCCAGAATTATATAGGCTGTATCCTCACCTTATTGCACTTTTCACATTGCAGACGCTATTTGTAAACACATAAATAAACATATGCCACTTTAGTGTCATAAATGAGTAGCAGCCCAATTTGAATGTTGGAAATTTCAAACAGACCACAACAGATGCCTTTGGACCACTAGGGTTAAGCGGCGCCGACCTTTGATAGGACTTGGACGGGTGACCGCCTTCAGAATACTTTTTTGTTGTATTTAAGCCCATAAATAATACAGAAAATGATCCACCTTAAGTGGCCAGCACATTTAGCCGAAATAAAAAGATTGAAAAGCAAGTAATTTATTTATTAAACCTTTTTATAAATTTCATGTTCATGTATTTAAAATAAAATCCTAATCGTATTTGTAACAACGATCATACTGCGTCTAAAGAACCGGTTCTCGTCTATTTTCTGAGTCCGACCGTCGAACGGTACAGACGTGTTCCGTACTGCTACCTCTGACGTCGTGCTATAGCTAATAGTTATCTCACCATAACTGTGACTGTGTGCGTGATTATAAACGCATCAGAACCGGTCTCAAGCGGTTCAATCATAGTTTTATTGTGTTACGTCTACACACTGACGTTTGTGTTCATATATATACATAACTCTTTTTAACAAAAACACAAGTGAATACCGTTTAAAAAAAGAGCAACCTGCCTTGTGGCACATGCAACAAAACTGTGAAAACTTTACCAAATAACAACCAAAACTGGCAATTAAGAATAAAATACTCAGGGACAACGTCCGTGTGAACCCTTTCACCAGCAGGAGCCTATCTCCAGTGGGAACACAGCAACCCACATCCACAATAGCGGTACACTACGAGCTTGGGCAACCTAACAGATACCCTGCAAGAAGCAAACCACCAGAATATGGAGGAAGACACTCCACCGGAGTCTGAACAAAAATCGCTCCCCAACTCAGTCGCGCTAAAAACAAAAGTGAGTGATCTATTCAAAACCAAGCCCGCCGTGGAACAAAAGGCAAAAACTAGGCACACAGCACCCGAACATGAACACACCAGGGAATTTAAGAAACCCCGCAAAACTGCCAAACATCCTACTATCCCCACCAAACAACCAACCACTACAAAAAACAAATACAAGTCACTGACAGATAACGATGAAACAGACTCGGACGAAGACGACATCCCTAAAAAGACTGAAACTAAACGACAAAGACCTCCTCCCCCAATAATTATCCCTACAATCCCGGACAACGTGGACAAACTGACAAAATACAAAGAAACATTTGCCACTAAAGGGTATCACTTAAAATTTACTAACAACAACACTAACGTATACATGACGGACGAGCAAGAAAGACAATCACTTATCCAAGACATGAACCAGGACCACAACTGACATTACTATACATACACCAACAAACAGGAAAAGACGCACGCCTTCGTCTTGAGGGGGCTCGACAACGCCCCCGAGCCAGAGGAACTCAAAATGGAATTAGGTCACCACGGAGTTGAAGCACACAAAGTGTTTCGCCTCAAAAACACCAGGAGGCCCCTGTACCTAATAACCACCAACAGCAGTCACAGAACCAAATCTTTAAATGCTAACGTCGGAACCAAATATTTATACGACATCAAAATTGAATGGGAGAGGCACATTAACAGCAAAATAATCATTCAATGCCATCGATGCCAACAGTGGGGGCACGCCACCAGCAACTGCAGGCTCCGTCCTCGCTGCCTAAAATGTGCGCAGGGCCATCTCACACACACGTGTACAAAAACGCCGGACACGCCCGCCACGTGCGCCAATTGCAATGGCGCGCACCCGGCGAATTACACTGAATGCCCTGCGTACAAGACAAAGCTGAGGCAGGCTGAGGCAAATAAACCCGTAGCCCCCGCAAGGTACACTGACGCGCCTCTCCCCTCCATTAATAGATGGAACACACAACCGAACACAACAACGCGGCCCTTACCCAAACAACAACAACAAAGACAAGAACGTCAGCAACAATCACAACCACAAAGACAACAATCGCAAGAACAACGACCACAACAGCAACTACAAGAACAACAACAACCACAACCACAACAACAACAACAACAACAACAACAACAACAACAACAACAACAACAACAACAACAACAACAACAACAACAACAACAACAACAACAACAACAACAACAACAAACACAACCAGAACAACAACTAGACACCGATAACATTACGGACCTGTTTGCAGAAATGGACAAACTTAACAAAACAATCAACATCGACAACATGCTCAGGGCAATAAAGGATCTCAACATTGCCCTAGCCCGAGCGAAGAACAAATCAGAACACTTCACCATATTCATCACATTCGCCAAAAATGTCCACACATACAACATTTGGGTACAAACAAACACTAAACATATGCTCGTGGAACGCCAATGGAATAATGGGCAAGGCAGGTGAGCTTACACACTTTCTCAAAACACACAACATACACATCTGTCTAATCAACGAAACAAAACTGAACGTTACACACAAATTTAAGACACACACATACACAACCTACAGGGCTGACAGGCCGAACCAGGGACGGGTGTCCTCTGGAGGCGTTGCTATCCTGGTTAAAAACAACGTTCCACACACACTTATACCCAGCCCACAACCACATTAATAATATTTAAGCAAGCAATTGTAGAATATCTCAACCTTGTTTGGCATTGAATTACATCTCCAAACACCTCGTACGAAGCTATAAATGATATATACTGCGTCCGGTTAACATTCCTTTCCTTTATCAAAGCACCTTGGAAAGATATACGAGCGTTTGATTAACCATAGCCTCACCTAGTTTCTGTAGTCTAGTCAAGATCTTTCCAGAATTGATATAGGCTGTATCCTCACCTTATTGCACTTTTCACATTTCAGATGCTATTTGTAAACACATAAATAAACGTATGCCACTTTAGTGTCATAAATGAGTAGCAGCCAAATTTGAATGTAAGAAATTTCAAACAGACAACAACAGATGCCTTTGGACCACTAGGGTTAAGCGGCGCCGACCTTTGATAGGATTTGGACGGGTGACCGCCTTAAGAATACTTTTTTTCTGTATTTTAGCCCATAAATAATACAGAAAATGATTTACCTTAAGTGACTAGCACATGTAGCCGAAATAAAAAGATTGAGAAGCAAGTAATTAATTTGTTCAACCTTTTTATAAATTTCATGTTCATGTATTTAAAATAAAATCCTTATAATTTTTGTAACAACGATCATACTGCGTCTAAAGTACCGGTTCTCGTCTGATCAACGAAGTTAAACGACGCCAGGCGTAGTCAGTACTTGGATGGGTGACCACCTGGGAACACAACGTGTCGTTGTTTTTTACTTTCAGCACACCTAACATCTACCGGACTTGATAAGCTTGCGTATCAATCAATCTGCATCTACCAGAATTAATAATAGTAAAGCAAGCAATTGTAGAATATCTCAACCTTGTTTGGCATTGAATAACATCTCCAAACACCTCGTACGAAGCTATAAATGATATATATACTGCGTCCGGTTATCATTCCTTTCCTTTATCAAAGCACCTTGGAAAGATATACGAGCGTTTGATTAACCATAGACTCACCTGGTTTCTGTAGTCTAGTCAGGATCTGTCCAGAATTGATATTGCACTGTTCACATTGCAGACGCTATTTGTAAACACATAAATAAACATATGCCACTTTAGTGTCATAAATGAGTAGCAGCCCAATTTGAATGTTGGAAATTTCAAACAGACCACAACAGATGCCTTTGGACCACTAGGGTTAAGCGGCGCCGACCTTTGATAGGACTTGGACGGGTGACCGCCTTAAGAATACTTTTTTCTGTATTTTAGCCCATAAATAATACAGAAAATGATTTACCTTAAGTGACTAGCACATGTAGCCGAAATAAAAAGATTGAAAAGCAAGTAATTAATTTATTCAACCTTTTTATAAATTTCATGTTCATGTATTTAAAATAAAATCCTAATAATTTTTGTTACAACGATCATACTGCGTCTAAGGTACCGGTTCTCGTCTGATCACCGAAGTTAAACCACGCCAGGCGTAGTCAGTACTTGGATGGGTGACCACCTGGGAACACAACGTGTCGTTGTTTTTTACTTTCTGCACACCTAACATCTACCGGACTTGATAAGCTTGCGTATGCAATCAATCTGCATCTACCAGAATTAATAATATTTAAGCAAGCAATTGTTGAATATCTAAACCTTGTTTGGCATTGAATTACATCTCCAAACACCTCGTACGAAGATATAAATGATATATATACTGCGTCCGGTTATCATTCCTTTCCTTTATCAAAGCACCTTGGAAAGATATACGAGCGTTTGATTAACCTTAGACTCACCTGGTTTCTGTAGTCAAGTCAGGATCTGTCCAGAATTATATAGGCTGTCCTCACCTTATTGCACTTTTCACATTGCAGACGCTATTTGTAAACACATAAATAAACATATGCCACTTTAATGTCATTAATGAGTAGCAGCCAAATTTGAATGTAAGAAATTTCAAACAGACAACAACAGATGCCTTTGGACCACTAGGGTTAAGCGGCGCCGACCTTTGATAGGACTTGGACGGGTGACCGCCTTAAGAATACTCTTTTTCTGTATTTTAGCCCATAAATAATACAGAAAATGATTTACCTTAAGTGACTAGCACATGTAGCCGAAATAAAAAGATTGAGAAGCAAGTAATTAATTTATTCAACCTTTTTATAAATTTCATGTTCATGTATTTAAAATAAAATCCTTATAATTTTTGTAACAACGATCATACTGCGTCTAAAGTACCGGTTCTCGTCTGATCACCGAAGTTAAACGACGCCAGGCGTAGTCAGTACTTGGATGGTGACCACCTGGGAACACAACGTGTCGTTGTTTTTTACTTTCAGAACACCTTACATCTACCGGACTTGATAAGCTTGCGTATCAATCAATCTGCATCTACCAGAATTAATAATAGTAAAGCAAGCAATTGTAGAATATCTCAACCTTGTTTGGCATTGAATAATATCTCCAAACACCTCGTACGAAGCTATAAATGATATATATACTGCGTCCGGTTATCATTCCTTTCCTTTATCAAAGCACCTTGGAAAGATATACGAGCGTTTGATAAACCATAGACTCACCTGGTTTCTGTAGTCTAGTCAAGATCTGTCCAGAATTGATATAGGTTGTATCCTCACCTTATTCCACTTTTCACATTGCAGACGCTATTTGTGAACACATAAATAAACATATGCCACTTTAGTGTCATAAATGAGTAGCAGCCAAATTTGAATGCTAGAAATTTCAAACAGACAACAACAGATACCTTTGGACCACTAGGGTTAAGCGGCGCCGACCTTTGATAGGACTTGGACGGGTGACCGCCTTAAGAATACTTTTTTCTGTATTTTAGCCCATAAAAAATACAGAAAATGATTTACCTTAAGTGACTAGCACATGTAGCCGAAATAAAAAGATTGAAAAGCAAGTAATTCATTTATTCAACCTTTTTATAAATTTCATGTTCATGTATTTAAAATAAAATCCTAATAATTTTTGTAACAACGATCATACTGCGTCTAAGGTACCGGTTCTCGTCTGATCACCGAAGTTAAACCACGCCAGGCGTAGTCAGTACTTGGATGGGTGACCACTTGGGAACACAACGTGTCGTTGTTTTTTACTTTCTGCACACCTAACATCTACCGGACTTGATAAGCTTGCGTATGCAATCAATCTGCATCTACCAGAATTAATAATATTTAAGCAAGCAATTGTTGAATATCTAAACCTTGTTTGGCATTGAATAACATCTCCAAACACCTCGTACGAAGCTATAAATGATATATACTGCGTCCGGTTATCATTCCTTTCCTTTATCAAAGCACCTTGGAAAGATATACGTGCGTTTGATTAACCATAGACTCACCTGGTTTCTGTAGTCAAGTCAGGATCTGTCCAGAATTATATAGGCTGTATCCTCACCTTATTGCACTTTTCACATTGCAGACGCTATTTGTAAACACATAAATAAACATATGCCACTTTAGTGTCATTAATGAGTAGCAGCCAAATTTGAATGTAAGAAATTTCAAACAGACAACAACAGATGCCTTTGGACCACTAGGGTTAAGCGGCGCCGACCTTTGATAGGACTTGGACGGGTGACCGCCTTAAGAATACTTTTCTTCTGTATTTTAGCCCATAAATAATACAGAAAATGATTTACCTTAAGTGACTAGCACATGTAGCCGAAATAAAAAGATTGAGAAGCAAGTAATTATTTTATTCAACCTTTTTATAAATTTCATGTTCATGTATTTAAAATAAAATCCTTATAATTTTTGTAACAACGATCATACTGCGTCTAAAGTACCGGTTCTCGTCTGATCACCGAAGTTAAACGACGCCAGGCGTAGTCAGTACTTGGATGGGTGACCACCTGGGAACACAACGTGTCGTTGTTTTTTACTTTCAGCACACCTTACATCTACCGGACTTGATAAGCTTGCGTATCAATCAATCTGCATCTACCAGAATTAATAATAGTAAAGCAAGCAATTGTAGAATATCTCAACCTTGTTTGGCATTGAATAACATCTCCAAACACCTCGTACGAAGCTATAAATGATATATATACTGCGTCCGGTTATCATTCCTTTCCTTTATCAAAGCACCTTGGAAAGATATACGAGCGTTTGATTAACCATAGACTCACCTGGTTTCTGTAGTCTAGTCAGGATCTGTCCAGAATTGATATTGCACTGTTCACATTGCAGACGCTATTTGTAAACACATAAATAAACATATGCCACTTTAGTGTCATAAATGAGTAGCAGCCCAATTTGAATGTTGGAAATTTCAAACAGACCACAACAGATGCCTTTGGACCACTAGGGTTAAGCGGCGCCGACCTTTGATAGGACTTGGACGGGTGACCGCCTTCAGAATACTTTTTTGTTGTATTTAAGCCCATAAATAATACAGAAAATGATCCACCTTAAGTGGCCTGCACATTTAGCCGAAATAAAAAGATTGAAAAGCAAGTAATTTATTTATTAAACCTTTTTATAAATTTCATGTTCATGTATTTAAAATAAAATCCTAATCGTATTTGTAACAACGATCATACTGCGTCTTAAGTACCGGTTCTCGTCTATTTTCTGAGTCCGACCGTCGAACGGTACAGACGTGTTCCGTACTGCTACCTCTGACGTCGTGCTATAGCTAATAGTTATCTCACCATAACTGTGACTGTGTGCGTGATTATAAACGCATCAGAACCGGTCTCAAGCGGTTCAATCATAGTTTTATTGTGTTACGTCTACACACTGACGTTTGTGTTCATATATATACATAACTCTTTTTAACAAAAACACAAGTGAATACCGTTTAAAAAAAGAGCAACCTGCCTTCGGGCACATGCAACAAAACTGTGAAAACTTTACCAAATAACAACCAAAACTGGCAATTAAGAATAAAATACTCAGGGACAACGTCCGTGTGAACCCTTCCACCAGCAGGAGCCTATCTCCAGTGGGAACACAGCAACCCACATCCACAATAGCGGCACACTACGAGCTAGCCACGGCTTGGGCAACCTAACAGATACCCTGCAAGAAGCAAACCACCAGAATATGGAGGAAGACACTCCACCGGAGTCTGAACAAAACTCGCTCCCCAACTCAGTCGCGCTAAAAACAAAAGTGAGTGATCTATTCAAAACTATGCCCGCCGTGGAACAAAAGGCAAAAACTAGGCACACAGCACCCGAACATGAACACACCAGGGAATTTAAGAAACCCCGCAAAACTGCCAAACATCCTACTATCCCCGCCAAACAACCAACCACTACAAAAAACAAATACAAGTCACTGACAGATAACGATGAAACAGACTCGGACGAAGACGACATCCCTAAAAAGACTGAAACTAAACGACAAAGACCCCCTCCCCCAATAATTATCCCTACAATCCCGGACAACGTGGACAAACTGACAAAATACAAAGAAACATTTGCCACTAAAGGGTATCACTTAAAATTTACTAACAACAACACTAACGTATACATGACGGACGAGCAAGAAAGACAATCACTTATCCAAGACATGAACCAGGACCACAACTTACATTACTATACATACACCAACAAACAGGAAAAGACGCACGCCTTCGTCTTGAGGGGGCTCGACAACGCCCCCGAGCCAGAGGAACTCAAAATGGAATTAGGTCACCACGGAGTTGAAGCACACAAAGTGTTTCGCCTCAAAAACACCAGGAGGCCCCTGTACCTAATAACCACCAACAGCAGTCACACAACCAAATCTTTAAATGCTAACGTCGGAACCAAATATTTATACGACATCAAAATTGAATGGGAGAGGCACATTAACAGCAAAATAATCATTCAATGCCATCGATGCCAACAGTGGGGGCACGCCACCAGCATCTGCAGGCTCCGTCCTCGCTGCCTAAAATGTGCGCAGGGCCATCTCACACACACGTGTACAAAAACGCCGGACACGCCCGCCACGTGCGCCAATTGCAATGGCGCGCACCCGGCGAATTACACTGAATGCCCTGCGTACAAGACAAAGCTGAGGCAGGCTGAGGCAAATAAACCCGTAGCCCCCGCAAGGTACACTGACGCGCCTCTCCCCTCCATTAATAGATGGAACACACAACCGAACACAACAACGCGGCCCTTACCCAAACAACAACAACAAAGACAAGAACGTCAGCAACAATCACAACCACAAAGACAACAATCGCAAGAACAACGACCACAACAGCAACTACAAGAACAACAACAACCACAACAACAACAACAACAACAACAAACACAACCACAACAACAACTAGACACCGATAACATTACGGACCTGTTTGCAGAAATGGACAAACTTAACAAAACAATCAACATCGACAACATGCTCAGGGCAATAAAGGATCTCAACATTGCCCTAGCCCGAGCAAAGAACAAATCAGAACACTTCACCATATTCATCACATTCGCCAAAAATGTCCACACATACAACATTTGGGTACAAACAAACACTAAACATATGCTCGTGGAACGCCAATGGAATAATGGGCAAGGCAGGTGAGCTTACACACTTTCTCAAAACACACAACATACACATCTGTCTAATCAACGAAACAAAACTGAACGTTACACACAAATTTAAGACACACACATACACAACCTACAGGGCTGACAGGCCGAACCAGGGACGGGTGTCCTCTGGAGGCGTTGCTATCCTGGTTAAAAACAACGTTCCACACACACTTATA
Organism: Nebria salina; assembly: GCA_944039245.1. Taxonomy (NCBI): domain Eukaryota; kingdom Metazoa; phylum Arthropoda; class Insecta; order Coleoptera; family Carabidae; genus Nebria; species Nebria salina. The sequence goes on from OX063268.1 coordinate 18,156,433, forward strand.
CCCAGCCCACAACCACATTAATAATATTTAAGCAAGCAATTGTAGAATATCTCAACCTTGTTTGGCATTGAATTACATCTCCAAACACCTCGTACGAAGCTATAAATGATATATACTGCGTCCGGTTAACATTCCTTTCCTTTATCAAAGCACCTTGGAAAGATATACGAGCGTTTGATTAACCATAGCCTCACCTAGTTTCTGTAGTCTAGTCAAGATCTTTCCAGAATTGATATAGGCTGTATCCTCACCTTATTGCACTTTTCACATTGCAGACGCTATTTGTAAACACATAAATAAACATATGCCACTTTAGTGTCATAAATGAGTAGCAGCCAAATTTAAATGCTAGAAATTTCAAACAGACAACAACAGATGCCTTTGGACCACTAGGGTTAAGCGGCGCCGACTTTTGATAGGACTTGGACGGGTGACCGCCTTAAGAAAACTTTTTTCTGTATTTCAGCCCATAAATAATACAGAAAATGATTTACCTTAAGTGACTAGCACATGTAGCCGAAATTAAAAGATTGAAAAGCAAGTAATTAATTTATTCAACCTTTTTATAAATTTCATGTTCATGTATTTAAAATAAAATCCTAATAATTTTTGTAACAACGATCATACTGCGTCTAAGGTACCGGTTCTCGTCTGATCACCGAAGTTAAACCACGCCAGGCGTAGTCAGTACTTGGATGGGTGACCACCTGGGAACACAACGTGTCGTTGTTTTTTACATTCTGCACACCTAACATCTACCGGACTTGATAAGCTTGCGTATGCAATCAATCTGTATCTACCAGAATTAATAATATTTAAGCAAGCAATTGTTGAATATCTAAACCTTGTTTGGCATTGAATTACATCTCCAACCACCTCGTACGAAGCTATAAATGATATATACTGCGTCCGGTTATCATTCCTTTCCTTTATCAAAGCACCTTGGAAAGATATACGAGCGTTTGATTAACCATAGACTCACCTGGTTTCTGTAGTCAAGTCAGGATCTGTCCAGAATTATATAGGCTGTATCCTCACCTTATTGCACTTTTCACATTGCAGACGCTATTTGTAAACACATAAATAAACATATGCCACTTTAGTGTCATTAATGAGTAGCAGCAAAATTTGAATGTAAGAAATTTCAAACAGACAACTAGGACCACTAGGGTTAAGCGGCGCCGACCTTTGATAGGACTTGGACGGATGACCGCCTTAAGAATACTTTTTTTCTGTATTTTAGCCCATAAATAATACAGAAAATGATTTACCTTAAGTGACTAGCACATGTAGCCGAAATTAAAAGATTGAGAAGCAAGTAATTAATTTATTCAACCTTTTTATAAATTTCATGTTCACGTATTTAAAATAAAATCCTAATAATGTTTGTAACAACGATCATACTGCGTCTAAAGTACCGGTTCTTGTCTGATCACCGAAGTTAAACGACGCCAGGCGTAGTCAGTACTTGGATGGGTGACCACCTGGGAACACAACGTGTCGTTGTTTTTTACATTCTGCACACCTAACATCTACCGGACTTGATAAGCTTGCGTATGCAATCAATCTGTATCTACCAGAATTAATAATATTTAAGCAAGCAATTGTTGAATATCTAAACCTTGTTTGGCATTGAATTACATCTCCAAACACCTCGTACGAAGCTATAAATGATATATACTGCGTCCGGTTATCATTCCTTTCCTTTATCAAAGCACCTTGGAAAGATATACGAGCGTTTGATTAACCATAGACTCACCTGGTTTCTGTAGTCAAGTCAGGATCTGTCCAGAATTATATAGGCTGTATCCTCACCTTATTGCACTTTTCACATTGCAGACGCTATTTGTAAACACATAAATAAAGATATGCCACTTTAGTGTCATTAATGAGTAGCAGCAAAATTTGAATGTAAGAAATTTCAAACAGACAACTAGGACCACTAGGGTTAAGCGGCGCCGACCTTTGATAGGACTTGGACGGATGACCGCCTTAAGAATACTTTTTTTTCTGTATTTTAGCCCATAAATAATACAGAAAATGATTTACCTTAAGTGACTAGCACATGTAGCCGAAATTAAAAGATTGAGAAGCAAGTAATTAATTTATTCAACCTTTTTATAAATTTCATGTTCATGTATTTAAAATAAAATCCTTATAATTTTTGTAACAACGATCATACTGCGTCTAAAGAACCGGTTCTCGTCTGATCACCGAAGTTAAACGACGCCAGGCGTAGTCAGTACTTGGATGGGTGACCACCTGAGAACACAACGTGTCGTTGTTTTTTACTTTCAGCACACCTTACATCTACCGGACTTGATAAGCTTGCGTATCAATCAATCTGCATCTACCAGAATTAATAATAGTAAAGCAAGCAATTGTAGAATATCTCAACCTTGTTTGGCATTGAATAACATCTCCAAACACCTCGTACGAAGCTATAAATGATATATATACTGCGTCCGGTTATCATTCCTTTCCTTTATCAAAGCACCTTGGAAAGATATACGAGCGTTTGATTAACCATAGACTCACCTGGTTTCTGTAGTCTAGTCAGGATCTGTCCAGAATTGATATTGCACTGTTCACATTGCAGACGCTATTTGTAAACACATAAATAAACATATGCCACTTTAGTGTCATAAATGAGTAGCAGCCCAATTTGAATGTTGGAAATTTCAAACAGACCACAACAGATGCCTTTGGACCACTAGGGTTAAGCGGCGCCGACCTTTGATAGGACTTGGACGGGTGACCGCCTTCAGAATACTTTTTTGTTGTATTTAAGCCCATAAATAATACAGAAAATGATCCACCTTAAGTGGCCTGCACATTTAGCCGAAATAAAAAGATTGAAAAGCAAGTAATTTATTTATTAAACCTTTTTATAAATTTCATGTTCATGTATTTAAAATAAAATCCTAATCGTATTTGTAACAACGATCATACTGCGTCTAAAGTACCGGTTCTCGTCTATTTTCTGAGTCCGACCGTCGAACGGTACAGACGTGTTCCGTACTGCTACCTCTGACGTCGTGCTATAGCTAATAGTTATCTCACCATAACTGTGACTGTGTGCGTGATTATAAACGCATCAGAACCGGTCTCAAGCGGTTCAATCATAGTTTTATTGCGTTACGTCTACACACTGACGTTTGTGTTCATATATATACATAACTCTTTTTCACAAAAACACAAGTGAATACCGTTTAAAAAAAGAGCAACCTGCCTTGGGGCACATGCAACAAAACTGTGAAAACTTTACCAAATAACAAACAAAACTGGCAATTAAGAATAAAATACTCAGGGACAACGTCCGTGTGAACCCTTCCACCAGCAGGAGCCTATCTCCAGTGGGAACACAGCAACCCACATCCACAATAGCGGCACACTACGAGCTAGCCACGGCTTGGGCAACCTAACAGATACCCTGCAAGAAGCAAACCACCAGAATATGGAGGAAGACACTCCACCGGAGTCTGAACAAAACTCGCTCCCCAACTCAGTCGCGCTAAAAACAAAAGTGAGTGATCTATTCAAAACTATGCCCGCCGTGGAACAAAAGGCAAAAACTAGGCACACAGCACCCGAACATGAACACACCAGGGAATTTAAGAAACCCCGCAAAACTGCCAAACATCCTACTATCCCCGCCAAACAACCAACCACTACAAAAAACAAATACAAGTCACTGACAGATAACGATGAAACAGACTCGGACGAAGACGACATCCCTAAAAAGACTGAAACTAAACGACAAAGACCCCCTCCCCCAATAATTATCCCTACAATCCCGGACAACGTGGACAAACTGACAAAATACAAAGAAACATTTGCCACTAAAGGGTATCACTTAAAATTTACTAACAACAACACTAACGTATACATGACGGACGAGCAAGAAAGACAATCACTTATCCAAGACATGAACCAGGACCACAACTGACATTACTATACATACACCAACAAACAGGAAAAGACGCACGCCTTCGTCTTGAGGGGGCTCGACAACGCCCCCGAGCCAGAGGAACTCAAAATGGAATTAGGTCACCACGGAGTTGAAGCACACAAAGTGTTTCGCCTCAAAAACACCAGGAGGCCCCTGTACCTAATAACCACCAACAGCAGTCACACAACCAAATCTTTAAATGCTAACGTCGGAACCAAATATTTATACGACATCAAAATTGAATGGGAGAGGCACATTAACAGCAAAATAATCATTCAATGCCATCGATGCCAACAGTGGGGGCACGCCACCAGCATCTGCAGGCTCCGTCCTCGCTGCCTAAAATGTGCGCAGGGCCATCTCACACACACGTGTACAAAAACGCCGGACACGCCCGCCACGTGCGCCAATTGCAATGGCGCGCACCCGGCGAATTACACTGAATGCCCTGCGTACAAGACAAAGCTGAGGCAGGCTGAGGCAAATAAACCCGTAGCCCCCGCAAGGTACACTGACGCGCCTCTCCCCTCCATTAATAGATGGAACACACAACCGAACACAACAACGCGGCCCTTACCCAAACAACAACAACAAAGACAAGAACTTCAGCAACAATCACAACCACAAAGACAACAATCGCAAGAACAACGACCACAACAGCAACTACAAGAACAACAACAACCACAACAACAACAACAACAACAACAACAAACACAACCACAACAACAACTAGACACCGATAACATTACGGACCTGTTTGCAGAAATGGACAAACTTAACAAAACAATCAACATCGACAACATGCTCAGGGCAATAAAGGATCTCAACATTGCCCTAGCCCGAGCAAAGAACAAATCAGAACACTTCACCATATTCATCACATTCGCCAAAAATGTCCACACATACAACATTTGGGTACAAACAAACACTAAACATATGCTCGTGGAACGCCAATGGAATAATGGGCAAGGCAGGTGAGCTTACACACTTTCTCAAAACACACAACATACACATCTGTCTAATCAACGAAACAAAACTGAACGTTACACACAAATTTAAGACACACACATACACAACCTACAGGGCTGACAGGCCGAACCAGGGACGGGTGTCCTCTGGAGGCGTTGCTATCCTGGTTAAAAACAACGTTCCACACACACTTATACCCAGCCCACAACCACATTAATAATATTTAAGCAAGCAATTGTAGAATATCTCAACCTTGTTTGGCATTGAATTACATCTCCAAACACCTCGTACGAAGCTATAAATGATATATACTGCGTCCGGTTAACATTCCTTTCCTTTATCAAAGCACCTTGGAAAGATATACGAGCGTTTGATTAACCATAGCCTCACCTAGTTTCTGTAGTCTAGTCAAGATCTTTCCAGAATTGATATAGGCTGTATCCTCACCTTATTGCACTTTTCACATTGCAGACGCTATTTGTAAACACATAAATAAACATATGCCACTTTAGTGTCATAAATGAGTAGCAGCCAAATTTAAATGCTAGAAATTTCAAACAGACAACAACAGATGCCTTTGGACCACTAGGGTTAAGCGGCGCCGACTTTTGATAGGACTTGGACGGGTGACCGCCTTAAGAAAACTTTTTTCTGTATTTCAGCCCATAAATAATACAGAAAATGATTTACCTTAAGTGACTAGCACATGTAGCCGAAATTAAAAGATTGAAAAGCAAGTAATTAATTTATTCAACCTTTTTATAAATTTCATGTTCATGTATTTAAAATAAAATCCTAATAATTTTTGTAACAACGATCATACTGCGTCTAAGGTACCGGTTCTCGTCTGATCACCGAAGTTAAACCACGCCAGGCGTAGTCAGTACTTGGATGGGTGACCACCTGGGAACACAACGTGTCGTTGTTTTTTACATTCTGCACACCTAACATCTACCGGACTTGATAAGCTTGCGTATGCAATCAATCTGTATCTACCAGAATTAATAATATTTAAGCAAGCAATTGTTGAATATCTAAACCTTGTTTGGCATTGAATTACATCTCCAAACACCTCGTACGAAGCTATAAATGATATATACTGCGTCCGGTTATCATTCCTTTCCTTTATCAAAGCACCTTGGAAAGATATACGAGCGTTTGATTAACCATAGACTCACCTGGTTTCTGTAGTCAAGTCAGGATCTGTCCAGAATTATATAGGCTGTATCCTCACCTTATTGCACTTTTCACATTGCAGACGCTATTTGTAAACACATAAATAAACATATGCCACTTTAGTGTCATTAATGAGTAGCAGCAAAATTTGAATGTAAGAAATTTCAAACAGACAACTAGGACCACTAGGGTTAAGCGGCGCCGACCTTTGATAGGACTTGGACGGATGACCGCCTTAAGAATACTTTTTTTCTGTATTTTAGCCCATAAATAATACAGAAAATGATTTACCTTAAGTGACTAGCACATGTAGCCGAAATTAAAAGATTGAGAAGCAAGTAATTAATTTATTCAACCTTTTTATAAATTTCATGTTCACGTATTTAAAATAAAATCCTAATAATGTTTGTAACAACGATCATACTGCGTCTAAAGTACCGGTTCTCGTCTGATCACCGAAGTTAAACGACGCCAGGCGTAGTCAGTACTTGGATGGGTGACCACCTGGGAACACAACGTGTCGTTGTTTTTTACATTCTGCACACCTAACATCTACCGGACTTGATAAGCTTGCGTATGCAATCAATCTGTATCTACCAGAATTAATAATATTTAAGCAAGCAATTGTTGAATATCTAAACCTTGTTTGGCATTGAATTACATCTCCAAACACCTCGTACGAAGCTATAAATGATATATACTGCGTCCGGTTATCATTCCTTTCCTTTATCAAAGCACCTTGGAAAGATATACGAGCGTTTGATTAACCATAGACTCACCTGGTTTCTGTAGTCAAGTCAGGATCTGTCCAGAATTATATAGGCTGTATCCTCACCTTATTGCACTTTTCACATTGCAGACGCTATTTGTAAACACATAAATAAAGATATGCCACTTTAGTGTCATTAATGAGTAGCAGCAAAATTTGAATGTAAGAAATTTCAAACAGACAACTAGGACCACTAGGGTTAAGCGGCGCCGACCTTTGATAGGACTTGGACGGATGACCGCCTTAAGAATACTTTTTTTTCTGTATTTTAGCCCATAAATAATACAGAAAATGATTTACCTTAAGTGACTAGCACATGTAGCCGAAATTAAAAGATTGAGAAGCAAGTAATTAATTTATTCAACCTTTTTATAAATTTCATGTTCATGTATTTAAAATAAAATCCTTATAATTTTTGTAACAACGATCATACTGCGTCTAAAGTACCGGTTCTCGTCTGATCACCGAAGTTAAACGACGCCAGGCGTAGTCAGTACTTGGATGGGTGACCACCTGAGAACACAACGTGTCGTTGTTTTTTACTTTCAGCACACCTTACATCTACCGGACTTGATAAGCTTGCGTATCAATCAATCTGCATCTACCAGAATTAATAATAGTAAAGCAAGCAATTGTAGAATATCTCAACCTTGTTTGGCATTGAATAACATCTCCAAACACCTCGTACGAAGCTATAAATGATATATATACTGCGTTCGGTTATCATTCCTTTCCTTTATCAAAGCACCTTGGAAAGATATACGAGCGTTTGATTAACCATAGACTCACCTGGTTTCTGTAGTCTAGTCAGGATCTGTCCAGAATTGATATTGCACTGTTCACATTGCAGACGCTATTTGTAAACACATAAATAAACATATGCCACTTTAGTGTCATAAATGAGTAGCAGCCCAATTTGAATGTTGGAAATTTCAAACAGACCACAACAGATGCCTTTGGACCACTAGGGTTAAGCGGCGCCGACCTTTGATAGGACTTGGACGGGTGACCGCCTTCAGAATACTTTTTTGTTGTATTTAAGCCCATAAATAATACAGAAAATGATCCACCTTAAGTGGCCTGCACATTTAGCCGAAATAAAAAGATTGAAAAGCAAGTAATTTATTTATTAAACCTTTTTATAAATTTCATGTTCATGTATTTAAAATAAAATCCTAATCGTATTTGTAACAACGATCATACTGCGTCTAAAGTACCGGTTCTCGTCTATTTTCTGAGTCCGACCGTCGAACGGTACAGACGTGTTCCGTACTGCTACCTCTGACGTCGTGCTATAGCTAATAGTTATCTCACCATAACTGTGACTGTGTGCGTGATTATAAACGCATCAGAACCGGTCTCAAGCGGTTCAATCATAGTTTTATTGCGTTACGTCTACACACTGACGTTTGTGTTCATATATATACATAACTCTTTTTCACAAAAACACAAGTGAATACCGTTTAAAAAAAGAGCAACCTGCCTTGGGGCACATGCAACAAAACTGTGAAAACTTTACCAAATAACAACCAAAACTGGCAATTAAGAATAAAATACTCAGGGACAACGTCCGTGTGAACCCTTCCACCAGCAGGAGCCTATCTCCAGTGGGAACACAGCAACCCACATCCACAATAGCGGCACACTACGAGCTAGCCACGGCTTGGGCAACCTAACAGATACCCTGCAAGAAGCAAACCACCAGAATATGGAGGAAGACACTCCACCGGAGTCTGAACAAAACTCGCTCCCCAACTCAGTCGCGCTAAAAACAAAAGTGAGTGATCTATTCAAAACTATGCCCGCCGTGGAACAAAAGGCAAAAACTAGGCACACAGCACCCGAACATGAACACACCAGGGAATTTAAGAAACCCCGCAAAACTGCCAAACATCCTACTATCCCCGCCAAACAACCAACCACTACAAAAACAAATACAAGTCACTGACAGATAACGATGAAACAGACTCGGACGAAGACGACATCCCTAAAAAGACTGAAACTAAACGAAAAAGACCTCCTCCCCCAATAATTATCCCTACAATCCCGGACAACGTGGACAAACTGACAAAATACAAAGAAACATTTGCCACTAAAGGGTATCACTTAAAATTTACTAACAACAACACTAACGTATACATGACGGACGAGCAAGAAAGACAATCACTTATCCAAGACATGAACCAGGACCACAACTTACATTACTATACATACACCAACAAACAGGAAAAGACGCACGCCTTCGTCTTGAGGGGGCTCGACAACGCCCCCGAGCCAGAGGAACTCAAAATGGAATTAGGTCACCACGGAGTTGAAGCACACAAAGTGTTTCGCCTCAAAAACACCAGGAGGCCCCTGTACCTAATAACCACCAACAGCAGTCACACAACCAAATCTTTAAATGCTAACGTCGGAACCAAATATTTATACGACATCAAAATTGAATGGGAGAGGCACATTAACAGCAAAATAATCATTCAATGCCATCGATGCCAACAGTGGGGGCACGCCACCAGCAACTGCAGGCTCCGTCCTCGCTGCCTAAAATGTGCGCAGGGCCATCTCACACACACGTGTACAAAAACGCCGGACACGCCCGCCACGTGCGCCAATTGCAATGGCGCGCACCCGGCGAATTACACTGAATGCCCTGCGTACAAGACAAAGCTGAGGCAGGCTGAGGCAAATAAACCCGTAGCCCCCGCAAGGTACACTGACGCGCCTCTCCCCTCCATTAATAGATGGAACACACAACCGAACACAACAACGCGGCCCTTACCCAAACAACAACAACAAAGACAAGAACGTCAGCAACAATCACAACCACAAAGACAACAATCGCAAGAACAACGACCACAACAGCAACTACAAGAACAACAACAACCACAACCACAACAACAACAACAACAACAACAAACACAACCACAACAACAACTAGACACCGATAACATTACGGACCTGTTTGCAGAAATGGACAAACTTAACAAAACAATCAACATCGACAACATGCTCAGGGCAATAAAGGATCTCAACATTGCCCTAGCCCGAGCAAAGAACAAATCAGAACACTTCACCATATTCATCACATTCGCCAAAAATGTCCACACATACAACATTTGGGTACAAACAAACACTAAACATATGCTCGTGGAACGCCAATGGAATAATGGGCAAGGCAGGTGAGCTTACACACTTTCTCAAAACACACTACATACACATCTGTCTAATCAACGAAACAAAACTGAACGTTGCACACAAATTTAAGACACACACATACACAACCTACAGGGCTGACAGGCCGAACCAGGGACGGGTGTCCTCTGGAGGCGTTGCTATCCTGGTTAAAAACAACGTTCCACACACACTTATACCCAGCCCACAACCACATTAATAATATTTAAGCAAGCAATTGTAGAATATCTCAACCTTGTTTGGCATTGAATTACATCTCCAAACACCTCGTACGAAGCTATAAATGATATATACTGCGTCCGGTTAACATTCCTTTCCTTTATCAAAGCACCTTGGAAAGATATACGAGCGTTTGATAAACCATAGACTCACCTGGTTTCTGTAGTCTAGTCAAGATCTGTCCAGAATTGATATAGGCTGTATCCTCACCTTATTCCACTTTTCACATTGCAGACGCTATTTGTGAACACATAAATAAACATATGCCACTTTAGTGTCATAAATGAGTAGCAGCCAAATTTAAATGCTAGATATTTCAAACAGACAACAACAGATGCCTTTGGACCACTAGGGTTAAGCGGCGCCGACTTTTGATAGGACTTGGACGGGTGACCGCCTTAAGAAAACTTTTTTCTGTATTTTAGCCCATAAATAATACAGAAAATGATTTACCTTAAGTGACTAGCACATGTAGCCGAAATTAAAAGATTGAAAAGCAAGTAATTAATTTATTCAACCTTTTTATAAATTTCATGTTCATGTATTTAAAATAAAATCCTAATAATTTTTGTAACAACGATCATACTGCGTCTAAGGTACCGGTTCTCGTCTGATCACCGAAGTTAAACCACGCCAGGCGTAGTCAGTACTTGGATGGGTGACCACCTGGGAACACAACGTGTCGTTGTTTTTTACATTCTGCACACCTAACATCTACCGGACTTGATAAGCTTGCGTATGCAATCAATCTGTATCTACCAGAATTAATAATATTTAAGCAAGCAATTGTTGAATATCTAAACCTTGTTTGGCATTGAATTACATCTCCAAACACCTCGTACGAAGCTATAAATGATATATACTGCGTCCGGTTATCATTCCTTTCCTTTATCAAAGCACCTTGGAAAGATATACGAGCGTTTGATTAACCATAGACTCACCTGGTTTCTGTAGTCAAGTCAGGATCTGTCCAGAATTATAAAGGCTGTATCCTCACCTTATTGCACTTTTCACATTGCAGACGCTATTTGTAAACACATAAATAAACATATGCCACTTTAGTGTCATTAATGAGTAGCAGCAAAATTTGAATGTAAGAAATTTCAAACAGACAACTAGGACCACTAGGGTTAAGCGGCGCCGACCTTTGATAGGACTTGGACGGATGACCGCCTTAAGAATACTTTTTTTCTGTATTTTAGCCCATAAATAATACAGAAAATGATTTACCTTAAGTGACTAGCACATGTAGCCGAAATAAAAAGATTGAGAAGCAAGTAATTAATTTATTCAACCTTTTTATAAATTTCATGTTCATGTATTTAAAATAAAATCCTTATAATTTTTGTAACAACGATCATACTGCGTCTAAAGTACCGGTTCTCGTCTGATCACCGAAGTTAAACGACGCCAGGCGTAGTCAGTACTTGGATGGGTGACCACCTGGGAACACAACGTGTCGTTGTTTTTTACTTTCAGCACACCTTACATCTACCGGACTTGATAAGCTTGCGTATCAATCAATCTGCATCTACCAGAATAAATAATAGTAAAGCAAGCAATTGTAGAATATCTCAACCTTGTTTGGCATTGAATAACATCTCCAAACACCTCGTACGAAGCTATAAATGATATATATACTGCGTCCAGTTATCATTCCTTTCCTTTATCAAAGCACCTTGGAAAGATATACGAGCGTTTGATTAACCATAGACTCACCTGGTTTCTGTAGTCTAGTCAGGATCTGTCCAGAATTGATATTGCACTGTTCACATTGCAGACGCTATTTGTAAACACATAAATAAACATATGCCACTTTAGTGTCATAAATGAGTAGCAGCCCAATTTGAATGTTGGAAATTTCAAACAGACCACAACAGATGCCTTTGGACCACTAGGGTTAAGCGGCGCCGACCTTTGATAGGACTTGGACGGGTGACCGCCTTCAGAATACTTTTTTGTTGTATTTAAGCCCATAAATAATACAGAAAATGATCCACCTTAAGTGGCCTGCACATTTAGCCGAAATAAAAAGATTGAAAAGCAAGTAATTTATTTATTAAACCTTTTTATAAATTTCATGTTCATGTATTTAAAATAAAATCCTAATCGTATTTGTAACAACGATCATACTGCGTCTAAAGTACCGGTTCTCGTCTATTTTCTGAGTCCGACCGTCGAACGGTACAGACGTGTTCCGTACTGCTACCTCTGACGTCGTGCTATAGCTAATAGTTATCTCACCATAACTGTGACTGTGTGCGTGATTATAAACGCATCAGAACCGGTCTCAAGCGGTTCAATCATAGTTTTATTGTGTTACGTCTACACACTGACGTTTGTGTTCATATATATACATAACTCTTTTAAACAAAAACACAAGTGAATACCGTTTAAAAAAAGAGCAACCTGCCTTGGGGCACATGCAACAAAACTGTGAAAACTTTACCAAATAACAACCAAAACTGGCAATTAAGAATAAAATACTCAGGGACAACGTCCGTGTGAACCCTTTCACCAGCAGGAGCCTATCTCCAGTGGGAACACAGCAACCCACATCCACAATAGCGGCACACTACGAGCTAGCCACGGCTTGGGCAACCTAACAGATACCCTGCAAGAAGCAAACCACCAGAATATGGAGGAAGACACTCCACCGGAGTCTGAACAAAAATCGCTCCCCAACTCAGTCGCGCTAAAAACAAAAGTGAGTGATCTATTCAAAACCAAGCCCACCGTGGAACAAAAGGCAAAAACTAGGCACACAGCACCCGAACATGAACACACCAGGGAATTTAAGAAACCCCGCAAAACTGCCAAACATCCTACTATCCCCGCCAAACAACCAACCACTACAAAAAACAAATACAAGTCACTGACAGATAACGATGAAACAGACTCGGACGAAGACGACATCCCTAAAAAGACTGAAACTAAACGACAAAGACCTCCTCCCCCAATAATTATCCCTACAATCCCGGACAACGCGGACAAACTGACAAAATACAAAGAAACATTTGCCACTAAAGGGTATCACTTAAAATTTACTAACAACAACACTAACGTATACATGACGGACGAGCAAGAAAGACAATCACTTATCCAAGACATGAACCAGGACCACAACTAACATTACTATACATACACCAACAAACAGGAAAAGACGCACGCCTTCGTCTTGAGGGGGCTCGACAACGCCCCCGAGCCAGAGGAACTCAAAATGGAATTAGGTCACCACGGAGTTGAAGCACACAAAGTGTTTCGCCTCAAAAACACCAGGAGGCCACTGTACCTAATAACCACCAACAGCAGCCACACAACCAAATCTTTAAATGCTAACGTCGGAACCAAATATGTATACCACATCAAAATTGAATGGGAGAGGCACATTAACAGCAAAATAATCATTCAATGCCATCGATGCCAACAGTGGGGGCACGCCACCAGCAACTGCAGGCTCCGTCCTCGCTGCCTAAAATGTGCGCAGGGCCATCTCACACACACTTGTACAAAAACGCTGGACACGCCCGCCACGTGCGTCAATTGCAATGGCGCGCACCCGGCGAATTACACTGAATGCCCTGCGTACAAGACAAAGCTGAGGCAGGCTGAGGCAAATAAACCCGTAGCCCCCGCAAGGTACACTGACGCGCCTCTCCCCTCCATTAATAGATGGAACACACAACCGAACACAACAACGCAGCCCTTACCCAAACAACAACAACAAAGACAAGAACGTCAGCAACAATCACAACCACAAAGACAACAATCGCAAGAACAACGACCACAACAGCAACTACAAGAACAACAACAACCACAACCACAACAACAACAACAACAACAACAACAACAACAACAAACACAACCACAACAACAACTAGTCACCGATAACATTACGGACCTGTTTGCAGAAATGGACAAACTTAACAAAGCAATCAACATCGACAACATGCTCAGGGCAATAAAGGATCTCAACATTGCCCTAGCCCGAGCAAAGAACAAATCAGAACACTTCACCATATTCATCACATTCGCCAAAAATATCCACACATACAACATTTAGGTACAAACAAACAGCTCGTGGAACGCCAATGGAATAATGGGCAAGGCAGGTGAGCTTACACACTTTCTCAAAACACACAACATACACATCTGTCTAATCAACGAAACAAAACTGAACGTTACACACAAATTTAAGACACACACATACACAACCTACAGGGCTGACAGGCCGAACCAGGGACGGGTGCCCTCTGGAGGCGTTGCTATCCTGGTTAAAAACAACGTTCCACACACACTTATACCCAGCCCACAACCACATTAATAATATTTAAGCAAGCAATTGTAGAATATCTCAACCTTGTTTGGCATTGAATAACATCTCCAAACACCTCGTACGAAGCTATAAATGATATATACTGCGTCCGGTTAACATTCCTTTCCTTTATCTAAGCACCTTGGAAAGATATACGAGCGTTTGATTAACCATAGCCTCACCTAGTTTCTGTAGTCTAGTCAAGATCTTTCCAGAATTGATATAGGCTGTATCCTCACCTTATTGCACTTTTCACATTGCAGACGCTATTTGTAAACACATAAATAAACATATGCCACTTTAGTGTCATAAATGAGTAGCAGCCAAATTTGAATGTTAGAAATTTCAAACAGACAACAACAGATGCCTTTGGACCACTAGGGTTAAGCGGCGCCGACCTTTGATAGGACTTGGACGGTTGACCGCCTTCAGAATACTTTTTTGTTGTATTTTAGCCTATAAATAATACAGAAAATGATCCACCTTAAGTGGCCAGCACATTTAGCCGAAATAAAAAGATTGAAAAGCAAGTAATTTATTTATTAAACCTTGTTATAAATTTCATGTTCATGTATTTAAAATAAAATCCTTATAATTTTTGTAACAACGATCATACTGCGTCTAAAGTACCGGTTCTCGTCTGCTCACCGAAGTTAAATGACGCCAGGCGTAGTCAGTACTTGGATGGGTGACCACCTGGGAACACAACGTGTCGTTGTTTTTTACTTTCAGCACACCTTACATCTACTGGACTTGATATGCTTGCGTATCAATCAATCTGCATCTGCCAGAATTAATAATAGTAAAGCAAGCAATTGTAGAATATCTCAACCTTGTTTGGCATTGAATAACATCTCCAAACACCTCGTACGAAGCTATAAATGATATATATACTTCGTCCGGTTATCATTCCTTTCCTTTATCAAAGCACCTTGGAAAGATATACGAGCGTTTGATAAACCATAGACTCACCTGGTTTCTGTAGTCTAGTCAAGATCTGTCCAGAATTGATATAGGCTGTATCCTCACCTTATTCCACTTTTCACATTGCAGACGCTATTTGTGAACACATAAATAAACATATGCCACTTTAGTGTCATAAATGAGTAGCAGCCAAATTTAAATGCTAGAAATTTCAAACAGACAACAACAGATGCCTTTGGACCACTAGGGTTAAGCGGCGCCGACTTTTGATAGGACTTGGACGGGTGACCGCCTTAAGAAAACTTTTTTCTGTATTTCAGCCCATAAATAATACAGAAAATGATTTACCTTAAGTGACTAGCACATGTAGCCGAAATTAAAAGATTGAAAAGCAAGTAATTAATTTATTCAACCTTTTTATAAATTTCATGTTCATGTATTTAAAATAAAATCCTAATAATTTTTGTAACAACGATCATACTGCGTCTAAGGTACCGGTTCTCGTCTGATCACCGAAGTTAAACCACGCCAGGCGTAGTCAGTACTTGGATGGGTGACCACCTGGGAACACAACGTGTCGTTGTTTTTTACATTCTGCACACCTAACATCTACCGGGCTTGATAAGCTTGCGTATGCAATCAATCTGTATCTACCAGAATTAATAATATTTAAGCAAGCAATTGTTGAATATCTAAACCTTGTTTGGCATTGAATTACATCTCCAAACACCTCGTACGAAGCTATAAATGATATATACTGCGTCCGGTTATCATTCCTTTCCTTTATCAAAGCACCTTGGAAAGATATACGAGCGTTTGATTAACCATAGACTCACCTGGTTTCTGTAGTCAAGTCAGGATCTGTCCAGAATTATATAGGCTGTATCCTCACCTTATTGCACTTTTCACATTGCAGACGCTATTTGTAAACACATAAATAAACATATGCCACTTTAGTGTCATTAATGAGTAGCAGCAAAATTTGAATGTAAGAAATTTCAAACAGACAACTAGGACCACTAGGGTTAAGCGGCGCCGACCTTTGATAGGACTTGGACGGATGACCGCCTTAAGAATACTTTTTTTCTGTATTTTAGCCCATAAATAATACAGAAAATGATTTACCTTAAGTGACTAGCACATGTAGCCGAAATAAAAAGATTGAGAAGCAAGTAATTAATTTATTCAACCTTTTTATAAATTTCATGTTCATGTATTTAAAATAAAATCCTTATAATTTTTGTAACAACGATCATACTGCGTCTAAAGTACCGGTTCTCGTCTGATCACCGTAGTTAAACGACGCCAGGCGTAGTCAGTACTTGGATGGGTGACCACCTGGGAACACAACGTGTCGTTGTTTTTTACTTTCAGCACACCTTACATCTACCGGACTTGATAAGCTTGCGTATCAATCAATCTGCATCTACCAGAATAAATAATAGTAAAGCAAGCAATTGTAGAATATCTCAACCTTGTTTGGCATTGAAAAACATCTCCAAACACCTCGTACGAAGCTATAAATGATATATATATACTGCGTCCGGTTATCATTCCTTTCCTTTATCAAAGCACCTTGGAAAGATATACGAGCGTTTGATTAACCTTAGACTCACCTGGTTTCTGTAGTCAAGTCAGGATCTGTCCAGAATTATATAGGCTGTCCTCACCTTATTGCACTTTTCACATTGCAGACGCTATTTGTAAACACATAAATAAACATATGCCACTTTAATGTCATTAATGAGTAGCAGCCAAATTTGAATGTAAGAAATTTCAAACAGACAACAACAGATGCCTTTGGACCACTAGGGTTAAGCGGCGCCGACCTTTGATAGGACTTGGACGGGTGACCGCCTTAAGAATACTCTTTTTCTCTATTTTAGCCCATAAATAATACAGACAATGATTTACCTTAAGTGACTAGCACATGTAGCCGAAATAAAAAGATTGAGAAGCAAGTAATTAATTTATTCAACCTTTTTATAAATTTCATGTTCATGTATTTAAAATAAAATCCTTATAACTTTTGTAACAACGATCATACTGCGTCTAAAGTACCGGTTCTCGTCTGATCACCGAAGTTAAACGACGCCAGGCGTAGTCAGTACTTGGATGGTGACCACCTGGGAACACAACGTGTCGTTGTTTTTTACTTTCAGCACACCTTCCATCTACCGGACTTGATAAGCTTGCGTATCAATCAATCTGCATCTACCAGAATTAATAATAGTAAAGCAAGCAATTGTAGAATATCTCAACCTTGTTTGGCATTGAATAACATCTCCAAACACCTCGTACGGAGCTATAAATGATATATATACTGCGTCCGGTTATCATTCCTTTCCTTTATCAAAGCACCTTGGAAAGACATACGAGCGTTTGATAAACCATAGACTCACCTGGTTTCTGTAGTCTAGTCAAGATCTGTCCAGAATTGATATAGGCTGTATCCTCACCTTATTCCACTTTTCACATTGCAGACGCTATTTGTGAACACATAAATAAACATATGCCACTTTAGTGTCATAAATGAGTAGCAGCCAAATTTGAATGCTAGAAATTTCAAACAAACAACAACAGATGCCTTTGGACCACTAGGGTTAAGCGGCGCCGACCTTTGATAGGACTTGGACGGGTGACCGCCTTAAGAAAACCTTTTTCTGTATTTTAGCCCATAAATAATACAGAAAATGATTTACCTTAAGTGACTAGCACATGTAGCCGAAATAAAAAGATTGAAAAGCAAGTAAATAATTTATTCAAACTTTTTATAAATTTCATGTTCATGTATTTAAAATAAAATCCTAATAATTTTTGTAACATCGATCATACTTCGTCTAAGGTACCGGTTCTCGTCTGATCACCGGAGTTAAACCACGCCAGGCGTAGTCAGTACTTGGATGGGTGACCACCTGGGAACACAACGTGTCGTTGTTTTTTACTTTCTGCACACCTAACATCTACCGGACTTGATAAGCTTGCGTATGCAATCAATCTGCATCTACCAGAATTAATAATATTTAAGCAAGCAATTGTTGAATATCTAAACCTTGTTTGGCATTGAATTCCATCTCCAAACACCTCGTACGAAGCTATTAATGATATAAACTGCGTCCGGTTATCATTCCTTTCCTTTATCAAAGCACCTTGGAAAGATATACGAGCGTTTGATTAACCATAGACTCACCTGGTTTCTGTAGTCAAGTCAGGATCTGTCCAGAATTATATAGGCTGTATCCTCACCTTATTGCACTTTTCACATTGCAGACGCTATTTGTAAACACATAAATAAACATATGCCACTTTAGTGTCATTAATGAGTAGCAGGCAAATTTGAATGTAAGCAATTTCAAACAGACAACAACAGATGCCTTTGGACCACTAGGGTTAAGCGGCGCCGACCTTTGATAAGACTTGGACGAGTGACCGCCTTAAATATACTTTTTTCTGTATTTTAGCCCATTAATAATACAGAAAATGATTTACCTTAAGTGACTAGCACATGTAGCCGAAATAAAAAGATTGAGAAGCAAGTAATTAATTTATTCAACCTTTTTATAAATTTCATGTTCATGTATTTAAAATAAAATCCTTATAATTTTTGTAACAACGATCATACTGCGTCTAAAGTACCGGTTCTCGTCTGATCACCGAAGTTAAACGACGGCAGGCGTAGTCAGTACTTGGATGGGTGACCACCTGGGAACACAACGTGTCGTTGTTTTCTACTTTCAGCACACCTTACATCTACCGGACTTGATAAGCTTGCGTATCAATCAATCTGCATCTACCAGAATTAATAATAGTAAAGCAAGCAATTTTAGAACATCTTAACCTTGTTTGGCAATGAATAACATCTCCAAACACCTCGTACGAAGCTATAAATGATATATATATACTGCGTCCGGTTATCATTCCTTTCCTTTATCAAAGCACCTTGGAAAGATATACGAGCGTTTGATTAACCATAGACTCACCTGGTTTCTTTAGTCTAGTCAGGATCTGTCCAGAATTGATATTGCACTGTTCACATTGCAGACGCTATTTGTAAACACATAAATAAACATATGCCACTTTAGTGTCATAAATGAGTAGCAGCCCAATTTGAATGTTGGAAATTTCAAACAGACCACAACAGATGCCTTTGGACCACTAGGGTTAAGCGGCGCCGACCTTTGATAGGACTTGGACGGGTGACCGCCTTCAGAATACTTTTTTGTTGTATTTAAGCCCATAAATAATACAGAAAATGATCCACCTTAAGTGGCCTGCACATTTAGCCGAAATAAAAAGATTGAAAAGCAAGTAATTTATTTATTAAACCTTTTTATAAATTTCATGTTCATGTATTTAAAATAAAATCCTAATCGTATTTGTAACAACGATCATACTGCGTCTAAAGTACCGGTTCTCGTCTATTTTCTGAGTCCGACCGTCGAACGGTACAGACGTGTTCCGTACTGCTACCTCTGACGTCGTGCTATAGCTAATAGTTATCTTACCATAACTGTGACTGTGTGCGTGATTATAAACGCATCAGAACCGGTCTCAAGCGGTTCAATCATAGTTTTATTGTATTACGTCTACACACTGACGTTTGTGTTCATATATATACATAACTCTTTTTAACAAAAACACAAGTGAATACCGTTTAAAAAAAGAGCAGCCTGCCTTCGGGCACATGCAACAAAACTGTGAAAACTTTACCAAATAACAACCAAAACTGGCAATTAAGAATAAAATACTCAGGGACAACGTCTCTGTGAACCCTTTCACCAGCAGGAGCCTATCTCCAGTGGGAACACAGCAACCCACATCCACAATAGCGGCACACTACGAGCTATCAACGGCTTGGGCAACCTAACAGATACCCCGCAAGAAGCAAACCACCAGAATATGGAGGAAGACACTCCACCGGAGTCTGAACAAAACTCGCTCCCCAACTCAGTCGCGCTAAAAACAAAAGTGAGTGATCTATTCAAAACCAAGCCCGCCGTGGAACAAAAGGCAAAAACTAGGCACACAGCACCCGAACATGAACACACCATGGAATTTAAGAAACCCCGCAAAACTGCCAAACATCCTACTATCCCCGCCAAACAACCAACCACTACAAAAAACAAATACAAGTCACTGACAGATAACGATGAAACAGACTCGGACGAAGACGACATCCCTAAAAAGACTGAAACTAAACGACAAAGACCCCCACCCCCAATAATTATCCCTACAATCCCGGACAACGTGGACAAACTGACAAAATACAACGAAACATTTGCCACTAAAGGGTATCACTTAAAATTTACTAACAACAACACTAACGTATACATGACGGACGAGCAAGAAAGACAATCACTTATCCAAGACATGAACCAGGACCACAACTGACATTACTAAACATACACCAACAAACAGGAAAAGACGCACGCCTTCGTCTTGAGGGGGCTCGACAACGCCCCCGAGCCAGAGGAACTCAAAATGGAATTAGGGCACCACGGAGTGTAAGCACACAAAGTGTTTCGCCTCAAAACCACCAGGAGGCCACTGTACCTAATAACCACCAACAGCAGCCACACAACCAAATCTTTAAATGCTAACGTCGGAACCAAATATTTATACCACATCAAAATTGAATGGGAGAGGCACATTAACAGCAAAATAATCATTCAATGCCATCGATGCCAACAGTGGGGGCACGCCACCAGCAACTGCAGGCTCCGTCCTCGCTGCCTAAAATGTGCGCAGGGCCATCTCACACACACTTGTACAAAAACGCCGGACACGCCCGCCACGTGCGCCAATTGCAATGGCGCGCACCCGGCGAATTACACTGAATGCCCTGCGTACAAGACAAAGCTGAGGCAGGCTGAGGCAAATAAACCCGTAGCCCCCGCAAGGTACACTGACGCGCCTCTCCCCTCCATTAATAGATGGAACACACAACCGAACACAACAACGCGGCCCTTACCCAAACAACAACAACAAAGACAAGAACGTCAGCAACAATCACAACCACAAAGACAATAATCGCAAGAACAACGACCACAACAGCAACTACAAGAACAACAACAACCACAACCACAACAACAACAACAACAACAACAACAACAACAACAACAACAACAACAACAACAACAACAACAACAACAAACACAACCACAACAACAACTAGACACCGATAACATTACGGACCTGTTTGCAGAAATGGACAAACTTAACAAAACAATCAACATCGACCACATGCTCAGGGCAATAAAGGATCTCAACATTGCCCTAGCCCGAGCAAAGAACAAATCAGAACACTTCACCATTTTCATCACATTCGCCAAAAATGTCCACACATACAACATTTAGGTACAAACAAACACTAAACATATGCTCGTGGAACGCCAATGGAATAATGGGCAAGGCAGGTGAGCTTACACACTTTCTCAAAACACACAACATACACATCTGTCTAATCAACGAAACAAAACTGAACGTTACACACAAATTTAAGACACACACATACACAACCTACAGAGCTGACAGGCCGAACCAGGGACGGGTGCCCTCTGGAGGCGTTGCTATCCTGGTTAAAAACAACGTTCCACACACACTTATACCCAGCCCACAAACTACACTAGAAACACTTAGCATCAAACTTACAGATAACACAGTAATTCACGCTGCATACAACAATCCAAGAATCAACATCACACAAACAGACCTTACCACACTGTTACACAAAAATAAGACTATAGTAGTGGGTGACCTAAACGCAAGGCACGCAAACTGGGACTGCAACACAAATAACACAAATAGCGTCACACTACACTCATAAGCAGACTCACACGACGCCATCATAAAGTACCCTGACACCGCGACATATTACCCCGAGAATGGAAGTACGCCCACCACTATAGACCTCATAATTAACAAAAACGTCCGAAACATAACTCAACCCATATCACTCCCCGAGCTTAGCTCAGATCATAATCCCATCATATTTTATCTTACAAACCATGACATAGAAAGCGACCGAAAAACCATCACTTCATACAATCACACAAACTGGGCGTACTTCCGTAAAACACTTGACACGATCATCCCCATAAACAACAAGATTTTAAGCACACAAGACATCGATACACAAGTAGGTTCATACACAAAAGCTATGCAATACGCAAAAGCCAAACACACGCACAACATCAAGATCAACCCACATAAATTTAACCTACCAACACACATCACACAACTGATTACAGAACGCAACCACACCCGAAGACTATGGCAGAGGACCCGCCAAATACCCTATAGAACTCACCTCGCCCATCTAAACTCAATCATAAAAACCCAAATCAAAACACACAAAAACAACATATGGACCCAAAAACTCGCCGCACTCAACCCCTTCGACAACACCCTCTGGCAGCTAACTAAAACACTCAAAAAACCCTACACTCGCATGCCGACACTCAGTCACCAAAATCATACAGCAACATTAGACGCGGAAAAAACAGAACTCATTGCACAAATCTTTGAACATATACAAGTTACACTCACCCCCAACACGCCAACACAAGATGAAATCACCACCGAAACCTTACACTATCTAAATTCGACGCACAACACTGACACAAAGACGCTGGCCAGACTTCTCACAACCCCCTCCGAAATAACCAAAATTATGAAATCTCTTCCAAATCGCAAAGCACCCGGACCAGACCAAATAGAGAATCTTATCCTCAATAACCTATCCCGCAAATCCATCGTTCGACTCCACTATATAATTAATGCAATCATTAAATTTCAACACTTCCCAGCTGCATGGAAGTCTGCTATAGTGCATCCTATCCCTAAGGCTAACAAAGACCCGCAATCCCCCACTAGTTACCGCCCCATTAGCCTCCTTAACACTTTATCCAAATTGACCGAAAAAGTCATCCTCTCCCGAGTGGCTGATATCGACGCTGGTAATGTTCTGACGCCTGATCACCAGTTTGGCTTCCGAGCCAGACATAGCACGGTGCACCAGGTGTCCAGAATTGCGACCGATATAGCCACCCAATTCAACAAAGATAAGGTTACGGCCATGGTCCTACTGGACATTCAAAAAACCTTCGATACGGTCTGGACAGTGGGACTTATGGCCAAACTTATTTCCATCAAACTCCCTCCCATCTTAACCAAACTCCTCTACTCATACCTAACAAACAGGAACTTCCAAGTTAAAATCAATAACTCCGTCTCAAATCCTAGACTAATCGTAGCAGGCATTCCGCAAGGCAGCGTCCTTGGCACGGTCCTTTTCAACCTCTTCATAAGCGATATCCCCACGTTCTCAAACACAAAAACATCACAATACGCCGACGACACCGCCATTTACGCACACTCATTCCACGCGCAAATTGCGACAAAGCAACTGCAAATTCACCTGAACATACTCCAGCCATACTGGGACAAGTAGAAGATCCATATCAACGCCCAAAACACCGAAACCATAGTCTTTACACGAAGATTCAAACACAACAACGCAACTTTCCCACTTATAATACAAAACCAAAAAATCATACCCACAACCACAGTCAAATACCTTGGAATACATTAATACAGAACATTAAGACACGGTCAACACATCAAACGCACGATCACTAAAGCATACGCCGTCATTCGCAACCTATGACCACTCCTAGCCCAAAATAGTACCCTCACAAACAAAAACAAACTGCTCATCTACACAGCAATCATACGCCCCATAGTCACGTATGCAGCCCCAGTTTGGTGTAACGCCCCTAAGTCATCCCTACTTCCACTGCAGCGCCTCCAGAATAAGTGCTTACTTCTGGCTACCATCTCTGGAAGGTACACCCGCATCACAGAACTACACGAATTAGCTAAAATACCTTACATCAAACCATATATTGAACAAATGTCACAGAAATTCTACACCAACACACTATCAAACTCAAACAAACTTATCAACACAATAACTCACACCCGTAACAACAACACAACACGTAGACTCAAACACAAGCTACCCTACCAAACCCTGCCCATTTTTCTAGAGGATTTCCACGAACATAACACCTACATAACGCAACACTAAAGCCACCACACTACACAGAACATCTTCATCAACAAAAAGACTAACTATGCAAAACTTAACATTAACAAAAACTAAAACAAAACACACATACTGTAGCAACATGCTACCACTGCGTGCTACAACCACCAGCAGTAAGTGTTTTTAATGTTTTTAACCTAGTTAAGTTAGCATAAGTTTTACAAAAATATCTTTTCACTTTCATCTAGGTTTAAGTGGTTTTTTTGGTCTCCTCCCTTTCCCACAAAACACACACTCCTCACATGTAAAGCTAAACCAAAACCGTAACATTCCAATAACACAATGTAAAGCAAACAACGCAAAATACACAAACACAGATATACACTCCCCATGCGAGTAGGAGCTCTGACAAAACCGACAATGTTTTCCACTTAGTTCATAAGGACTTTGTATTTTAAAATTATATCAAATAAAATACATTGAAAATGTATGGTTCTCGTCTGACCACCTGGGAACACAACCTGTCGTTGTTTTTTACTTTCAGCACACCTAACATCTACCGGACTTGATAAGCTTGCGTATCAATCAATCTGCATCTACCAGATTTGATAATAGTTAAGCAAGCAATTGTAGAATATCTCAACCTTGTTTGGCATTGAGTAACATCTCCAAACACCTCGTATGAAGCTATAAATGATATATATACTGCGTCCGGTTATCATTCCTTTCGTTTATCAAAGCACCTTGGAAAGATATACGAGCGTTTGATTAACCATAGACTCACCTGGTTTCTGTAGTCTAGTCAAGATCTGTCCAGAATTGATATAGGCTGTATCCTCACCTTATTGCACTTTTCACATTACAGACGCTATTTGTAAACACATAAATAAACATATGCCACTTTAGTATCATAAATGAGTAGCAGCCAAATTTGAATGTTAGAAATTTCAAACAGACACCAACAGATGCCTTTGGACCACTAGGGTTAAGCGGCGCCGACCTTTGATAGGACTTGGTCGGGTGACCGCCTTAAGAATACTTTTTTCTGTATTTTAGCCCATAAATAATACAGAAAATGATTTACCTTAAGTGACTAGCACATGTAGCCGAAATAAAAAGATTGAAAAGCAAGTAATTAATTTATTCAACCTTTTTATAAATTTCATGTTCATGTATTTAAAATAAAATCCTAATCATATTTGTAACAACGATCACACTGCATCTAAAGTACCGGTTCTCGTCTAGTCGAAGTTTTAACTTCATATTGAGCGGACGTGTCATATGCGCAGCCAGTGTGATTTAATGCAGTGCTTACAAACCAGTTTTTACTTTGTTTCATTCTGTTCAGGAACAAAATTTTTTCACTTGCTAACCTAGTTTTTTATTCAACCACATGTTTGAAATAGAAACCAAGGAATGGGCGTCAGCCAAACTGGCTTTAAAAGCCTTGAAGCGACGAGAGAAAAGCGAAAAATTTAACCCAACCGTAGTCCTGAACATCACAAAGAAAAAACGAACCACAATGGACGGCTTCCAGTCGGACATTTCTGTACCATCAACCTCTGGAGAGAGTCTACCGCCTACTTGTGACTTCACACAACAGGAACCAGAACAAGAGTTGGACAGTACCATAACTAACATGGAGGAGGACGAACCCTCCAATCCACCCTCAACAAGCGCGGCTGCAATAAACAATGTGAGTGACATATTCACTACTAAAACGCCTACCCATACAAATATAAATAAAACATTAATTGATGACAACTCCGGAAATAAATTCATAATTCCTAAAAAACCGCAAAAGTCCCAAAGCCAACTAAAGGCTCAACAACCAAGACATCGAACAAATACACATCTGTAACTGACGAAAGTGACTCCGATACCGACGGTGAACGGGAGACCGAAGACGAACCAGCGACGATTAAAAAAACCAAGTCTAGACCACCCCCTCCTATAATTATCCCGGGAATAGCCACAAAGCAGAGCTCGATACACGCCTTCCTCAACGACAACGTTGTAAAGGGGTTTTACATAAAATACACGAACAACAACACAAACCTATACATAAACGACGAAACAGAGCGAGAGGATATAATGAAACTGTTTAATACGGACGAAAAACTACAATACTACACTTACACCGACAAACAATCAAAAACACACGCTTTTGTTTTGCGCGGGCTAGACAACGCCCCCCGGGACCCAAACGAAATCGCACAAGAAATGAAAATTCTATATAATATTGACACAATCAAAATATTCAAAATGCGAACTAATTTCCGACCTCTCTACCTCATCACAATGCCAAGCGATATTACTCTAAACCAACTTAATGCTCACTGCAAATATCTATTTCACACTCGATAACCTGGGAGCGTCACACCAACAAAAAACGCATCATCCAATGCCACAGTTGCCATCAATGGGTTCACGCTACCTCGAATTGCCGACTAAATCCGAAATGTCTGAAATGTGCGAAAAACCACCTAACATCAACACGCCTAAAGCCATCTACGGAGCCAGGGAAATGCGGAACTGTACAAACGCGCAGCCAGCCAACTCAATAGAATGCCCTACTTACATAAATAAGATCATGGATGATCAGCTAAAGAAAAAACGCCCACCGACGACAGTCAAGCAAACATTCATACCCGCGCTCCTACCGCAATTTAACAAATGGAAACACAAACTCCCTCCAACAACCCAACAAACATTTATACCCAACAACCTAAACTTCCACTTTGCTCCCTCAAAAAAATAATTCAATTCCCCCACCATCTCCTAACTCTATCCAACTTACTCCTGCTCCCAACAATAATGACCAAGCTAACATAAATAATCTGTTCACAGAAAT
This sequence comes from Nebria salina, assembly GCA_944039245.1. NCBI lineage: Eukaryota > Metazoa > Arthropoda > Insecta > Coleoptera > Carabidae > Nebria > Nebria salina. Next base: position 18,183,852 of record OX063268.1, read on the forward strand.
CACCAACTTAAAACAACTTGTCAACTTAGACAATATGATAAGGGCTTTACATGACCTAAATATCCAGCTGGCCAAATGCAACACACAAACCGAAAAATTCACAGCATTCATCAATTTCTCCAACAACATAGAAGCCTACAACATTTAATCATCGCCCAATAACAGCATCACCACCAGAACAACAAATCTATCAACATATGCTCTTGGAACGCAAACGGAATATTGGGTAAGATGGGGGAGCTTATTCAATTTATTCACTCACATAACATTCACATCATGCTCATCAATGAAACTCATCTCTCTCCCCTTCATATTATCAAAACACGATCATACACTACAATCAGAAAAGACAGACCCCTCTAGGACCACAAACCAGCTGGAGGCGTTGCAATGCTTATTAAAAACACAGTCAATTATACACTTATAGACTCTCCACCCTCACACTAGAAACACTCACAATTAAACTCACAGACAACACTTATATCACCGCTGCATACAACCGCCCCACTAATCATTTTACCCGCGCAGATCTCTCATCACTCTTACACAAAAACAAAACCCTCCTAGTGGGAGACCTAAACGCATGCCACACCGACTGGGGCTGCAACAGACTTAACCCAAACAGACGCATCTTATATCATTACACAAACTCGCACACATTCATCATACAATCACCAGACTCACCCATCCCCTTCCCAGAGAACGGCATGACCCCTACCATCATTGACATAATCATAAACAAAAACGTACCCAACCTCACCCGCCCAGAATCCCTCACCGAACTCAATTCTGACCACAACCCTATCCTCTTTCAACTACACAACATTTACACAGAGACGCATACCCGACGCATCACTTCGTTCATGAACACTGACTGGACAGGGTTCCGAAAGACCTTGGACACTAAAATTAAAATCAACAACAACATACGGACTACAATAGAACTTGACAATGAAATTCACTCATTTACACAACACATTCAATCAGCAAAACACAAACACTCAAAAATCATACAAATCGAAACACGGCACGACCCTTTCCCTGCATATATCAAACAATTCATTATCGACAGAAACTACGTGAGAAGACGGTGGCAAACCACAAACGACTACAAATACAGACTAGAACTAAAAATAATGAACTCAATCATAAAAACCGAAATTAAAAAACACCGTAACGACATTTGGACTCAAGAACTTTCCACCCTCAAGCCCTTCGACAACACCCTATGGAAATTAACACGAAACCTCAAAAAACCCTTTAAACCCTCATTGACAACAACCTAGAAGCATCGACTGACGCTCATAAAACCAAACACATCGCTCAGACATTCGAAAGCGCTCATATATCAGCCACCCCGCATTCACCTGAACAAACTGCCATCATTCAGTCCACACTCACGTACTTAGACGAGACTGACGACTCAGACCCCATAATCATACGCAAATTCCTTACAAATCCTTCAGAACTAATACAAATAATAAAAACACTCCCTAATCGCATATCCCCTGGTCCCGACTCCATTGAAAACATCATTCATAAAAATCTATCCAAAAAAGCCATTGCCCAACTCAATTATATAATAAACTCCATTTTCCGCCCCCACCACTTCCCTGCTGCCTGGAAAACTGCCATAGTTCATCCCATCCCAAAACCAAATAAAAACCACATCCTGCCCACCAGCTACCGTCCCATCAGCCTCTTAAATACCCTAGCTAAACTCACAGAAAAAATAATACTTATCAGATTAGAAGTCATAGATAAAAAGCAAAAAATCACACCTGATTTTCAGTTTGGCTTTCGGCCTAAACACAATACTGTCCAGCAGGTGCGCAGATTTGCAACAGACATAGCCATTAACTTTAATAAACACAATGTGCCTGTCATGACCCTATTAGACATAGAGAAGGCATTTGACCGAGTTTGGATAATAGGGTTAATACACAAATTAATTAATATTAACTCACCTACCTTCCTACTTAAATTAATACACTCCTAACTATTAGACCGCTCCTTCATAGTTAAAATAAACAACACATTCTCCAATCCCAAACCAATTAGGGCAGGAATCCCCCAAGGCAGCGTCCTAGGTCCAAAACTATTCAACTCGTACCTTAGCGATTTCCCCACCTTCTCCAAGACGAACTCCGCACTCTACGCCGACGACAAGGCCATCTACGCACACAGCTTAAGTGCGCAGGTGGCCACCCGACAAACCCAAATACACATGAACATACTTCATCAATACTACGACAAGTGGAAAATCACAATTAACGCCGACAAGACAGAAACCACCGTCTTCTCACGTAAATTCACTAACATCAAAGTCCTCGCCCGCCTAATCATAAACAAAACCAAAATCATCCCACAAAAACCGACGAAATACCTCGGACTAAATTAACAATACAGACTGACGCACATACATCACATCCAAAAATCAATCCACAACGCCCAAAATTCGCTCCGACAAATCTACCCCTTACTTGCCCGAAATAGCTCCGTCAACACAAAAAATAAAATCCTACTATATAAATCCCTCCTACGTCCCATCATTTCATACGCGGCCCCAGTCTGGGGTGGTGGGTCAAAAACCTCCCTTAAAGCATTGCAACGCTTCCAAAACAAATGCCTAAGACTAGCCACAAACTCATCGCGATACATAAATATAACAGACTTACACGAAATTATTAACATGCCATACATTACAGACTACATCGACCACATATCACAGACATTTTACACAAAGTCACTCACAAACCCTAACCCTCTCATTAAAAACATCACATCCATTAGATGCCACAATGCGCCATTCAATTTAAAACATAAGCTTCCCTACCAATCATACCCAATATTCCGTCAGCCCCATCTAGATGAGCAACCCGCATGATAGATATGTAAAAACAATAACAAACAAACAAACAAACAAAAATTATAATAAAAAACCAAAACAAAAATTGTTAAAACAATGTTAGATATAAGTTTTATTTAATTAAGGAGAATTTATAAGTTTAATGTTAAACGAAAAAAAAAATGTATATTTTGTCGTAAAATGGGTTTTGACCACTCCCTTCCCATGTAGTACATACAAACCATATCTCATTGAAAAAAAATCACAATTTATGTAAAATAAAAATGCACGCATTCACACATTTGTAATTCACTCATAATTCATTGGTAAACTCCCTGTGAGTAGTTACTCTGGCAAAACCCACCATGTGTTCCTATATAGATTAAGTAATCTGTAATAAAAAGTAAGTGAATAATAAAGTTTTGCTGAAATGAAAAAAAAAAATGGTTCTCGTCTGATCACCGCAGTTAAACGACGCCAGGCGTAGTCAGTACTTGGATGGGTGACCACCTGGGAACACAACGTGTCATTGTTTTTTACTTTCTGCACACCTAACAACTACCGGACTTGATAAGCTTGCGTATGCAATCAATCTGCCTCTACCAGAAATAATAATATTTAAGCAAGCAATTGTAGAATATCTCAACCTTGTTTGGCATTGAATTACATCTCCAAACACCTCGTACGAAGCTATAAACGAAATATACTGCGTCCGGTTATCATTCCTTTCCTTTATCAAAGCACCTTGGAAAGATATACGGGCGTTTGATTAACCATAGACTCACCTGGTTTCTGTAGTCTAGTCAGGATCTGTCCAGAATTGATATAGGCTGTATTCTCACCTTATTGAACTTTTCACATTGCAGACGCTATAAATAAACATATGCCACTTTAGTGTCATAAATGAGTAGCAGCCAAATTTGAATGTTGGAAATTTCAAACAGACAACAACAGATGCCTTTGGACCACAAGGGTTAAGTGGCGCCGACCTTTGATAGGACTTGGACGGGTGACCGCCTTCAGAATACTTTCTTGTTGTATTTTAGCCCATAAATAATACAGATAATGATCCACCTTAAGTGGCCAGCACATTTAGCCGAAATAAAATGATTGAAAAGCAAGTCATTTATTTATTAAACCTTTTTATAAATTTCATGTGCATGTATTTAAAATAAAATCCTAATCAAATTTGTAACACCGATCATACTGCGTCTAAATTACCAGTTCTCGTCTAGTCGAAGTCTTAACTTCATACCAAGCGAACGTTTTTACTAAGCAGAGTGTGAAGTTGACAACCGAAATATTAATTTGTTTTAAACAAGTTTATTTTCGTCTCATATTGTTATAAACAATTTTTTTTTCATACGTTCTAGTGAAAGTTAAACGAAACTGGCCTCTACGCCATGGCGCAAAAACGCACACCTTGGAAACAACCCCAAGAGGGAAATAGTAGATTCCCAATCCCCAACAACATCCCTGGAGAGTCTGAGGGGGACCTTTGATCTCTCAACTCAGGAGCCGTTTCCATATATCGAGCTTGATTCCAGCGGGGAAACTATCATAGCTATGGAGGAAGAGGAACCCCCCAATCACTCTCACCGTGGCGCAGAAACCGACTCTGATACAAGCGGACAAAAAACAAAAATTCGGGAAAGCGCATTATTTGCACCCAAAGCATGTGTCCGTCCCAGGGAGGATACACCTCCGGATGCCTAAGAGGACTGCGAGACCCCATGTAAAACCCAAATCCCTAACCAAAACCCATAACAAATTCCACTCCGTTACAGACAACGAAACTAACGACGACTCTGACACAGACGAAGAAGCTGAACCCAAAATACAAAACCCCGCCCGCCCCCTCCTATTATATTTCCATCAATCCAAAATAACGCGACAAAACTGACTAAATATATACGGAACTACTCAACAAAGGGCTACCACATCAAATACACTAACAATAATACAAACATTGACATTCACAACGAACAAGAAAGACAAAACATAAACACGGACCTGAATACGGACATAGACAATCACTACTACACATACACCAACAGGGAGACTAAAACGCACGCGTTTGTACTCCGGGGCCTCGACAGTGCGCCGGAACCGGAAGAGCTGCGCGTGAAACTGACCTCGCTGGGCATTAATGTGAGCAAGGTATTTAGAATGCGCAACACAAGGCGCCCAATCTACCTTATAACTACAACGAACACGCATACGGTGAAATCACTAAACAACAACAATAAATACATATTTCATGTCAAGGTAGAGTGGGAGCGACATATAAACAAAAAACAGCTGATCCAGTGCCATCGCTGCCAGCAGTGGGGTCACGCCACAGCCAATTGTAGGCTCCGCCCACGTTGCCTATAGTGTGCGCAGGACCACCTCACACAAACTTGCGCCAAGAGGCCGGACACGCCAGCCACATGCGCAAACTGCGCTGGCTCACACCCGGCCAACTATACAGAATGCCCGGTGTACATCAATAAAATAAAAATAATAGAAACAAACAAAACCACACGGACTACCACACGGACTACCACACGGACTAATAATACATACGTTGACGCACCTGCCCCTTCGAAAAACCACTGGAAAAATCCCAACCAAACAGTCCCCCTAAGACAAAACTTCCTCCCCAAAAAACAAGATGTCCCAGCGCTCCCAACCCCAAAAAATACCACGTATCATCCCTCAAACAACACCATACCACAACAACAACAACATCAGACAACAACAACCACAACAACAGCAACAACAACCAATGGACGACATCACTGAATTATTCTCAGAAATGGCCAAGCTGAACGCAACAATAAATATCTCCAACATGCTTGCAGCCATAAAAGATTTGAACATAGCTCTCGCAAAAGCGAAATCAAACAACGATTATTTTACAATATTCCTATCATTCGTGCAAAATGTACACAAATACAACATTTAAACACGAAACAACACTAAATATCTGTTCATGAAAAGCCAACGGAATTATGGGTAGGATAGGTGAACTTACACTTTTTCTACAAACTCACAACATACACATTTGTTTACTAAACGAAACTAAACTCAACAACACAAACAAATTTAAGATACACAAATACACAACGTACAGAGCTGATCGACCACAGCAGGGCCCGAACTCCTCAGGGGGCGTTGCAGTGTTAGTTAAAAACAACGTGCCACACACACTTACACCAAACCCACACACGACACTAGAAACACTAAATATAACACTTACAGACAACACAGTAATCTACGCTGCATAAAACAGTCCACGAAACCATTTCACACGCACAGATCTCACTACATTGCTACACAAAAACAAAACTTTGGTGGTCGGTTGCACACTTAAATCATACACAAACTCACACGTCGCTATCATACTACACCCAAACACACCCACACACTACCCCGAAAACGGAAGTACGCCCACCACGATCGATCTTATCATAAATAAAAATGTGCATAACATCACCCACCCCATATCCCTACCCGAACTAACCGCTGATCACAACCCAATCCTTTTTCATTTAACCAATCATCACATAGAAAACATTCCTAAAATAATAACTTCATACAAATACACAAACTGGGCGAACTTCCGAAAAACACTTGATACGATCATCCCCATTAACATTCAAATACACACAACACAAGACATCGATACACAATTAGAACACTTCACAAACGCCAAACACATTGCAAAACAGAAACACACACAAAAGATTAAAAGCAGCACACACAAACTTAACTTGCCACCACACATTACAAAATTAGTTAAACAGCGTTACCATACCAGAAGACCATGGCAGAGGACACACACACCCCTACACAGAATACACTTTAACACATTAAATTCACAAATAAAAACGGAAATAAAAATACACAAAAACAACACATGGTCCCTAAAACTCTCCGCCCTTAATCCTAACGATAACTCCCTCCGGCAGCTGACAAAAGCACTTAAAAAACCCTACACAAGAATACCCACACTCACACATCACAACACAACAGCTATCACAGACGAAGACAAGTCAGAGATGATAGCTAACACATTTGAACAAATACACGTAACAAACACCCCAAACACCCCCACACAAGATAAAATCACACAAGACACACTACAATACTTAAATACGCCACATAACACTGACTCTTAAACGCTGTCCAGACTCCTCACCAGCCCATCCGAATTAACAAAAATTATTAAAACCATACCCAACCGTTAAGCTCCTGGCCCTGACCAAATAACAAACCTAATCCTTAAAACCCTTTCCAGAAAATCCATTATCCAACACCACTACATTATTATTTCAATAATTACACTTCATCACTTTCCTGCTGCCTGGAAAACTGCTACGGTCCATCCAAACCTTAAGCCACTGCTCTCACCCACAAGTTACCGCATCATAAGCCTGTTAAACACCCTATCCAAGCTAACCGAAAAAGTCATACTATCGCGGGTCGACGATATCGATACAGGACAAAAACTCAAGCCTGATCAGCAGTTTGGCTTCCGTGCCAGACATTGCACGGTGCAGCAGGTGTGCAGGATTGCAACCGATATCGCGACCCAAACCAATAAAAATAAGGTCACGGTCATGACCCTACTGGACATAGAAAAAGCCTTTGATACGGTCTGGACAGTAGGGCTCTAAATAACTAAATAACTAAATAACTAAATAACTAAATAACTAAATAACTAAATAACTAAATAACTAAATAACTAAATAACTAAATAACTAAATAACTAAATAACTAAATAACTAAATAACTAAATAACTAAATAACTAAATAACTAAATAACTAAATAACTAAATAACTAAATAACTAAATAACTAAATAACTAAATAACTAAATAACTAAATAACTAAATAACTAAATAACTAAATAACTAAATAACTAAATAACTAAATAACTAAATAACTAAATAACTAAATAACTAAATAACTAAATAACTAAATAACTAAATAACTAAATAACTAAATAACTAAATAACTAAATAACTAAATAACTAAATAACTAAATAACTAAATAACTAAATAACTAAATAACTAAATAACTAAATAACTAAATAACTAAATAACTAAATAACTAAATAACTAAATAACTAAATAACTAAATAACTAAATAACTAAATAACTAAATAACTAAATAACTAAATAACTAAATAACTAAATAACTAAATAACTAAATAACTAAATAACTAAATAACTAAATAACTAAATAACTAAATAACTAAATAACTAAATAACTAAATAACTAAATAACTAAATAACTAAATAACTAAATAACTAAATAACTAAATAACTAAATAACTAAATAACTAAATAACTAAATAACTAAATAACTAAATAACTAAATAACTAAATAACTAAATAACTAAATAACTAAATAACTAAATAACTAAATAACTAAATAACTAAATAACTAAATAACTAAATAACTAAATAACTAAATAACTAAATAACTAAATAACTAAATAACTAAATAACTAAATAACTAAATAACTAAATAACTAAATAACTAAATAACTAAATAACTAAATAACTAAATAACTAAATAACTAAATAACTAAATAACTAAATAACTAAATAACTAAATAACTAAATAACTAAATAACTAAATAACTAAATAACTAAATAACTAAATAACTAAATAACTAAATAACTAAATAACTAAATAACTAAATAACTAAATAACTAAATAACTAAATAACTAAATAACTAAATAACTAAATAACTAAATAACTAAATAACTAAATAACTAAATAACTAAATAACTAAATAACTAAATAACTAAATAACTAAATAACTAAATAACTAAATAACTAAATAACTAAATAACTAAATAACTAAATAACTAAATAACTAAATAACTAAATAACTAAATAACTAAATAACTAAATAACTAAATAACTAAATAACTAAATAACTAAATAACTAAATAACTAAATAACTAAATAACTAAATAACTAAATAACTAAATAACTAAATAACTAAATAACTAAATAACTAAATAACTAAATAACTAAATAACTAAATAACTAAATAACTAAATAACTAAATAACTAAATAACTAAATAACTAAATAACTAAATAACTAAATAACTAAATAACTAAATAACTAAATAACTAAATAACTAAATAACTAAATAACTAAATAACTAAATAACTAAATAACTAAATAACTAAATAACTAAATAACTAAATAACTAAATAACTAAATAACTAAATAACTAAATAACTAAATAACTAAATAACTAAATAACTAAATAACTAAATAACTAAATAACTAAATAACTAAATAACTAAATAACTAAGTAACTAAATAACTAAGTAACTAAGTAACTAAGTAACTAAGTAACTAAGTAACTAAGTAACTAAGTAACTAAGTAACTAAGTAACTAAGTAACTAAGTAACTAAGTAACTAAGTAACTAAGTAACTAAGTAACTAAGTAACTAAATAACTAAGTAACTAAATAACTAAATAACTAAATAACTAAATAACTAAATAACTAAATAACTAAATAACTAAATAACTAAATAACTAAATAACTAAATAACTAAATAACTAAATAACTAAATAACTAAATAACTAAATAACTAAATAACTAAATAACTAAATAACTAAATAACTAAATAACTAAATAACTAAATAACTAAATAACTAAATAACTAAATAACTAAATAACTAAATAACTAAATAACTAAATAACTAAATAACTAAATAACTAAATAACTAAATAACTAAATAACTAAATAACTAAATAACTAAATAACTAAATAACTAAATAACTAAATAACTAAATAACTAAATAACTAAATAACTAAATAACTAAATAACTAAATAACTAAATAACTAAATAACTAAATAACTAAATAACTAAATAACTAAATAACTAAATAACTAAATAACTAAATAACTAAATAACTAAATAACTAAATAACTAAATAACTAAATAACTAAATAACTAAATAACTAAATAACTAAATAACTAAATAACTAAATAACTAAATAACTAAATAACTAAATAACTAAATAACTAAATAACTAAATAACTAAATAACTAAATAACTAAATAACTAAATAACTAAATAACTAAATAACTAAATAACTAAATAACTAAATAACTAAATAACTAAATAACTAAATAACTAAATAACTAAATAACTAAATAACTAAATAACTAAATAACTAAATAACTAAATAACTAAATAACTAAATAACTAAATAACTAAATAACTAAATAACTAAATAACTAAATAACTAAATAACTAAATAACTAAATAACTAAATAACTAAATAACTAAATAACTAAATAACTAAATAACTAAATAACTAAATAACTAAATAACTAAATAACTAAATAACTAAATAACTAAATAACTAAATAACTAAATAACTAAATAACTAAATAACTAAATAACTAAATAACTAAATAACTAAATAACTAAATAACTAAATAACTAAATAACTAAATAACTAAATAACTAAATAACTAAATAACTAAATAACTAAATAACTAAATAACTAAATAACTAAATAACTAAATAACTAAATAACTAAATAACTAAATAACTAAATAACTAAATAACTAAATAACTAAATAACTAAATAACTAAATAACTAAATAACTAAATAACTAAATAACTAAATAACTAAATAACTAAATAACTAAATAACTAAATAACTAAATAACTAAATAACTAAATAACTAAATAACTAAATAACTAAATAACTAAATAACTAAATAACTAAATAACTAAATAACTAAATAACTAAATAACTAAATAACTAAATAACTAAATAACTAAATAACTAAATAACTAAATAACTAAATAACTAAATAACTAAATAACTAAATAACTAAATAACTAAATAACTAAATAACTAAATAACTAAATAACTAAATAACTAAATAACTAAATAACTAAATAACTAAATAACTAAATAACTAAATAACTAAATAACTAAATAACTAAATAACTAAATAACTAAATAACTAAATAACTAAATAACTAAATAACTAAATAACTAAATAACTAAATAACTAAATAACTAAATAACTAAATAACTAAATAACTAAATAACTAAATAACTAAATAACTAAATAACTAAATAACTAAATAACTAAATAACTAAATAACTAAATAACTAAATAACTAAATAACTAAATAACTAAATAACTAAATAACTAAATAACTAAATAACTAAATAACTAAATAACTAAATAACTAAATAACTAAATAACTAAATAACTAAATAACTAAATAACTAAATAACTAAATAACTAAATAACTAAATAACTAAATAACTAAATAACTAAATAACTAAATAACTAAATAACTAAATAACTAAATAACTAAATAACTAAATAACTAAATAACTAAATAACTAAATAACTAAATAACTAAATAACTAAATAACTAAATAACTAAATAACTAAATAACTAAATAACTAAATAACTAAATAACTAAATAACTAAATAACTAAATAACTAAATAACTAAATAACTAAATAACTAAATAACTAAATAACTAAATAACTAAATAACTAAATAACTAAATAACTAAATAACTAAATAACTAAATAACTAAATAACTAAATAACTAAATAACTAAATAACTAAATAACTAAATAACTAAATAACTAAATAACTAAATAACTAAATAACTAAATAACTAAATAACTAAATAACTAAATAACTAAATAACTAAATAACTAAATAACTAAATAACTAAATAACTAAATAACTAAATAACTAAATAACTAAATAACTAAATAACTAAATAACTAAATAACTAAATAACTAAATAACTAAATAACTAAATAACTAAATAACTAAATAACTAAATAACTAAATAACTAAATAACTAAATAACTAAATAACTAAATAACTAAATAACTAAATAACTAAATAACTAAATAACTAAATAACTAAATAACTAAATAACTAAATAACTAAATAACTAAATAACTAAATAACTAAATAACTAAATAACTAAATAACTAAATAACTAAATAACTAAATAACTAAATAACTAAATAACTAAATAACTAAATAACTAAATAACTAAATAACTAAATAACTAAATAACTAAATAACTAAATAACTAAATAACTAAATAACTAAATAACTAAATAACTAAATAACTAAATAACTAAATAACTAAATAACTAAATAACTAAATAACTAAATAACTAAATAACTAAATAACTAAATAACTAAATAACTAAATAACTAAATAACTAAATAACTAAATAACTAAATAACTAAATAACTAAATAACTAAATAACTAAATAACTAAATAACTAAATAACTAAATAACTAAATAACTAAATAACTAAATAACTAAATAACTAAATAACTAAATAACTAAATAACTAAATAACTAAATAACTAAATAACTAAATAACTAAATAACTAAATAACTAAATAACTAAATAACTAAATAACTAAATAACTAAATAACTAAATAACTAAATAACTAAATAACTAAATAACTAAATAACTAAATAACTAAATAACTAAATAACTAAATAACTAAATAACTAAATAACTAAATAACTAAATAACTAAATAACTAAATAACTAAATAACTAAATAACTAAATAACTAAATAACTAAATAACTAAATAACTAAATAACTAAATAACTAAATAACTAAATAACTAAATAACTAAATAACTAAATAACTAAATAACTAAATAACTAAATAACTAAATAACTAAATAACTAAATAACTAAATAACTAAATAACTAAATAACTAAATAACTAAATAACTAAATAACTAAATAACTAAATAACTAAATAACTAAATAACTAAATAACTAAATAACTAAATAACTAAATAACTAAATAACTAAATAACTAAATAACTAAATAACTAAATAACTAAATAACTAAATAACTAAATAACTAAATAACTAAATAACTAAATAACTAAATAACTAAATAACTAAATAACTAAATAACTAAATAACTAAATAACTAAATAACTAAATAACTAAATAACTAAATAACTAAATAACTAAATAACTAAATAACTAAATAACTAAATAACTAAATAACTAAATAACTAAATAACTAAATAACTAAATAACTAAATAACTAAATAACTAAATAACTAAATAACTAAATAACTAAATAACTAAATAACTAAATAACTAAATAACTAAATAACTAAATAACTAAATAACTAAATAACTAAATAACTAAATAACTAAATAACTAAATAACTAAATAACTAAATAACTAAATAACTAAATAACTAAATAACTAAATAACTAAATAACTAAATAACTAAATAACTAAATAACTAAATAACTAAATAACTAAATAACTAAATAACTAAATAACTAAATAACTAAATAACTAAATAACTAAATAACTAAATAACTAAATAACTAAATAACTAAATAACTAAATAACTAAATAACTAAATAACTAAATAACTAAATAACTAAATAACTAAATAACTAAATAACTAAATAACTAAATAACTAAATAACTAAATAACTAAATAACTAAATAACTAAATAACTAAATAACTAAATAACTAAATAACTAAATAACTAAATAACTAAATAACTAAATAACTAAATAACTAAATAACTAAATAACTAAATAACTAAATAACTAAATAACTAAATAACTAAATAACTAAATAACTAAATAACTAAATAACTAAATAACTAAATAACTAAATAACTAAATAACTAAATAACTAAATAACTAAATAACTAAATAACTAAATAACTAAATAACTAAATAACTAAATAACTAAATAACTAAATAACTAAATAACTAAATAACTAAATAACTAAATAACTAAATAACTAAATAACTAAATAACTAAATAACTAAATAACTAAATAACTAAATAACTAAATAACTAAATAACTAAATAACTAAATAACTAAATAACTAAATAACTAAATAACTAAATAACTAAATAACTAAATAACTAAATAACTAAATAACTAAATAACTAAATAACTAAATAACTAAATAACTAAATAACTAAATAACTAAATAACTAAATAACTAAATAACTAAATAACTAAATAACTAAATAACTAAATAACTAAATAACTAAATAACTAAATAACTAAATAACTAAATAACTAAATAACTAAATAACTAAATAACTAAATAACTAAATAACTAAATAACTAAATAACTAAATAACTAAATAACTAAATAACTAAATAACTAAATAACTAAATAACTAAATAACTAAATAACTAAATAACTAAATAACTAAATAACTAAATAACTAAATAACTAAATAACTAAATAACTAAATAACTAAATAACTAAATAACTAAATAACTAAATAACTAAATAACTAAATAACTAAATAACTAAATAACTAAATAACTAAATAACTAAATAACTAAATAACTAAATAACTAAATAACTAAATAACTAAATAACTAAATAACTAAATAACTAAATAACTAAATAACTAAATAACTAAATAACTAAATAACTAAATAACTAAATAACTAAATAACTAAATAACTAAATAACTAAATAACTAAATAACTAAATAACTAAATAACTAAATAACTAAATAACTAAATAACTAAATAACTAAATAACTAAATAACTAAATAACTAAATAACTAAATAACTAAATAACTAAATAACTAAATAACTAAATAACTAAATAACTAAATAACTAAATAACTAAATAACTAAATAACTAAATAACTAAATAACTAAATAACTAAATAACTAAATAACTAAATAACTAAATAACTAAATAACTAAATAACTAAATAACTAAATAACTAAATAACTAAATAACTAAATAACTAAATAACTAAATAACTAAATAACTAAATAACTAAATAACTAAATAACTAAATAACTAAATAACTAAATAACTAAATAACTAAATAACTAAATAACTAAATAACTAAATAACTAAATAACTAAATAACTAAATAACTAAATAACTAAATAACTAAATAACTAAATAACTAAATAACTAAATAACTAAATAACTAAATAACTAAATAACTAAATAACTAAATAACTAAATAACTAAATAACTAAATAACTAAATAACTAAATAACTAAATAACTAAATAACTAAATAACTAAATAACTAAATAACTAAATAACTAAATAACTAAATAACTAAATAACTAAATAACTAAATAACTAAATAACTAAATAACTAAATAACTAAATAACTAAATAACTAAATAACTAAATAACTAAATAACTAAATAACTAAATAACTAAATAACTAAATAACTAAATAACTAAATAACTAAATAACTAAATAACTAAATAACTAAATAACTAAATAACTAAATAACTAAATAACTAAATAACTAAATAACTAAATAACTAAATAACTAAATAACTAAATAACTAAATAACTAAATAACTAAATAACTAAATAACTAAATAACTAAATAACTAAATAACTAAATAACTAAATAACTAAATAACTAAATAACTAAATAACTAAATAACTAAATAACTAAATAACTAAATAACTAAATAACTAAATAACTAAATAACTAAATAACTAAATAACTAAATAACTAAATAACTAAATAACTAAATAACTAAATAACTAAATAACTAAATAACTAAATAACTAAATAACTAAATAACTAAATAACTAAATAACTAAATAACTAAATAACTAAATAACTAAATAACTAAATAACTAAATAACTAAATAACTAAATAACTAAATAACTAAATAACTAAATAACTAAATAACTAAATAACTAAATAACTAAATAACTAAATAACTAAATAACTAAATAACTAAATAACTAAATAACTAAATAACTAAATAACTAAATAACTAAATAACTAAATAACTAAATAACTAAATAACTAAATAACTAAATAACTAAATAACTAAATAACTAAATAACTAAATAACTAAATAACTAAATAACTAAATAACTAAATAACTAAATAACTAAATAACTAAATAACTAAATAACTAAATAACTAAATAACTAAATAACTAAATAACTAAATAACTAAATAACTAAATAACTAAATAACTAAATAACTAAATAACTAAATAACTAAATAACTAAATAACTAAATAACTAAATAACTAAATAACTAAATAACTAAATAACTAAATAACTAAATAACTAAATAACTAAATAACTAAATAACTAAATAACTAAATAACTAAATAACTAAATAACTAAATAACTAAATAACTAAATAACTAAATAACTAAATAACTAAATAACTAAATAACTAAATAACTAAATAACTAAATAACTAAATAACTAAATAACTAAATAACTAAATAACTAAATAACTAAATAACTAAATAACTAAATAACTAAATAACTAAATAACTAAATAACTAAATAACTAAATAACTAAATAACTAAATAACTAAATAACTAAATAACTAAATAACTAAATAACTAAATAACTAAATAACTAAATAACTAAATAACTAAATAACTAAATAACTAAATAACTAAATAACTAAATAACTAAATAACTAAATAACTAAATAACTAAATAACTAAATAACTAAATAACTAAATAACTAAATAACTAAATAACTAAATAACTAAATAACTAAATAACTAAATAACTAAATAACTAAATAACTAAATAACTAAATAACTAAATAACTAAATAACTAAATAACTAAATAACTAAATAACTAAATAACTAAATAACTAAATAACTAAATAACTAAATAACTAAATAACTAAATAACTAAATAACTAAATAACTAAATAACTAAATAACTAAATAACTAAATAACTAAATAACTAAATAACTAAATAACTAAATAACTAAATAACTAAATAACTAAATAACTAAATAACTAAATAACTAAATAACTAAATAACTAAATAACTAAATAACTAAATAACTAAATAACTAAATAACTAAATAACTAAATAACTAAATAACTAAATAACTAAATAACTAAATAACTAAATAACTAAATAACTAAATAACTAAATAACTAAATAACTAAATAACTAAATAACTAAATAACTAAATAACTAAATAACTAAATAACTAAATAACTAAATAACTAAATAACTAAATAACTAAATAACTAAATAACTAAATAACTAAATAACTAAATAACTAAATAACTAAATAACTAAATAACTAAATAACTAAATAACTAAATAACTAAATAACTAAATAACTAAATAACTAAATAACTAAATAACTAAATAACTAAATAACTAAATAACTAAATAACTAAATAACTAAATAACTAAATAACTAAATAACTAAATAACTAAATAACTAAATAACTAAATAACTAAATAACTAAATAACTAAATAACTAAATAACTAAATAACTAAATAACTAAATAACTAAATAACTAAATAACTAAATAACTAAATAACTAAATAACTAAATAACTAAATAACTAAATAACTAAATAACTAAATAACTAAATAACTAAATAACTAAATAACTAAATAACTAAATAACTAAATAACTAAATAACTAAATAACTAAATAACTAAATAACTAAATAACTAAATAACTAAATAACTAAATAACTAAATAACTAAATAACTAAATAACTAAATAACTAAATAACTAAATAACTAAATAACTAAATAACTAAATAACTAAATAACTAAATAACTAAATAACTAAATAACTAAATAACTAAATAACTAAATAACTAAATAACTAAATAACTAAATAACTAAATAACTAAATAACTAAATAACTAAATAACTAAATAACTAAATAACTAAATAACTAAATAACTAAATAACTAAATAACTAAATAACTAAATAACTAAATAACTAAATAACTAAATAACTAAATAACTAAATAACTAAATAACTAAATAACTAAATAACTAAATAACTAAATAACTAAATAACTAAATAACTAAATAACTAAATAACTAAATAACTAAATAACTAAATAACTAAATAACTAAATAACTAAATAACTAAATAACTAAATAACTAAATAACTAAATAACTAAATAACTAAATAACTAAATAACTAAATAACTAAATAACTAAATAACTAAATAACTAAATAACTAAATAACTAAATAACTAAATAACTAAATAACTAAATAACTAAATAACTAAATAACTAAATAACTAAATAACTAAATAACTAAATAACTAAATAACTAAATAACTAAATAACTAAATAACTAAATAACTAAATAACTAAATAACTAAATAACTAAATAACTAAATAACTAAATAACTAAATAACTAAATAACTAAATAACTAAATAACTAAATAACTAAATAACTAAATAACTAAATAACTAAATAACTAAATAACTAAATAACTAAATAACTAAATAACTAAATAACTAAATAACTAAATAACTAAATAACTAAATAACTAAATAACTAAATAACTAAATAACTAAATAACTAAATAACTAAATAACTAAATAACTAAATAACTAAATAACTAAATAACTAAATAACTAAATAACTAAATAACTAAATAACTAAATAACTAAATAACTAAATAACTAAATAACTAAATAACTAAATAACTAAATAACTAAATAACTAAATAACTAAATAACTAAATAACTAAATAACTAAATAACTAAATAACTAAATAACTAAATAACTAAATAACTAAATAACTAAATAACTAAATAACTAAATAACTAAATAACTAAATAACTAAATAACTAAATAACTAAATAACTAAATAACTAAATAACTAAATAACTAAATAACTAAATAACTAAATAACTAAATAACTAAATAACTAAATAACTAAATAACTAAATAACTAAATAACTAAATAACTAAATAACTAAATAACTAAATAACTAAATAACTAAATAACTAAATAACTAAATAACTAAATAACTAAATAACTAAATAACTAAATAACTAAATAACTAAATAACTAAATAACTAAATAACTAAATAACTAAATAACTAAATAACTAAATAACTAAATAACTAAATAACTAAATAACTAAATAACTAAATAACTAAATAACTAAATAACTAAATAACTAAATAACTAAATAACTAAATAACTAAATAACTAAATAACTAAATAACTAAATAACTAAATAACTAAATAACTAAATAACTAAATAACTAAATAACTAAATAACTAAATAACTAAATAACTAAATAACTAAATAACTAAATAACTAAATAACTAAATAACTAAATAACTAAATAACTAAATAACTAAATAACTAAATAACTAAATAACTAAATAACTAAATAACTAAATAACTAAATAACTAAATAACTAAATAACTAAATAACTAAATAACTAAATAACTAAATAACTAAATAACTAAATAACTAAATAACTAAATAACTAAATAACTAAATAACTAAATAACTAAATAACTAAATAACTAAATAACTAAATAACTAAATAACTAAATAACTAAATAACTAAATAACTAAATAACTAAATAACTAAATAACTAAATAACTAAATAACTAAATAACTAAATAACTAAATAACTAAATAACTAAATAACTAAATAACTAAATAACTAAATAACTAAATAACTAAATAACTAAATAACTAAATAACTAAATAACTAAATAACTAAATAACTAAATAACTAAATAACTAAATAACTAAATAACTAAATAACTAAATAACTAAATAACTAAATAACTAAATAACTAAATAACTAAATAACTAAATAACTAAATAACTAAATAACTAAATAACTAAATAACTAAATAACTAAATAACTAAATAACTAAATAACTAAATAACTAAATAACTAAATAACTAAATAACTAAATAACTAAATAACTAAATAACTAAATAACTAAATAACTAAATAACTAAATAACTAAATAACTAAATAACTAAATAACTAAATAACTAAATAACTAAATAACTAAATAACTAAATAACTAAATAACTAAATAACTAAATAACTAAATAACTAAATAACTAAATAACTAAATAACTAAATAACTAAATAACTAAATAACTAAATAACTAAATAACTAAATAACTAAATAACTAAATAACTAAATAACTAAATAACTAAATAACTAAATAACTAAATAACTAAATAACTAAATAACTAAATAACTAAATAACTAAATAACTAAATAACTAAATAACTAAATAACTAAATAACTAAATAACTAAATAACTAAATAACTAAATAACTAAATAACTAAATAACTAAATAACTAAATAACTAAATAACTAAATAACTAAATAACTAAATAACTAAATAACTAAATAACTAAATAACTAAATAACTAAATAACTAAATAACTAAATAACTAAATAACTAAATAACTAAATAACTAAATAACTAAATAACTAAATAACTAAATAACTAAATAACTAAATAACTAAATAACTAAATAACTAAATAACTAAATAACTAAATAACTAAATAACTAAATAACTAAATAACTAAATAACTAAATAACTAAATAACTAAATAACTAAATAACTAAATAACTAAATAACTAAATAACTAAATAACTAAATAACTAAATAACTAAATAACTAAATAACTAAATAACTAAATAACTAAATAACTAAATAACTAAATAACTAAATAACTAAATAACTAAATAACTAAATAACTAAATAACTAAATAACTAAATAACTAAATAACTAAATAACTAAATAACTAAATAACTAAATAACTAAATAACTAAATAACTAAATAACTAAATAACTAAATAACTAAATAACTAAATAACTAAATAACTAAATAACTAAATAACTAAATAACTAAATAACTAAATAACTAAATAACTAAATAACTAAATAACTAAATAACTAAATAACTAAATAACTAAATAACTAAATAACTAAATAACTAAATAACTAAATAACTAAATAACTAAATAACTAAATAACTAAATAACTAAATAACTAAATAACTAAATAACTAAATAACTAAATAACTAAATAACTAAATAACTAAATAACTAAATAACTAAATAACTAAATAACTAAATAACTAAATAACTAAATAACTAAATAACTAAATAACTAAATAACTAAATAACTAAATAACTAAATAACTAAATAACTAAATAACTAAATAACTAAATAACTAAATAACTAAATAACTAAATAACTAAATAACTAAATAACTAAATAACTAAATAACTAAATAACTAAATAACTAAATAACTAAATAACTAAATAACTAAATAACTAAATAACTAAATAACTAAATAACTAAATAACTAAATAACTAAATAACTAAATAACTAAATAACTAAATAACTAAATAACTAAATAACTAAATAACTAAATAACTAAATAACTAAATAACTAAATAACTAAATAACTAAATAACTAAATAACTAAATAACTAAATAACTAAATAACTAAATAACTAAATAACTAAATAACTAAATAACTAAATAACTAAATAACTAAATAACTAAATAACTAAATAACTAAATAACTAAATAACTAAATAACTAAATAACTAAATAACTAAATAGCTATTGCAATTGGCGCACGTGGCGGGCGTGTCCGGCGTTTTTGTACACGTGTGTGTGAGATGGCCCTGCGCACATTTTAGGCAGCGAGGACGGAGCCTGCAGATGCTGGTGGCGTGCCCCCACTGTTGGCATCGATGGCATTGAATGATTATTTTGCTGTTAATGTGCCTCTCCCATTCAATTTTGATGTCGTATAAATATTTGGTTCCGACGTTAGCATTTAAAGATTTGGTTGTGTGACTGCTGTTGGTGGTTATTAGGTACAGGGGCCTCCTGGTGTTTTTGAGGCGAAACACTTTGTGTGCTTCAACTCCGTGGTGCCCTTATTCCATTTTGAGTTCCTCTGGCTCGGGGGCGTTGTCGAGCCCCCTCAAGACGAAGGCGTGCGTCTTTTCCTGTTTGTTGGTGTATGTATAGTAATGTAAGTTGTGGTCCTGGTTCATGTCTTGGATAAGTGATTGTCTTTCTTGCTCGTCCGTCATGTATACGTTAGTGTTGTTGTTAGTAAATTTTAAGTGATACCCTTTAGTGGCAAATGTTTCTTTGTATTTTGTCAGTTTGTCCACGTTGTCCGGGATTGTAGGGATAATTATTGGGGGAGGAGGTCTTTGTCGTTTAGTTTCAGTCTTTTTAGGGATGTCGTCTTCGTCCGAGTCTGTTTCATCGTTATCTGTCAGTGACTTGTATTTGTTTTTTGTAGTGGTTGGTTGTTTGGCGGGGATAGTAGGATGTTTGGCAGTTTTGCGGGGTTTCTTAAATTCCCTGGTGTGTTCATGTTCGGGTGCTGTGTGCCTAGTTTTTGCCTTTTGTTCCACGGCGGGCATAGTTTTGAATAGATCACTCACTTTTGTTTTTAGCGCGACTGAGTTGGGGAGCGAGTTTTGTTCAGACTCCGGTGGAGTGTCTTCCTCCATATTCTGGTGGTTTGCTTCTTGCAGGGTATCTGTTAGGTTGCCCAAGCCGTGGCTAGCTCGTAGTGTGCCGCTATTGTGGATGTGGGTTGCTGTGTTCCCACTGGAGATAGGCTCCTGCTGGTGGAAGGGTTCACACGGACGTTGTCCCTGAGTATTTTATTCTTAATTGCCAGTTTTGGTTGTTATTTGGTAAAGTTTTCACAGTTTTGTTGCATGTGCCCGAAGGCAGGTTGCTCTTTTTTTAAACGGTATTCACTTGTGTTTTTGTTAAAAAAAATTTATGTATATATATGAACTCAAACGTCAGTGTGTAGACGTAACACAATAAAACTATGATTGAACCGCTTGAGACCGGTTCTGATGCGTTTATAATCACGCACACAGTCACAGTTATGGTGAGATAACTATTAGCTATAGCACGACGTCAGAGGTAGCAGTACGGAACACGTCTGTACCGTTCGACGGTCGGACTCAGAAAATAGACGAGAACCGGTACTTTAGACGCAGTATGATCGTTGTTACAAATACGATTAGGATTTTATTTTAAATACATGAACATGAAATTTATAAAAAGGTTTAATAAATAAATTACTTGCTTTTCAATCTTTTTATTTCGGCTAAATGTGCAGGCCACTTAAGGTGGATCATTTTCTGTATTATTTATGGGCTTAAATACAACAAAAAAGTATTCTGAAGGCGGTCACCCGTCCAAGTCCTATCAAAGGTCGGCGCCGCTTAACCCTAGTGGTCCAAAGGCATCTGTTGTGGTCTGTTTGAAATTTCCAACATTCAAATTGGGCTGCTACTCATTTATGACACTAAAGTGGCATATGTTTATTTATGTGTTTACAAATAGCGTCTGCAATGTGAACAGTGCAATATCAATTCTGGACAGATCCTGACTAGACTACAGAAACCAGGTGAGTCTATGGTTAATCAAACGCTCGTATATCTTTCCAAGGTGCTTTGATAAAGGAAAGGAATGATAACCGGACGCAGTATATATATCATTTATAGCTTCGTACGAGGTGTTTGGAGATGTAATTCAATGCCAAACAAGGTTGAGATATTCTACAATTGCTTGCTTTACTATTATTAATTCTGGTAGATGCAGATTGATTGATACGCAAGCTTATCAAGTCCGGTAGATGTAAGGTGTGCTGAAAGTAAAAAACAACGACACGTTGTGTTCCCAGGTGGTCACCCATCCAAGTACTGACTACGCCTGGCGTCGTTTAACTTCGGTGATCAGACGAGAACCGGTACTTTAGACGCAGTATGATCGTTGTTACAAAAATTATAAGGATTTTATTTTAAATACATGAACATGAAATTTATAAAAAGGTTGAATAAAATAATTACTTGCTTCTCAATCTTTTTATTTCGGCTACATGTGCTAGTCACTTAAGGTAAATCATTTTCTGTATTATTTATGGGCTAAAATACAGAAGAAAAGTATTCTTAAGGCGGTCACCCGTCCAAGTCCTATCAAAGGTCGGCGCCGCTTAACCCTAGTGGTCCAAAGGCATCTGTTGTTGTCTGTTTGAAATTTCTTACATTCAAATTTGGCTGCTACTCATTAATGACACTAAAGTGGCATATGTTTATTTATGTGTTTACAAATAGCGTCTGCAATGTGAAAAGTGCTATTTGTGAATACATAAATAAACATATGCCACTTTAGTGTCATAAATGAGTAGCAGCCAAATTTGAATGCTAGAAATTTCAAACAGACAACAACAGATACCTTTGGACCACTAGGGTTAAGCGGCGCCGACCTTTGATAGGACTTGGACGGGTGACCGCCTTAAGAATACTTTTTTCTGTATTTTAGCCCATAAAAAATACAGAAAATGATTTACCTTAAGTGACTAGCACATGTAGCCGAAATAAAAAGATTGAAAAGCAAGTAATTCATTTATTCAACCTTTTTATAAATTTCATGTTCATGTATTTAAAATAAAATCCTAATAATTTTTGTAACAACGATCATACTGCGTCTAAGGTACCGGTTCTCGTCTGATCACCGAAGTTAAACCACGCCAGGCGTAGTCAGTACTTGGATGGGTGACCACCTGGGAACACAACGTGTCGTTGTTTTTTACTTTCTGCACACCTAACATCTACCGGACTTGATAAGCTTGCGTATGCAATCAATCTGCATCTACCAGAATTAATAATATTTAAGCAAGCAATTGTTGAATATCTAAACCTTGTTTGGCATTGAATTACATCTCCAAACACCTCGTACGAAGCTATAAATGATATATACTGCGTCCGGTTATCATTCCTTTCCTTTATCAAAGCACCTTGGAAAGATATACGAGCGTTTGATTAACCATAGACTCACCTGGTTTCTGTAGTCAAGTCAGGATCTGTCCAGAATTATATAGGCTGTATCCTCACCTTATTGCACTTTTCACATTGCAGACGCTATTTGTAAACACATAAATAAACATATGCCACTTTAGTGTCATTAATGAGTAGCAGCCAAATTTGAATGTAAGAAATTTCAAACAGACAACAACAGATGCCTTTGGACCACTAGGGTTAAGCGGCGCCGACCTTTGATAGGACTTGGACGGGTGACCGCCTTAAGAATACTTTTCTTCTGTATTTTAGCCCATAAATAATACAGAAAATGATTTACCTTAAGTGACTAGCACATGTAGCCGAAATAAAAAGATTGAGAAGCAAGTAATTATTTTATTCAACCTTTTTATAAATTTCATGTTCATTTATTTAAAATAAAATCCTTATAATTTTTGTAACAACGATCATACTGCGTCTAAAGTACCGGTTCTCGTCTGATCACCGAAGTTAAACGACGCCAGGCGTAGTCAGTACTTGGATGGGTGACCACCTGGGAACACAACGTGTCGTTGTTTTATACTTTCAGCACACCTTACATCTACCGGACTTGATAAGCTTGCGTATCAATCAATCTGCATCTACCAGAATTAATAATAGTAAAGCAAGCAATTGTAGAATATCTCAACCTTGTTTGGCATTGAATAACATCTCCAAACACCTCGTACGAAGCTATAAATGATATATATACTGCGTCCGGTTATCATTCCTTTCCTTTATCAAAGCACCTTGGAAAGATATACGAGCGTTTGATTAACCATAGACTCACCTGGTTTCTGTAGTCTAGTCAGGATCTGTCCAGAATTGATATTGCACTGTTCACATTGCAGACGCTATTTGTAAACACATAAATAAACATATGCCACTTTAGTGTCATAAATGAGTAGCAGCCCAATTTGAATGTTGGAAATTTCAAACAGACCACAACAGATGCCTTTGGACCACTAGGGTTAAGCGGCGCCGACCTTTGATAGGACTTGGACGGGTGACCGCCTTCAGAATACTTTTTTGTTGTATTTAAGCCCATAAATAATACAGAAAATGATCCACCTTAAGTGGCCTGCACATTTAGCCGAAATAAAAAGATTGAAAAGCAAGTAATTTATTTATTAAACCTTTTTATAAATTTCATGTTCATGTATTTAAAATAAAATCCTAATCGTATTTGTAACAACGATCATACTGCGTCTTAAGTACCGGTTCTCGTCTATTTTCTGAGTCCGACCGTCGAACGGTACAGACGTGTTCCGTACTGCTACCTCTGACGTCGTGCTATAGCTAATAGTTATCTCACCATAACTGTGACTGTGTGCGTGATTATAAACGCATCAGAACCGGTCTCAAGCGGTTCAATCATAGTTTTATTGTGTTACGTCTACACACTGACGTTTGTGTTCATATATATACATAACTCTTTTTAACAAAAACACAAGTGAATACCGTTTAAAAAAAGAGCAACCTGCCTTCGGGCACATGCAACAAAACTGTGAAAACTTTACCAAATAACAACCAAAACTGGCAATTAAGAATAAAATACTCAGGGACAACGTCCGTGTGAACCCTTCCACCAGCAGGAGCCTATCTCCAGTGGGAACACAGCAACCCACATCCACAATAGCGGCACACTACGAGCTAGCCACGGCTTGGGCAACCTAACAGATACCCTGCAAGAAGCAAACCACCAGAATATGGAGGAAGACACTCCACCGGAGTCTGAACAAAACTCGCTCCCCAACTCAGTCGCGCTAAAAACAAAAGTGAGTGATCTATTCAAAACCAAGCCCGCCGTGGAACAAAAGGCAAAAACTAGGCACACAGCACCCGAACATGAACACACCAGGGAATTTAAGAAACCCCGCAAAACTGCCAAACATCCTACTATCCCCGCCAAACAACCAACCACTACAAAAAACAAATACAAGTCACTGACAGATAACGATGAAAGAGACTCGGACGAAGACGACATCCCTAAAAAGACTGAAACTAAACGACAAAGACCCCCTCCCCCAATAATTATCCCTACAATCCCGGACAACGTGGACAAACTGACAAAATACAAAGAAACATTTGCCACTAAAGGGTATCACTTAAAATTTACTAACAACAACACTAACGTATACATGACGGACGAGCAAGAAAGACAATCACTTATCCAAGACATGAACCAGGACCACAACTTACATTACTATACATACACCAACAAACAGGAAAAGACGCACGCCTTCGTCTTGAGGGGGCTCGACAACGCCCCCGAGCCAGAGGAACTCAAAATGGAATAAGGGCACCACGGAGTTGAAGCACACAAAGTGTTTCGCCTCAAAAACACCAGGAGGCCCCTGTACCTAATAACCACCAACAGCAGTCACACAACCAAATCTTTAAATGCTAACGTCGGAACCAAATATTTATACGACATCAAAATTGAATGGGAGAGGCACATTAACAGCAAAATAATCATTCAATGCCATCGATGCCAACAGTGGGGGCACGCCACCAGCAACTGCAGGCTCCGTCCTCGCTGCCTAAAATGTGCGCAGGGCCATCTCACACACACGTGTACAAAAACGCCGGACACGCCCGCCACGTGCGCCAATTGCAATGGCGCGCACCCGGCGAATTACACTGAATGCCCTGCGTACAAGACAAAGCTGAGGCAGGCTGAGGCAAATAAACCCGTAGCCCCCGCAAGGTACACTGACGCGCCTCTCCCCTCCATTAATAGATGGAACACACAACCGAACACAACAACGCGGCCCTTACCCAAACAACAACAACAAAGACAAGAACGTCAGCAACAATCACAACCACAAAGACAACAATCGCAAGAACAACGACCACAACAGCAACTACAAGAACAACAACAACCACAACAACAACAACAACAACAACAACAAACACAACCACAACAACAACTAGACACCGATAACATTACGGACCTGTTTGCAGAAATGGACAAACTTAACAAAACAATCAACATCGACAACATGCTCAGGGCAATAAAGGATCTCAACATTGCCCTAGCCCGAGCAAAGAACAAATCAGAACACTTCACCATATTCATCACATTCGCCAAAAATGTCCACACATACAACATTTGGGTACAAACAAACACTAAACATATGCTCGTGGAACGCCAATGGAATAATGGGCAAGGCAGGTGAGCTTACACACTTTCTCAAAACACACAACATACACATCTGTCTAATCAACGAAACAAAACTGAACGTTACACACAAATTTAAGACACACACATACACAACCTACAGGGCTGACAGGCCGAACCAGGGACGGGTGTCCTCTGGAGGCGTTGCTATCCTGGTTAAAAACAACGTTCCACACACACTTATACCCAGCCCACAACCACATTAATAATATTTAAGCAAGCAATTGTAGAATATCTCAACCTTGTTTGGCATTGAATTACATCTCCAAACACCTCGTACGAAGCTATAAATGATATATACTGCGTCCGGTTAACATTCCTTTCCTTTATCAAAGCACCTTGGAAAGATATACGAGCGTTTGATTAACCATAGCCTCACCTAGTTTCTGTAGTCTAGTCAAGATCTTTCCAGAATTGATATAGGCTGTATCCTCACCTTATTGCACTTTTCACATTGCAGACGCTATTTGTGAACACATAAATAAACATATGCCACTTTAGTGTCATAAATGAGAAGCAGCCAAATTTAAATGCTAGAAATTTCAAACAGACAACAACAGATGCCTTTGGACCACTAGGGTTAAGCGGCGCCGACTTTTGATAGGACTTGGACGGGTGACCGCCTTAAGAAAACTTTTTTCTGTATTTCAGCCCATAAATAATACAGAAAATGATTTACCTTAAGTGACTAGCACATGTAGCCGAAATTAAAAGATTGAAAAGCAAGTAATTAATTTATTCAACCTTTTTATAAATTTCATGTTCATGTATTTAAAATAAAATCCTAATAATTTTTGTAACAACGATCATACTGCGTCTAAGGTACCGGTTCTCGTCTGATCACCGGAGTTAAACCACGCCAGGCGTAGTCAGTACTTGGATGGGTGACCACCTGGGAACACAACGTGTCGTTGTTTTTTACATTCTGCACACCTAACATCTACCGGACTTGATAAGCTTGCGTATGCAATCAATCTGTATCTACCAGAATTAATAATATTTAAGCAAGCAATTGTTGAATATCTAAACCTTGTTTGGCATTGAATTACATCTCCAAACACCTCGTACGAAGCTATAAATGATATATACTGCGTCCGGTTATCATTCCTTTCCTTTATCAAAGCACCTTGGAAAGATATACGAGCGTTTGATTAACCATAGACTCACCTGGTTTCTGTAGTCAAGTCACGATCTGTCCAGAATTATATAGGCTGTATCCTCACCTTATTGCACTTTTCACATTGCAGACGCTATTTGTAAACACATAAATAAACATATGCCACTTTAGTGTCATTAATGAGTAGCAGCAAAATTTGAATGTAAGAAATTTCAAACAGACAACTAGGACCACTAGGGTTAAGCGGCGCCGACCTTTGATAGGACTTGGACGGATGACCGCCTTAAGAATACTTTTTTTCTGTATTTTAGCCCATAAATAATACAGAAAATGATTTACCTTAAGTGACTAGCACATGTAGCCGAAATTAAAAGATTGAGAAGCAAGTAATTAATTTATTCAACCTTTTTATAAATTTCATGTTCATGTATTTAAAATAAAATCCTTATAATTTTTGTAACAACGATCATACTGCGTCTAAAGTACCGGTTCTCGTCTGATCACCGAAGTTAAACGACGCCAGGCGTAGTCAGTACTTGGATGGGTGACCACCTGGGAACACAACGTGTCGTTGTTTTTTACATTCTGCACACCTAACATCTACCGGACTTGATAAGCTTGCGTATGCAATCAATCTGTATCTACCAGAATTAATAATATTTAAGCAAGCAATTGTTGAATATCTAAACCTTGTTTGGCATTGAATTACATCTCCAAACACCTCGTACGAAGCTATAAATGATATATATACTGCGTCCGGTTATCATTCCTTTCCTTTATCAAAGCACCTTGGAAAGATATACGAGCGTTTGATTAACCATAGACTCACCTGGTTTCTGTAGTCTAGTCAGGATCTGTCCAGAATTGATATTGCACTGTTCACATTGCAGACGCTATTTGTAAACACATAAATAAACATATGCCACTTTAGTGTCATAAATGAGTAGCAGCCCAATTTGAATGTTGGAAATTTCAAACAGACCACAACAGATGCCTTTGGACCACTAGGGTTAAGCGGCGCCGACCTTTGATAGGACTTGGACGGGTGACCGCCTTCAGAATACTTTTTTGTTGTATTTAAGCCCATAAATAATACAGAAAATGATCCACCTTAAGTGGCCTGCACATTTAGCCGAAATAAAAAGATTGAAAAGCAAGTAATTTATTTATTAAACCTTTTTATAAATTTCATGTTCATGTATTTAAAATAAAATCCTAATCGTATTTGTAACAACGATCATACTGCGTCTAAAGTACCGGTTCTCGTCTATTTTCTGAGTCCGACCGTCGAACGGTACAGACGTGTTCCGTACTGCTACCTCTGACGTCGTGCTATAGCTAATAGTTATCTCACCATAACTGTGACTGTGTGCGTGATTATAAACGCATCAGAACCGGTCTCAAGCGGTTCAATCATAGTTTTATTGCGTTACGTCTACACACTGACGTTTGTGTTCATATATATACATAACTCTTTTTCACAAAAACACAAGTGAATACCGTTTAAAAAAAGAGCAACCTGCCTTGGGGCACATGCAACAAAACTGTGAAAACTTTACCAAATAACAACCAAAACTGGCAATTAAGAATAAAATACTCAGGGACAACGTCCGTGTGAACCCTTCCACCAGCAGGAGCCTATCTCCAGTGGGAACACAGCAACCCACATCCACAATAGCGGCACACTACGAGCTAGCCACGGCTTGGGCAACCTAACAGATACCCTGCAAGAAGCAAACCACCAGAATATGGAGGAAGACACTCCACCGGAGTCTGAACAAAACTCGCTCCCCAACTCAGTCGCGCTAAAAACAAAAGTGAGTGATCTATTCAAAACCAAGCCCGCCGTGGAACAAAAGGCAAAAACTAGGCACACAGCACCCGAACATGAACACACCAGGGAATTTAAGAAACCCCGCAAAACTGCCAAACATCCTACTATCCCCGCCAAACAACCAACCACTACAAAAAACAAATACAAGTCACTGACAGATAACGATGAAACAGACTCGGACGAAGACGACATCCCTAAAAAGACTGAAACTAAACGACAAAGACCCCCTCCCCCAATAATTATCCCTACAATCCCGGACAACGTGGACAAACTGACAAAATACAAAGAAACATTTGCCACTAAAGGGTATCACTTAAAATTTACTAACAACAACACTAACGTATACATGACGGACGAGCAAGAAAGACAATCACTTATCCAAGACATGAACCAGGACCACAACTTACATTACTATACATACACCAACAAACAGGAAAAGACGCACGCCTTCGTCTTGAGGGGGCTCGACAACGCCCCCGAGCCAGAGGAACTCAAAATGGAATTAGGTCACCACGGAGTTGAAGCACACAAAGTGTTTCGCCTCAAAAACACCAGGAGGCCCCTGTACCTAATAACCACCAACAGCAGTCACACAACCAAATCTTTAAATGCTAACGTCGGAACCAAATATTTATACGACATCAAAATTGAATGGGAGAGGCACATTAACAGCAAAATAATCATTCAATGCCATCGATGCCAACAGTGGGGGCACGCCACCAGCAACTGCAGGCTCCGTCCTCGCTGCCTAAAATGTGCGCAGGGCCATCTCACACACACGTGTACAAAAACGCCGGACACGCCCGCCACGTGCGCCAATTGCAATGGCGCGCACCCGGCGAATTACACTGAATGCCCTGCGTACAAGACAAAGCTGAGGCAGGCTGAGGCAAATAAACCCGTAGCCCCCGCAAGGTACACTGACGCGCCTCTCCCCTCCATTAATAGATGGAACACACAACCGAACACAACAACGCGGCCCTTACCCAAACAACAACAACAAAGACAAGAACGTCAGCAACAATCACAACCACAAAGACAACAATCGCAAGAACAACGACCACAACAGCAACTACAAGAACAACAACAACCACAACAACAACAACAACAACAACAACAAACACAACCAGAACAACAACTAGACACCGATAACATTACGGACCTGTTTGCAGAAATGGACAAACTTAACAAAACAATCAACATCGACAACATGCTCAGGGCAATAAAGGATCTCAACATTGCCCTAGCCCGAGCAAAGAACAAATCAGAACACTTCACCATATTCATCACATTCGCCAAAAATGTCCACACATACAACATTTGGGTACAAACAAACACTAAACATATGCTCGTGG
Organism: Nebria salina; assembly: GCA_944039245.1. NCBI lineage: Eukaryota > Metazoa > Arthropoda > Insecta > Coleoptera > Carabidae > Nebria > Nebria salina. The sequence continues at coordinate 18,215,937 of OX063268.1, forward strand.
AACGCCAATGGAATAATGGGCAAGGCAGGTGAGCTTACACACTTTCTCAAAACACACAACATACACATCTGTCTAATCAACGAAACAAAACTGAACGTTACACACAAATTTAAGACACACACATACACAACCTACAGGGCTGACAGGCCGAACCAGGGACGGGTGTCCTCTGGAGGCGTTGCTATCCTGGTTAAAAACAACGTTCCACACACACTTATACCCAGCCCACAACCACATTAATAATATTTAAGCAAGCAATTGTAGAATATCTCAACCTTGTTTGGCATTGAATTACATCTCCAAACACCTCGTACGAAGCTATAAATGATATATACTGCGTCCGGTTAACATTCCTTTCCTTTATCAAAGCACCTTGGAAAGATATACGAGCGTTTGATTAACCATAGCCTCACCTAGTTTCTGTAGTCTAGTCAAGATCTTTCCAGAATTGATATAGGCTGTATCCTCACCTTATTGCACTTTTCACATTGCAGACGCTATTTGTGAACACATAAATAAACATATGCCACTTTAGTGTCATAAATGAGTAGCAGCCAAATTTAAATGCTAGAAATTTCAAACAGACAACAACAGATGCCTTTGGACCACTAGGGTTAAGCGGCGCCGACTTTTGATAGGACTTGGACGGGTGACCACCTTAAGAAAACTTTTTTCTGTATTTCAGCCCATAAATAATACAGAAAATGATTTACCTTAAGTGACTAGCACATGTAGCCGAAATTAAAAGATTGAAAAGCAAGTAATTAATTTATTCAACCTTTTTATAAATTTCATGTTCATGTATTTAAAATAAAATCCTAATAATTTTTGTAACAACGATCATACTGCGTCTAAGGTACCGGTTCTCGTCTGATCACCGGAGTTAAACCACGCCAGGCGTAGTCAGTACTTGGATGGGTGACCACCTGGGAACACAACGTGTCGTTGTTTTTTACATTCTGCACACCTAACATCTACCGGACTTGATAAGCTTGCGTATGCAATCAATCTGTATCTACCAGAATTAATAATATTTAAGCAAGCAATTGTTGAATATCTAAACCTTGTTTGGCATTGAATTACATCTCCAAACACCTCGTACGAAGCTATAAATGATATATACTGCGTCCGGTTATCATTCCTTTCCTTTATCAAAGCACCTTGGAAAGATATACGAGCGTTTGATTAACCATAGACTCACCTGGTTTCTGTAGTCAAGTCAGGATCTGTCCAGAATTATATAGGCTGTATCCTCACCTTATTGCACTTTTCACATTGCAGACGCTATTTGTAAACACATAAATAAACATATGCCACTTTAGTGTCATTAATGAGTAGCAGCAAAATTTGAATGTAAGAAATTTCAAACAGACAACTAGGACCACTAGGGTTAAGCGGCGCCGACCTTTGATAGGACTTGGACGGATGACCGCCTTAAGAATACTTTTTTTCTGTATTTTAGCCCATAAATAATACAGAAAATGATTTACCTTAAGTGACTAGCACATGTAGCCGAAATTAAAAGATTGAGAAGCAAGTAATTAATTTATTCAACCTTTTTATAAATTTCATGTTCATGTATTTAAAATAAAATCCTTATAATTTTTGTAACAACGATCATACTGCGTCTAAAGTACCGGTTCTCGTCTGATCACCGAAGTTAAACGACGCCAGGCGTAGTCAGTACTTGGATGGGTGACCACCTGGGAACACAACGTGTCGTTGTTTTTTACATTCTGCACACCTAACATCTACCGGACTTGATAAGCTTGCGTATGCAATCAATCTGTATCTACCAGAATTAATAATATTTAAGCAAGCAATTGTTGAATATCTAAACCTTGTTTGGCATTGAATTACATCTCCAAACACTTCGTACGAAGCTATAAATGATATAGACTGCGTCCGGTTATCATTCCTTTCCTTTATCAAAGCACCTTGGAAAGATATACGAGCGTTTGATTAACCATAGACTCACCTGGTTTCTGTAGTCAAGTCAGGATCTGTCCAGAATTATATAGGCTGTATCCTCACCTTATTGCACTTTTCACATTGCAGACGCTATTTGTAAACACATAAATAAAGATATGCCACTTTAGTGTCATTAATGAGTAGCAGCAAAATTTGAATGTAAGAAATTTCAAACAGACAACTAGGACCACTAGGGTTAAGCGGCGCCGACCTTTGATAGGACTTGGACGGATGACCGCCTTATGAATACTTTTTTTTCTGTATTTTAGCCCATAAATAATACAGAAAATGATTTACCTTAAGTGACTAGCACATGTAGCCGAAATTAAAAGATTGAGAAGCAAGTAATTAATTTATTCAACCTTTTTATAAATTTCATGTTCATGTATTTAAAATAAAATCCTTATAATTTTTGTAACAACGATCATACTGCGTCTAAAGTACCGGTTCTCGTCTGATCACCGAAGTTAAACGACGCCAGGCGTAGTCAGTACTTGGATGGGTGACCACCTGAGAACACAACGTGTCGTTGTTTTTTACTTTCAGCACACCTTACATCTACCGGACTTGATAAGCTTGCGTATCAATCAATCTGCATCTACCAGAATTAATAATAGTAAAGCAAGCAATTGTAGAATATCTCAACCTTGTTTGGCATTGAATAACATCTCCAAACACCTCGTACGAAGCTATAAATGATATATATACTGCGTCCGGTTATCATTCCTTTCCTTTATCAAAGCACCTTGGAAAGATATACGAGCGTTTGATTAACCATAGACTCACCTGGTTTCTGTAGTCTAGTCAGGATCTGTCCAGAATTGATATTGCACTGTTCACATTGCAGACGCTATTTGTAAACACATAAATAAACATATGCCACTTTAGTGTCATAAATGAGTAGCAGCCCAATTTGAATGTTGGAAATTTCAAACAGACCACAACAGATGCCTTTGGACCACTAGGGTTAAGCGGCGCCGACCTTTGATAGGACTTGGACGGGTGACCGCCTTCAGAATACTTTTTTGTTGTATTTAAGCCCATAAATAATACAGAAAATGATCCACCTTAAGTGGCCAGCACATTTAGCCGAAATAAAAAGATTGAAAAGCAAGTAATTTATTTATTAAACCTTTTTATAAATTTCATGTTCATGTATTTAAAATAAAATCCTAATCGTATTTGTAACAACGATCATACTGCGTCTAAAGTACCGGTTCTCGTCTATTTTCTGAGTCCGACCGTCGAACGGTACAGACGTGTTCCGTACTGCTACCTCTGACGTCGTGCTATAGCTAATAGTTATCTCACCATAACTGTGACTGTGTGCGTGATTATAAACGCATCAGAACCGGTCTCAAGCGGTTCAATCATAGTTTTATTGCGTTACGTCTACACACTGACGTTTGTGTTCATATATATACATAACTCTTTTTCACAAAAACACAAGTGAATACCGTTTAAAAAAAGAGCAACCTGCCTTGGGGCACATGCAACAAAACTGTGAAAACTTTACCAAATAACAACCAAAACTGGCAATTAAGAATAAAATACTCAGGGACAACGTCCGTGTGAACCCTTTCACCAGCAGGAGCCTATCTCCAGTGGGAACACAGCAACCCACATCCACAATAGCGGCACACTACGAGCTAGCCACGGCTTGGGCAACCTAACAGATACCCTGCAAGAAGCAAACCACCAGAATATGGAGGAAGACACTCCACCGGAGTCTGAACAAAACTCGCTCCCCAACTCAGTCGCGCTAAAAACAAAAGTGAGTGATCTATTCAAAACCAAGCCCGCCGTGGAACAAAAGGCAAAAACTAGGCACACAGCACCCGAACATGAACACACCAGGGAATTTAAGAAACCCCGCAAAACTGCCAAACATCCTACTATCCCCGCCAAACAACCAACCACTACAAAAAACAAATACAAGTCACTGACAGATAACGATGAAACAGACTCGGACGAAGACGACATCCCTAAAAAGACTGAAACTAAACGAAAAAGACCTCCTCCCCCAATAATTATCCCTACAATCCCGGACAACGTGGACAAACTGACAAAATACAAAGAAACATTTGCCACTAAAGGGTATCACTTAAAATTTACTAACAACAACACTAACGTATACATGACGGACGAGCAAGAAAGACAATCACTTATCCAAGACATGAACCAGGACCACAACTTACATTACTATACATACACCAACAAACAGGAAAAGACGCACGCCTTCGTCTTGAGGGGGCTCGACAACGCCCCCGAGCCAGAGGAACTCAAAATGGAATAAGGGCACCACGGAGTTGAAGCACACAAAGTGTTTCGCCTCAAAAACACCAGGAGGCCCCTGTACCTAATAACCACCAACAGCAGTCACACAACCAAATCTTTAAATGCTAACGTCGGAACCAAATATTTATACGACATCAAAATTGAATGGGAGAGGCACATTAACAGCAAAATAATCATTCAATGCCATCGATGCCAACAGTGGGGGCACGCCACCAGCAACTGCAGGCTCCGTCCTCGCTGCCTAAAATGTGCGCAGGGCCATCTCACACACACGTGTACAAAAACGCCGGACACGCCCGCCACGTGCGCCAATTGCAATGGCGCGCACCCGGCGAATTACACTGAATGCCCTGCGTACAAGACAAAGCTGAGGCAGGCTGAGGCCAATAAACCCGTAGCCCCCGCAAGGTACACTGACGCGCCTCTCCCCTCCATTAATAGATGGAACACACAACCGAACACAACAACGCGGCCCTTACCCAAACAACAACAACAAAGACAAGAACGTCAGCAACAATCACAACCACAAAGACAACAATCGCAAGAACAACGACCACAACAGCAACTACAAGAACAACAACAACCACAACCACAACAACAACAACAACAACAACAAACACAACCACAACAACAACTAGACACCGATAACATTACGGACCTGTTTGCAGAAATGGACAAACTTAACAAAACAATCAACATCGACAACATGCTCAGGGCAATAAAGGATCTCAACATTGCCCTAGCCCGAGCAAAGAACAAATCAGAACACTTCACCATATTCATCACATTCGCCAAAAATGTCCACACATACAACATTTGGGTACAAACAAACACTAAACATATGCTCGTGGAACGCCAATGGAATAATGGGCAAGGCAGGTGAGCTTACACACTTTCTCAAAACACACTACATACACATCTGTCTAATCAACGAAACAAAACTGAACGTTGCACACAAATTTAAGACACACACATACACAACCTACAGGGCTGACAGGCCGAACCAGGGACGGGTGTCCTCTGGAGGCGTTGCTATCCTGGTTAAAAACAACGTTCCACACACACTTATACCCAGCCCACAACCACATTAATAATATTTAAGCAAGCAATTGTAGAATATCTCAACCTTGTTTGGCATTGAATTACATCTCCAAACACCTCGTACGAAGCTATAAATGATATATACTGCGTCCGGTTAACATTCCTTTCCTTTATCAAAGCACCTTGGAAAGATATACGAGCGTTTGATAAACCATAGACTCACCTGGTTTCTGTAGTCTAGTCAAGATCTGTCCAGAATTGATATAGGCTGTATCCTCACCTTATTCCACTTTTCACATTGCAGACGCTATTTGTGAACACATAAATAAACATATGCCACTTTAGTGTCATAAATGAGTAGCAGCCAAATTTAAATGCTAGATATTTCAAACAGACAACAACAGATGCCTTTGGACCACTAGGGTTAAGCGGCGCCGACTTTTGATAGGACTTGGACGGGTGACCGCCTTAAGAAAACTTTTTTCTGTATTTCAGCCCATAAATAATACAGAAAATGATTTACCTTAAGTGACTAGCACATGTAGCCGAAATAAAAAGATTGAAAAGCAAGTAATTAATTTATTCAACCTTTTTATAAATTTCATGTTCATGTATTTAAAATAAAATCCTAATAATTTTTGTAACAACGATCATACTGCGTCTAAGGTACCGGTTCTCGTCTGATCACCGAAGTTAAACCACGCCAGGCGTAGTCAGTACTTGGATGGGTGACCACCTGGGAACACAACGTGTCGTTGTTTTTTACATTCTGCACACCTAACATCTACCGGACTTGATAAGCTTGCGTATGCAATCAATCTGTATCTACCAGAATTAATAATATTTAAGCAAGCAATTGTTGAATATCTAAACCTTGTTTGGCATTGAATTACATCTCCAAACACCTCGTACGAAGCTATAAATGATATATACTGCGTCCGGTTATCATTCCTTTCCTTTATCAAAGCACCTTGGAAAGATATACGAGCGTTTGATTAACCATAGACTCACCTGGTTTCTGTAGTCAAGTCAGGATCTGTCCAGAATTATAAAGGCTGTATCCTCACCTTATTGCACTTTTCACATTGCAGACGCTATTTGTAAACACATAAATAAACATATGCCACTTTAGTGTCATTAATGAGTAGCAGCAAAATTTGAATGTAAGAAATTTCAAACAGACAACTAGGACCACTAGGGTTAAGCGGCACCGACCTTTGATAGGACTTGGACGGGTGACCGCCTTAAGAATACTTTTTTTCTGTATTTTAGCCCATAAATAATACAGAAAATGATTTACCTTAAGTGACTAGCACATGTAGCCGAAATAAAAAGATTGAGAAGCAAGTAATTAATTTATTCAACCTTTTTATAAATTTCATGTTCATGTATTTAAAATAAAATCCTTATAATTTTTGTAACAACGATCATACTGCGTCTAAAGTACCGGTTCTCGTCTGATCACCGAAGTTAAACGACGCCAGGCGTAGTCAGTACTTGGATGGGTGACCACCTGGGAACACAACGTGTCGTTGTTTTTTACTTTCAGCACACCTTACATCTACCGGACTTGATAAGCTTGCGTATCAATCAATCTGCATCTACCAGAATTAATAATAGTAAAGCAAGCAATTGTAGAATATCTCAACCTTGTTTGGCATTGAATAACATCTCCAAACACCTCGTACGAAGCTATAAATGATATATATACTGCGTCCAGTTATCATTCCTTTCCTTTATCAAAGCACCTTGGAAAGATATACGAGCGTTTGATTAACCATAGACTCACCTGGTTTCTGTAGTCTAGTCAGGATCTGTCCAGAATTGATATTGCACTGTTCACATTGCAGACGCTATTTGTAAACACATAAATAAACATATGCCACTTTAGTGTCATAAATGAGTAGCAGCCCAATTTGAATGTTGGAAATTTCAAACAGACCACAACAGATGCCTTTGGACCACTAGGGTTAAGCGGCGCCGACCTTTGATAGGACTTGGACGGGTGACCGCCTTCAGAATACTTTTTTGTTGTATTTAAGCCCATAAATAATACAGAAAATGATCCACCTTAAGTGGCCAGCACATTTAGCCGAAATAAAAAGATTGAAAAGCAAGTAATTTATTTATTAAACCTTTTTATAAATTTCATGTTCATGTATTTAAAATAAAATCCTAATCGTATTTGTAACAACGATCATACTGCGTCTAAAGTACCGGTTCTCGTCTATTTTCTGAGTCCGACCGTCGAACGGTACAGACGTGTTCCGTACTGCTACCTCTGACGTCGTGCTATAGCTAATAGTTATCTCACCATAACTGTGACTGTGTGCGTGATTATAAACGCATCAGAACCGGTCTCAAGCGGTTCAATCATAGTTTTATTGTGTTACGTCTACACACTGACGTTTGTGTTCATATATATACATAACTCTTTTTAACAAAAACACAAGTGAATACCGTTTAAAAAAAGAGCAACCTGCCTTCGGGCACATGCAACAAAACTGTGAAAACTTTACCAAATAACAACCAAAACTGGCAATTAAGAATAAAATACTCAGGGACAACGTCCGTGTGAACCCTTTCACCAGCAGGAGCCTATCTCCAGTGGGAACACAGCAACCCACATCCACAATAGCGGCACACTACGAGCTAGCCACGGCTTGGGCAACCTAACAGATACCCTGCAAGAAGCAAACCACCAGAATATGGAGGAAGACACTCCACCGGAGTCTGAACAAAAATCGCTCCCCAACTCAGTCGCGCTAAAAACAAAAGTGAGTGATCTATTCAAAACCAAGCCCACCGTGGAACAAAAGGCAAAAACTAGGCACACAGCACCCGAACATGAACACACCAGGGAATTTAAGAAACCCCGCAAAACTGCCAAACATCTTACTATCCCCGCCAAACAACCAACCATTACAAAAAACAAATACAAGTCACTGACAGATAACGATGAAACAGACTCGGACGAAGACGACATCCCTAAAAAGACTGAAACTAAACGACAAAGACCTCCTCCCCCAATAATTATCCCTACAATCCCGGACAACGCGGACAAACTGACAAAATACAAAGAAACATTTGCCACTAAAGGGTATCACTTAAAATTTACTAACAACAACACTAACGTATACATGACGGACGAGCAAGAAAGACAATCACTTATCCAAGACATGAACCAGGACCACAACTAACATTACTATACATACACCAACAAACAGGAAAAGACGCACGCCTTCGTCTTGAGGGGGCTCGACAACGCCCCCGAGCCAGAGGAACTCAAAATGGAATTAGGTCACCACGGAGTTGAAGCACACAAAGTGTTTCGCCTCAAAAACACCAGGAGGCCACTGTACCTAATAACCACCAACAGCAGCCACACAACCAAATCTTTAAATGCTAACGTCGGAACCAAATATTTATACCACATCAAAATTGAATGGGAGAGGCACATTAACAGCAAAATAATCATTCAATGCCATCGATGCCAACAGTGGGGGCACGCCACCAGCAACTGCAGGCTCCGTCCTCGCTGCCTAAAATGTGCGCAGGGCCATCTCACACACACTTGTACAAAAACGCTGGACACGCCCGCCACGTGCGTCAATTGCAATGGCGCGCACCCGGCGAATTACACTGAATGCCCTGCGTACAAGACAAAGCTGAGGCAGGCTGAGGCAAATAAACCCGTAGCCCCCGCAAGGTACACTGACGCGCCTCTCCCCTCCATTAATAGATGGAACACACAACCGAACACAACAACGCGGCCCTTACCCAAACAACAACAACAAAGACAAGAACGTCAGCAACAATCACAACCACAAAGACAACAATCGCAAGAACAACGACCACAACAGCAACTACAAGAACAACAACAACCACAACCACAACAACAACAACAACAACAACAACAACAACAACAAACACAACCACAACAACAACTAGTCACCGATAACATTACGGACCTGTTTGCAGAAATGGACAAACTTAACAAAGCAATCAACATCGACAACATGCTCAGGGCAATAAAGGATCTCAACATTGCCCTAGCCCGAGCAAAGAACAAATCAGAACACTTCACCATATTCATCACATTCGCCAAAAATGTCCACACATACAACATTTAGGTACAAACAAACAGCTCGTGGAACGCCAATGGAATAATGGGCAAGGCAGGTGAGCTTACACACTTTCTCAAAACACACAACATACACATCTGTCTAATCAACGAAACAAAACTGAACGTTACACACAAATTTAAGACACACACATACACAACCTACAGGGCTGACAGGCCGAACCAGGGACGGGTGCCCTCTGGAGGCGTTGCTATCCTGGTTAAAAACAACGTTCCACACACACTTATACCCAGCCCACAACCACATTAATAATATTTAAGCAAGCAATTGTAGAATATCTCAACCTTGTTTGGCATTGAATAACATCTCCAAACACCTCGTACGAAGCTATAAATGATATATACTGCGTCCGGTTAACATTCCTTTCCTTTATCTAAGCACCTTGGAAAGATATACGAGCGTTTGATTAACCATAGCCTCACCTAGTTTCTGTAGTCTAGTCAAGATCTTTCCAGAATTGATATAGGCTGTATCCTCACCTTATTGCACTTTTCACATTGCAGACGCTATTTGTAAACACATAAATAAACATATGCCACTTTAGTGTCATAAATGAGTAGCAGCCAAATTTGAATGTTAGAAATTTCAAACAGACAACAACAGATGCCTTTGGACCACTAGGGTTAAGCGGCGCCGACCTTTGATAGGACTTGGACGGTTGACCGCCTTCAGAATACTTTTTTGTTGTATTTTAGCCCATAAATAATACAGAAAATGATCCACCTTAAGTGGCCAGCACATTTAGCCGAAATAAAAAGATTGAAAAGCAAGTAATTTATTTATTAAACCTTGTTATAAATTTCATGTTCATGTATTTAAAATAAAATCCTTATAATTTTTGTAACAACGATCATACTGCGTCTAAAGTACCGGTTCTCGTCTGCTCACCGAAGTTAAACGACGCCAGGCGTAGTCAGTACTTGGATGGGTGACCACCTGGGAACACAACGTGTCGTTGTTTTTTACTTTCAGCACACCTTACATCTACTGGACTTGATATGCTTGCGTATCAATCAATCTGCATCTGCCAGAATTAATAATAGTAAAGCAAGCAATTGTAGAATATCTCAACCTTGTTTGGCATTGAATAACATCTCCAAACACCTCGTACGAAGCTATAAATGATATATATACTTCGTCCGGTTATCATTCCTTTCCTTTATCAAAGCACCTTGGAAAGATATACGAGCGTTTGATAAACCATAGACTCACCTGGTTTCTGTAGTCTAGTCAAGATCTGTCCAGAATTGATATAGGCTGTATCCTCACCTTATTCCACTTTTCACATTGCAGACGCTATTTGTGAACACATAAATAAACATATGCCACTTTAGTGTCATAAATGAGTAGCAGCCAAATTTAAATGCTAGAAATTTCAAACAGACAACAACAGATGCCTTTGGACCACTAGGGTTAAGCGGCGCCGACTTTTGATAGGACTTGGACGGGTGACCGCCTTAAGAAAACTTTTTTCTGTATTTCAGCCCATAAATAATACAGAAAATGATTTACCTTAAGTGACTAGCACATGTAGCCGAAATTAAAAGATTGAAAAGCAAGTAATTAATTTATTCAACCTTTTTATAAATTTCATGTTCATGTATTTAAAATAAAATCCTAATAATTTTTGTAACAACGATCATACTGCGTCTAAGGTACCGGTTCTCGTCTGATCACCGAAGTTAAACCACGCCAGGCGTAGTCAGTACTTGGATGGGTGACCACCTGGGAACACAACGTGTCGTTGTTTTTTACATTCTGCACACCTAACATCTACCGGGCTTGATAAGCTTGCGTATGCAATCAATCTGTATCTACCAGAATTAATAATATTTAAGCAAGCAATTGTTGAATATCTAAACCTTGTTTGGCATTGAATTACATCTCCAAACACCTCGTACGAAGCTATAAATGATATATACTGCGTCCGGTTATCATTCCTTTCCTTTATCAAAGCACCTTGGAAAGATATACGAGCGTTTGATTAACCATAGACTCACCTGGTTTCTGTAGTCAAGTCAGGATCTGTCCAGAATTATATAGGCTGTATCCTCACCTTATTGCACTTTTCACATTGCAGACGCTATTTGTAAACACATAAATAAACATATGCCACTTTAGTGTCATTAATGAGTAGCAGCAAAATTTGAATGTAAGAAATTTCAAACAGACAACTAGGACCACTAGGGTTAAGCGGCGCCGACCTTTGATAGGACTTGGACGGGTGACCGCCTTAAGAATACTTTTTTTCTGTATTTTAGCCCATAAATAATACAGAAAATGATTTACCTTAAGTGACTAGCACATGTAGCCGAAATAAAAAGATTGAGAAGCAAGTAATTAATTTATTCAACCTTTTTATAAATTTCATGTTCATGTATTTAAAATAAAATCCTTATAATTTTTGTAACAACGATCATACTGCGTCTAAAGTACCGGTTCTCGTCTGATCACCGTAGTTAAACGACGCCAGGCGTAGTCAGTACTTGGATGGGTGACCACCTGGGAACACAACGTGTCGTTGTTTTTTACTTTCAGCACACCTTACATCTACCGGACTTGATAAGCTTGCGTATCAATCAATCTGCATCTACCAGAATAAATAATAGTAAAGCAAGCAATTGTAGAATATCTCAACCTTGTTTGGCATTGAAAAACATCTCCAAACACCTCGTACGAAGCTATAAATGATATATATACTGCGTCCGGTTATCATTCCTTTCCTTTATCAAAGCACCTTGGAAAGATATACGAGCGTTTGATTAACCTTAGACTCACCTGGTTTCTGTAGTCAAGTCAGGATCTGTCCAGAATTATATAGGCTGTCCTCACCTTATTGCACTTTTCACATTGCAGACGCTATTTGTAAACACATAAATAAACATATGCCACTTTAATGTCATTAATGAGTAGCAGCCAAATTTGAATGTAAGAAATTTCAAACAGACAACAACAGATGCCTTTGGACCACTAGGGTTAAGCGGCGCCGACCTTTGATAGGACTTGGACGGGTGACCGCCTTAAGAATACTCTTTTTCTCTATTTTAGCCCATAAATAATACAGACAATGATTTACCTTAAGTGACTAGCACATGTAGCCGAAATAAAAAGATTGAGAAGCAAGTAATTAATTTATTCAACCTTTTTATAAATTTCATGTTCATGTATTTAAAATAAAATCCTTATAACTTTTGTAACAACGATCATACTGCGTCTAAAGTACCGGTTCTCGTCTGATCACCGAAGTTAAACGACGCCAGGCGTAGTCAGTACTTGGATGGTGACCACCTGGGAACACAACGTGTCGTTGTTTTTTACTTTCAGCACACCTTACATCTACCGGACTTGATAAGCTTGCGTATCAATCAATCTGCATCTACCAGAATTAATAATAGTAAAGCAAGCAATTGTAGAATATCTCAACCTTGTTTGGCATTGAAAAACATCTCCAAACACCTCGTACGGAGCTATAAATGATATATATACTGCGTCCGGTTATCATTCCTTTCCTTTATCAAAGCACCTTGGAAAGACATACGAGCGTTTGATAAACCATAGACTCACCTGGTTTCTGTAGTCTAGTCAAGATCTGTCCAGAATTGATATAGGCTGTATCCTCACCTTATTCCACTTTTCACATTGCAGACGCTATTTGTGAACACATAAATAAACATATGCCACTTTAGTGTCATAAATGAGTAGCAGCCAAATTTGAATGCTAGAAATTTCAAACAAACAACAACAGATGCCTTTGGACCACTAGGGTTAAGCGGCGCCGACCTTTGATAGGACTTGGACGGGTGACCGCCTTAAGAAAACCTTTTTCTGTATTTTAGCCCATAAATAATACAGAAAATGATTTACCTTAAGTGACTAGCACATGTAGCCGAAATAAAAAGATTGAAAAGCAAGTAAATAATTTATTCAACCTTTTTATAAATTTCATGTTCATGTATTTAAAATAAAATCCTAATAATTTTTGTAACATCGATCATACTTCGTCTAAGGTACCGGTTCTCGTCTGATCACCGGAGTTAAACCACGCCAGGCGTAGTCAGTACTTGGATGGGTGACCACCTGGGAACACAACGTGTCGTTGTTTTTTACTTTCTGCACACCTAACATCTACCGGACTTGATAAGCTTGCGTATGCAATCAATCTGCATCTACCAGAATTAATAATATTTAAGCAAGCAATTGTTGAATATCTAAACCTTGTTTGGCATTGAATTCCATCTCCAAACACCTCGTACGAAGCTATAAATGATATAAACTGCGTCCGGTTATCATTCCTTTCCTTTATCAAAGCACCTTGGAAAGATATACGAGCGTTTGATTAACCATAGACTCACCTGGTTTCTGTAGTCAAGTCAGGATCTGTCCAGAATTATATAGGCTGTATCCTCACCTTATTGCACTTTTCACATTGCAGACGCTATTTGTAAACACATAAATAAACATATGCCACTTTAGTGTCATTAATGAGTAGCAGGCAAATTTGAATGTAAGCAATTTCAAACAGACAACAACAGATGCCTTTGGACCACTAGGGTTAAGCGGCGCCGACCTTTGATAAGACTTGGACGAGTGACCGCCTTAAATATACTTTTTTCTGTATTTTAGCCCATTAATAATACAGAAAATGATTTACCTTAAGTGACTAGCACATGTAGCCGAAATAAAAAGATTGAGAAGCAAGTAATTAATTTATTCAACCTTTTTATAAATTTCATGGTCATGTATTTAAAATAAAATCCTTATAATTTTTGTAACAACGATCATACTGCGTCTAAAGTACCGGTTCTCGTCTGATCACCGAAGTTAAACGACGGCAGGCGTAGTCAGTACTTGGATGGGTGACCACCTGGGAACACAACGTGTCGTTGTTTTCTACTTTCAGCACACCTTACATCTACCGGACTTGATAAGCTTGCGTATCAATCAATCTGCATCTACCAGAATTAATAATAGTAAAGCAAGCAATTGTAGAACATCTTAACCTTGTTTGGCAATGAATAACATCTCCAAACACCTCGTACGAAGCTATAAATGATATATATATACTGCGTCCGGTTATCATTCCTTTCCTTTATCAAAGCACCTTGGAAAGATATACGAGCGTTTGATTAACCATAGACTCACCTGGTTTCTTTAGTCTAGTCAGGATCTGTCCAGAATTGATATTGCACTGTTCACATTGCAGACGCTATTTGTAAACACATAAATAAACATATGCCACTTTAGTGTCATAAATGAGTAGCAGCCCAATTTGAATGTTGGAAATTTCAAACAGACCACAACAGATGCCTTTGGACCACTAGGGTTAAGCGGCGCCGACCTTTGATAGGACTTGGACGGGTGACCGCCTTCAGAATACTTTTTTGTTGTATTTAAGCCCATAAATAATACAGAAAATGATCCACCTTAAGTGGCCTGCACATTTAGCCGAAATAAAAAGATTGAAAAGCAAGTAATTTATTTATTAAACCTTTTTATAAATTTCATGTTCATGTATTTAAAATAAAATCCTAATCGTATTTGTAACAACGATCATACTGCGTCTAAAGTACCGGTTCTCGTCTATTTTCTGAGTCCGACCGTCGAACGGTACAGACGTGTTCCGTACTGCTACCTCTGACGTCGTGCTATAGCTAATAGTTATCTTACCATAACTGTGACTGTGTGCGTGATTATAAACGCATCAGAACCGGTCTCAAGCGGTTCAATCATAGTTTTATTGTATTACGTCTACACACTGACGTTTGTGTTCATATATATACATAACTCTTTTTAACAAAAACACAAGTGAATACCGTTTAAAAAAAGAGCAGCCTGCCTTCGGGCACATGCAACAAAACTGTGAAAACTTTACCAAATAACAACCAAAACTGGCAATTAAGAATAAAATACTCAGGGACAACGTCTCTGTGAACCCTTTCACCAGCAGGAGCCTATCTCCAGTGGGAACACAGCAACCCACATCCACAATAGCGGCACACTACGAGCTATCAACGGCTTGGGCAACCTAACAGATACCCCGCAAGAAGCAAACCACCAGAATATGGAGGAAGACACTCCACCGGAGTCTGAACAAAACTCGCTCCCCAACTCAGTCGCGCTAAAAACAAAAGTGAGTGATCTATTCAAAACCAAGCCCGCCGTGGAACAAAAGGCAAAAACTAGGCACACAGCACCCGAACATGAACACACCATGGAATTTAAGAAACCCCGCAAAACTGCCAAACATCCTACTATCCCCGCCAAACAACCAACCACTACAAAAAACAAATACAAGTCACTGACAGATAACGATGAAACAGACTCGGACGAAGACGACATCCCTAAAAAGACTGAAACTAAACGACAAAGACCCCCACCCCCAATAATTATCCCTACAATCCCGGACAACGTGGACAAACTGACAAAATACAAAGAAACATTTGCCACTAAAGGGTATCACTTAAAATTTACTAACAACAACACTAACGTATACATGACGGACGAGCAAGAAAGACAATCACTTATCCAAGACATGAACCAGGACCACAACTGACATTACTAAACATACACCAACAAACAGGAAAAGACGCACGCCTTCGTCTTGAGGGGGCTCGACAACGCCCCCGAGCCAGAGGAACTCAAAATGGAATTAGGGCACCACGGAGTGTAAGCACACAAAGTGTTTCGCCTCAAAAACACCAGGAGGCCACTGTACCTAATAACCACCAACAGCAGCCACACAACCAAATCTTTAAATGCTAACGTCGGAACCAAATATTTATACCACATCAAAATTGAATGGGAGAGGCACATTAACAGCAAAATAATCATTCAATGCCATCGATGCCAACAGTGGGGGCACGCCACCAGCAACTGCAGGCTCCGTCCTCGCTGCCTAAAATGTGCGCAGGGCCATCTCACACACACTTGTACAAAAACGCCGGACACGCCCGCCACGTGCGCCAATTGCAATGGCGCGCACCCGGCGAATTACACTGAATGCCCTGCGTACAAGACAAAGCTGAGGCAGGCTGAGGCAAATAAACCCGTAGCCCCCGCAAGGTACACTGACGCGCCTCTCCCCTCCATTAATAGATGGAACACACAACCGAACACAACAACGCGGCCCTTACCCAAACAACAACAACAAAGACAAGAACGTCAGCAACAATCACAACCACAAAGACAATAATCGCAAGAACAACGACCACAACAGCAACTACAAGAACAACAACAACCACAACCACAACAACAACAACAACAACAACAACAACAACAACAACAACAACAACAACAACAAACACAACCACAACAACAACTAGACACCGATAACATTACGGACCTGTTTGCAGAAATGGACAAACTTAACAAAACAATCAACATCGACCACATGCTCAGGGCAATAAAGGATCTCAACATTGCCCTAGCCCGAGCAAAGAACAAATCAGAACACTTCACCATTTTCATCACATGCGCCAAAAATGTCCACACATACAACATTTAGGTACAAACAAACACTAAACATATGCTCGTGGAACGCCAATGGAATAATGGGCAAGGCAGGTGAGCTTACACACTTTCTCAAAACACACAACATACACATCTGTCTAATCAACGAAACAAAACTGAACGTTACACACAAATTTAAGACACACACATACACAACCTACAGAGCTGACAGGCCGAACCAGGGACGGGTGCCCTCTGGAGGCGTTGCTATCCTGGTTAAAAACAACGTTCCACACACACTTATACCCAGCCCACAAACTACACTAGAAACACTTAGCATCAAACTTACAGATAACACAGTAATTCACGCTGCATACAACAATCCAAGAATCAACATCACACAAACAGACCTTACCACACTGTTACACAAAAATAAGACTATAGTAGTGGGTGACCTAAACGCAAGGCACGCAAACTGGGACTGCAACACAAATAACACAAATAGCGTCACACTACACTCATAAGCAGACTCACACGACGCCATCATAAAGTACCCTGACACCGCGACATATTACCCCGAGAATGGAAGTACGCCCACCACTATAGACCTCATAATTAACAAAAACGTCCGAAACATAACTCAACCCATATCACTCCCCGAGCTTAGCTCAGATCATAATCCCATCATATTTTATCTTACAAACCATGACATAGAAAGCGACCGAAAAACCATCACTTCATACAATCACACAAACTGGGCGTACTTCCGTAAAACACTTGACACGATCATCCCCATAAACAACAAGATTTTAAGCACACAAGACATCGATACACAAGTAGGTTCATACACAAAAGCTATGCAATACGCAAAAGCCAAACACACGCACAACATCAAGATCAACCCACATAAATTTAACCTACCAACACACATCACACAACTGATTACAGAACGCAACCACACCCGAAGACTATGGCAGAGGACCCGCCAAATACCCTATAGAACTCACCTCGCCCATCTAAACTCAATCATAAAAACCCAAATCAAAACACACAAAAACAACATATGGACCCAAAAACTCGCCGCACTCAACCCCTTCGACAACACCCTCTGGCAGCTAACTAAAACACTCAAAAAACCCTACACTCGCATGCCGACACTCAGTCACCAAAATCATACAGCAACATTAGACGCGGAAAAAACAGAACTCATTGCACAAATCTTTGAACATATACAAGTTACACTCACCCCCAACACGCCAACACAAGATGAAATCACCACCGAAACCTTACACTATCTAAATTCGACGCACAACACTGACACAAAGACGCTGGCCAGACTTCTCACAACCCCCTCCGAAATAACCAAAATTATGAAATCTCTTCCAAATCGCAAAGCACCCGGACCAGACCAAATAGAGAATCTTATCCTCAAGAACCTATCCCGCAAATCCATCGTTCGACTCCACTATATAATTAATGCAATCATTAAATTTCAACACTTCCCAGCTGCATGGAAGTCTGCTATAGTGCATCCTATCCCTAAGGCTAACAAAGACCCGCAATCCCCCACTAGTTACCGCCCCATTAGCCTCCTTAACACTTTATCCAAATTGACCGAAAAAGTCATCCTCTCCCGAGTGGCTGATATCGACGCTGGTAATGTTCTGACGCCTGATCACCAGTTTGGCTTCCGAGCCAGACATAGCACGGTGCACCAGGTGTCCAGAATTGCGACCGATATAGCCACCCAATTCAACAAAGATAAGGTTACGGCCATGGTCCTACTGGACATTCAAAAAGCCTTCGATACGGTCTGGACAGTGGGACTTATGGCCAAACTTATTTCCATCAAACTCCCTCCCATCTTAACCAAACTCCTCTACTCATACCTAACAAACAGGAACTTCCAAGTTAAAATCAATAACTCCGTCTCAAATCCTAGACTAATCGTAGCAGGCATTCCGCAAGGCAGCGTCCTTGGCACGGTCCTTTTCAACCTCTTCATAAGCGATATCCCCACGTTCTCAAACACAAAAACATCACAATACGCCGACGACACCGCCATTTACGCACACTCATTCCACGCGCAAATTGCGACAAAGCAACTGCAAATTCACCTGAACATACTCCAGCCATACTGGGACAAGTGGAAGATCCATATCAACGCCCAAAACACCGAAACCATAGTCTTTACACGAAGATTCAAACACAACAACGCAACTTTCCCACTTATAATACAAAACCAAAAAATCATACCCACAACCACAGTCAAATACCTTGGAATACATTAATACAGAACATTAAGACACGGTCAACACATCAAACGCACGATCACTAAAGCATACGCCGTCATTCGCAACCTATGACCACTCCTAGCCCAAAATAGTACCCTCACAAACAAAAACAAACTGCTCATCTACACAGCAATCATACGCCCCATAGTCACGTATGCAGCCCCAGTTTGGTGTAACGCCCCTAAGTCATCCCTACTTCCACTGCAGCGCCTCCAGAATAAGTGCTTACGTCTGGCTACCATCTCTGGAAGGTACACCCGCATCACAGAACTACACGAATTAGCTAAAATACCTTACATCAAACCATATATTGAACAAATGTCACAGAAATTCTACACCAACACACTATCAAACTCAAACAAACTTATCAACACAATAACTCACACCCGTAACAACAACACAACACGTAGACTCAAACACAAGCTACCCTACCAAACCCTGCCCATTTTTCTAGAGGATTTCCACGAACATAACACCTACATAACGCAACACTAAAGCCACCACACTACACAGAACATCTTCATCAACAAAAAGACTAACTATGCAAAACTTAACATTAACAAAAACTAAAACAAAACACACATACTGTAGCAACATGCTACCACTGCGTGCTACAACCACCAGCAGTAAGTGTTTTTAATGTTTTTTAATGTTTTTAACCTAGTTAAGTTAGCATAAGTTTTACAAAAATATCTTTTCACTTTCATCTAGGTTTAAGTGGTTTTTTTGGTCTCCTCCCTTTCCCACAAAACACACACTCCTCACATGTAAAGCTAAACCAAAACCGTAACATTCCAATAACACAATGTAAAGCAAACAACGCAATATACACAAACACAGATATACACTCCCCATGCGAGTAGGAGCTCTGACAAAACCGACAATGTTTTCCACTTAGTTCATAAGGACTTTGTATTTTAAAATTATATCAAATAAAATACATTGAAAATGAATGGTTCTCGTCTGACCACCTGGGAACACAACCTGTCGTTGTTTTTTACTTTCAGCACACCTAACATCTACCGGACTTGATAAGCTTGCGTATCAATCAATCTGCATCTACCAGATTTGATAATAGTTAAGCAAGCAATTGTAGAATATCTCAACCTTGTTTGGCATTGAGTAACATCTCCAAACACCTCGTATGAAGCTATAAATGATATATATACTGCGTCCGGTTATCATTCCTTTCGTTTATCAAAGCACCTTGGAAAGATATACGAGCGTTTGATTAACCATAGACTCACCTGGTTTCTGTAGTCTAGTCAAGATCTGTCCAGAAATGATATAGGCTGTATCCTCACCTTATTGCACTTTTCACATTACAGACGCTATTTGTAAACACATAAATAAACATATGCCACTTTAGTATCATAAATGAGTAGCAGCCAAATTTGAATGTTAGAAATTTCAAACAGACACCAACAGATGCCTTTGGACCACTAGGGTTAAGCGGCGCCGACCTTTGATAGGACTTGGACGGGTGACCGCCTTAAGAATACTTTTTTCTGTATTTTAGCCCATAAATAATACAGAAAATGATTTACCTTAAGTGACTAGCACATGTAGCCGAAATAAAAAGATTGAAAAGCAAGTAATTAATTTATTCAACCTTTTTATAAATTTCATGTTCATGTATTTAAAATAAAATCCTAATCATATTTGTAACAACGATCACACTGCATCTAAAGTACCGGTTCTCGTCTAGTCGAAGTTTTAACTTCATATTGAGCGGACGTGTCATATGCGCAGCCAGTGTGATTTAATGCAGTGCTTACAAACCAGTTTTTACTTTGTTTCATTCTGTTCAGGAACAAAATTTTTTCACTTGCTAACCTAGTTTTTTATTCAACCACATGTTTGAAATAGAAACCAAGGAATGGGCGTCAGCCAAACTGGCTTTAAAAGCCTTGAAGCGACGAGAGAAAAGCGAAAAATTTAACCCAACCGTAGTCCTGAACATCACAAAGAAAAAACGAACCACAATGGACGGCTTCCAGTCGGACATTTCTGTACCATCAACCTCTGGAGAGAGTCTACCGCCTACTTGTGACTTCACACAACAGGAACCAGAACAAGAGTTGGACAGTACCATAACTAACATGGAGGAGGACGAACCCTCCAATCCACCCTCAACAAGCGCGGCTGCAATAAACAAGGTGAGTGACATATTCACTACTAAAACGCCTACCCATACAAATATAAATAAAACATTAATTGATGACAACTCCGGAAATAAATTCATAATTCCTAAAAAACCGCAAAAGTCCCAAAGCCAACTAAAGGCTCAACAACCAAGACATCGAACAAATACACATCTGTAACTGACGAAAGTGACTCCGATACCGACGGTGAACGGGAGACCGAAGACGAACCAGCGACGATTAAAAAAACCAAGTCTAGACCACCCCCTCCTATAATTATCCCGGGAATAGCCACAAAGCAGAGCTCGATACACGCCTTCCTCAACGACAACGTTGTAAAGGGGTTTTACATAAAATACACGAACAACAACACAAACCTATACATAAACGACGAAACAGAGCGACAGGATTTAATGAAACTGTTTAATACGGACGAAAAACTACAATACTACACTTACACCGACAAACAATCAAAAACACACGCTTTTGTTTTGCACGGGCTAGACAACGCCCCCCGGGACCCAAACGAAATCGCACAAGAAATGAAAATTCTATATAATATTGACACAATCAAAATATTCAAAATGCGAACTAATTTCCGACCTCTCTACCTCATCACAATGCCAAGCGATATTACTCTAAACCAACTTAATGCTCACTGCAAATATCTATTTCACACTCGATAACCTGGGAGCGTCACACCAACAAAAAACGCATCATCCAATGCCACAGTTGCCATCAATGGGTTCACGCTACCTCGAATTGCCGACTAAATCCGAAATGTCTGAAATGTGCGAAAAACCACCTAACATCAACACGCCTAAAGCCATCTACGGAGCCAGCGAAATGCGGAACTGTACAAACGCGCAGCCAGCCAACTCAATAGAATGCCCTACTTACATAAATAAGATCATGGATGATCAGCTGAAGAAAAGACGCCCACCGACGACAGTCAAGCAAACATTCATACCCGCGCTCCTCCTGCAATTTAACAAATGGAAACACAAACTCCCTCCAACAACCCAACAAACATTTATACCCAACAACCTAAACTTCCACTTTGCTCCCTCAAAAAAATAATACGATTCCCGCACCATCTCCTAACTCTATCCAACTTACTCCTGCTCCCAACAATAATGACCAAGCTAACATGAATAATCTGTTCACAGAAATCACCAACTTAAAACAACTTGTCAACTTAAACAATATGATAAGGGCTTTACATGACCTAAATATCCAGCTGGCCAAATGCAACACACAAACCGAAAAATTCACATCATTCATCAATTTCTCCAACAACATAGAAGCCTACAACATTTAATCATCGCCCAATAACAGCATCACCACCAGAACAACAAATCTATCAACATATGCTCTTGGAACGCAAACGGAATATTGGGTAAGATGGGGGAGCTTATTCAATTTATTCACTCACATAACATTCACATCATGCTCATCAATGAAACTCATCTCTCTCCCCTTCATATTATCAAAACACGATCATACACTACAATCAGAAAAGACAGACCCCTCTAGGACCACAAACCAGCTGGAGGCGTTGCAATGCTTATTAAAAACACAGTCAATTATACACTTATAGACTCTCCACCCTCACACTAGAAACACTCACATTTAAACTCACAGACAACACTTATATCACCGCTGTATACAACCGCCCCACTAATCATTTTACCCGCGCAGATCTCTCATCACTCTTACACAAAAACAAAACCCTCCTAGTGGGAGACCTAAACGCATGCCACACCGACTGGGGCTGCAACAGACTTAACCCAAACAGACGCATCTTATATCATTACACAAACTCGCACACATTCATCATACAATCACCAGACTCACCCATCCCCTTCCCAGAGAACGGCATGACCCCTACCATCATTGACATAATCATAAACAAAAACGTACCCAACCTCACCCGCCCAGAATCCCTCACCGAACTCAATTCTGACCACAACCCTATCCTCTTTCAACTACACAACATTTACACAGAGACGCATACCCGACGCATCACTTCGTTCATGAACACTGACTGGACAGGGTTCCGAAAGACCTTGGACACTAAAATTAAAATCAACAACAACATACGGACTACAATAGAACTTGACAATGAAATTCACTCATTTACACAACACATTCAATCAGCAAAACACAAACACTCAAAAATCATACAAATCGAAACACGGCACGACCCTTTCCCTGCATATATCAAACAATTCATTATCGACAGAAACTACGTGAGAAGACGGTGGCAAACCACAAACGACTACAAATACAGACTAGAACTAAAAATAATGAACTCAATCATAAAAACCGAAATTAAAAAACACCGTAACGACATTTGGACTCAAGAACTTTCCACCCTCAAGCCCTTCGACAACACCCTATGGAAATTAACACGAAACCTCAAAAAACCCTTTAAACCCTCATTGACAACAACCTAGAAGCATCGACTGACGCTCATAAAACCAAACACATCGCTCAGACATTCGAAAGCGCTCATATATCAGCCACCCCGCATTCACCTGAACAAACTGCCATCATTCAGTCCACACTCACGTACTTAGACGAGACTGACGACTCAGACCCCATAATCATACGCAAATTCCTTACAAATCCTTCAGAACTAATACAAATAATAAAAACACTCCCTAATCGCATATCCCCTGGTCCCGACTCCATTGAAAATATCATTCATAAAAATCTATCCAAAAAAGCCATTGCCCAACTCAATTATATAATAAACTCCATTTTCCGCCCCCACCACTTCCCCGCTGCCTGGAAAACTGCCATAGTTCATCCCATCCCGAAACCAAATAAAAACCACACCCTGCCCACCAGCTACCGTCCCATCAGCCTCTTAAATACCCTAGCTAAACTCACAGAAAAAATAATACTTATCAGATTAGAAGTCATAGATAAAAAGCAAAAAATCACACCTGATTTTCAGTTTGGCTTTCGGCCTAAACACAATACTGTCCAGCAGGTGCGCAGATTTGCAACAGACATAGCCATTAACTTTAATAAACACAATGTGCCTGTCATGACCCTATTAGACATAGAGAAGGCATTTGACCGAGTTTGGATAATAGGGTTAATACACAAATTAATTAATATTAACTCACCTACCTTCCTACTTAAATTAATACACTCCTACCTATTAGACCGCTCCTTCATAGTTAAAATAAACAACACATTCTCCAATCCCAAACCAATTAGGGCAGGAATCCCCCAAGGCAGCGTCCTAGGTCCAAAACTATTCAACTCGTACCTTAGCGATTTCCCCACCTTCTCCAAGACGAACTCCGCACTCTACGCCGACGACAAGGCCATCTACGCACACAGCTTAAGTGCGCAGGTGGCCACCCGACAAACCCAAATACACATGAACATACTTCATCAATACTACGACAAGTGGAAAATCACAATTAACGCCGACAAGACAGAAACCACCGTCTTCTCACGTAAATTCACTAACATCAAAGTCCTCGCCCGCCTAATCATAAACAAAACCAAAATCATCCCACAAAAACCGACGAAATACCTCGGACTAAATTAACAATACAGACTGACGCACATACATCACATCCAAAAATCAATCCGCAACGCCCAAAATTCGCTCCGACAAATCTACCCCTTACTTGCCCGAAATAGCTCCGTCAACACAAAAAATAAAATCCTACTATATAAATCCCTCCTACGTCCCATCATTTCATACGCGGCCCCAGTCTGGGGTGGTGGGTCAAAAACCTCCCTTAAAGCATTGCAACGCTTCCAAAACAAATGCCTAAGACTAGCCACAAACTCATCGCGATACATAAATATAACAGACTTACACGAAATTATTAACATGCCATACATTACAGACTACATCGACCACATATCACAGACATTTTACACAAAGTCACTCACAAACCCTAACCCTCTCATTAAAAACATCACATCCATTAGATGCCACAATGCGCCATTCAATTTAAAACATAAGCTTCCCTACCAATCATACCCAATATTCCGTCAGCCCCATCTAGATGAGCAACCCGCATGATAGATATGTAAAAACAATAACAAACAAACAAACAAACAAAAATTATAATAAAAAACCAAAACAAAAATTGTTAAAACAATGTTAGATATAAGTTTTATTTAATAAAGGAGAATTTATAAGTTTAATGTTAAACGAAAAAAAAAATGTATATTTTGTCGTAAAATGGGTTTTGACCACTCCCTTCCCATGTAGTACATACAAACCATATCTCATTGAAAAAAAATCACAATTTATGTAAAATAAAAATGCACACATTCACACATTTGTAATTCACTCATAATTCATTGGTAAACTCCCTGTGAGTAGTTACTCTGGCAAAACCCACCATGTGTTCCTATATAGATTAAGTAATCTGCAATAAAAAGTAAGTGAATAATAAAGTTTTGCTGAAATGAAAAAAAAAAAATGGTTCTCGTCTGATCACCGCAGTTAAACGACGCCAGGCGTAGTCAGTACTTGGATGGGTGACCACCTGGGAACACAACGTGTCATTGTTTTTTACTTTCTGCACACCTAACAACTACCGGACTTGATAAGCTTGCGTATGCAATCAATCTGCCTCTACCAGAAATAATAATATTTAAGCAAGCAATTGTAGAATATCTCAACCTTGTTTGGCATTGAATTACATCTCCAAACACCTCGTACGAAGCTATAAACGAAATATACTGCGTCCGGTTATCATTCCTTTCCTTTATCAAAGCACCTTGGAAAGATATACGGGCGTTTGATTAACCATAGACTCACCTGGTTTCTGTAGTCTAGTCAGGATCTGTCCAGAATTGATATAGGCTGTATTCTCACCTTATTGAACTTTTCACATTGCAGACGCTATAAATAAACATATGCCACTTTAGTGTCATAAATGAGTAGCAGCCAAATTTGAATGTTGGAAATTTCAAACAGACAACAACAGATGCCTTTGGACCACAAGGGTTAAGTGGCGCCGACCTTTGATAGGACTTGGACGGGTGACTGCCTTCAGAATACTTTTTTGTTGTATTTTAGCCCATAAATAATACAGATAATGATCCACCTTAAGTGGCCAGCACATTTAGCCGAAATAAAATGATTGAAAAGCAAGTCATTTATTTATTAAACCTTTTTATAAATTTCATGTGCATGTATTTAAAATAAAATCCTAATCAAATTTGTAACACCGATCATACTGCGTCTAAATTACCAGTTCTCGTCTAGTCGAAGTCTTAACTTCATACCAAGCGAACGTTTTTACTAAGCAGAGTGTGAAGTTGACAACCGAAATATTAATTTGTTTTAAACAAGTTTATTTTCGTCTCATATTGTTATAAACAATTTTTTTTTCATACGTTCTAGTGAAAGTTAAACGAAACTGGCCTCTACGCCATGGCGCAAAAACGCACACCTTGGAAACAACCCCAAGAGGGAAATAGTAGATTCCCAATCCCCAACAACATCCCTGGAGAGTCTGAGGGGGACCTTTGATCTCTCAACTCAGGAGCCGTTTCCATATATCGAGCTTGATTCCAGCGGGGAAACTATCATAGCTAT
The DNA here is from genome assembly GCA_944039245.1 of Nebria salina. Classification (NCBI taxonomy): domain Eukaryota; kingdom Metazoa; phylum Arthropoda; class Insecta; order Coleoptera; family Carabidae; genus Nebria; species Nebria salina. The sequence goes on from OX063268.1 coordinate 18,242,869, forward strand.
GGAGGAAGAGGAACCCCCCAATCACTCTCACCGTGGCGCAGAAACCGACTCTGATACAAGCGGACAAAAAACAAAAATTCGGGAAAGCGCATAATTTGCACCCAAAGCATGTGTCCGTCCCAGGGAGGATACACCTCCGGATGCCTAAGAGGACTGCGAGACCCCATGTAAAACCCAAATCCCTAACCAAAACCCATAACAAATTCCACTCCGTTACAGACAACGAAACTAACGACGACTCTGACACAGACGAAGAAGCTGAACCCAAAATACAAAACCCCGCCCGCCCCCTCCTATTATATTTCCATCAATCCCAAATAACGCGACAAAACTGACTAAATATATACGGAACTACTCAACAAAGGGCTACCACATCAAATACACTAACAATAATACAAACATTGACATTCACAACGAACAAGAAAGACAAAACATAAACACGGACCTGAATACGGACATAGACAATCACTACTACACATACACCAACAGGGAGACTAAAACGCACGCGTTTGTACTCCGGGGCCTCGACAGTGCGCCGGAACCGGAAGAGCTGCGCGTGAAACTGACCTCGCTGGGCATTAATGTGAGCAAGGTATTTAGAATGCGCAACACAAGGCGCCCAATCTACCTTATAACTACAACGAACACGCATACGGTGAAATAACTAAATAACTAAATAACTAAATAACTAAATAACTAAATAACTAAATAACTAAATAACTAAATAACTAAATAACTAAATAACTAAATAACTAAATAACTAAATAACTAAATAACTAAATAACTAAATAACTAAATAACTAAATAACTAAATAACTAAATAACTAAATAACTAAATAACTAAATAACTAAATAACTAAATAACTAAATAACTAAATAACTAAATAACTAAATAACTAAATAACTAAATAACTAAATAACTAAATAACTAAATAACTAAATAACTAAATAACTAAATAACTAAATAACTAAATAACTAAATAACTAAATAACTAAATAACTAAATAACTAAATAACTAAATAACTAAATAACTAAATAACTAAATAACTAAATAACTAAATAACTAAATAACTAAATAACTAAATAACTAAATAACTAAATAACTAAATAACTAAATAACTAAATAACTAAATAACTAAATAACTAAATAACTAAATAACTAAATAACTAAATAACTAAATAACTAAATAACTAAATAACTAAATAACTAAATAACTAAATAACTAAATAACTAAATAACTAAATAACTAAATAACTAAATAACTAAATAACTAAATAACTAAATAACTAAATAACTAAATAACTAAATAACTAAATAACTAAATAACTAAATAACTAAATAACTAAATAACTAAATAACTAAATAACTAAATAACTAAATAACTAAATAACTAAATAACTAAATAACTAAATAACTAAATAACTAAATAACTAAATAACTAAATAACTAAATAACTAAATAACTAAATAACTAAATAACTAAATAACTAAATAACTAAATAACTAAATAACTAAATAACTAAATAACTAAATAACTAAATAACTAAATAACTAAATAACTAAATAACTAAATAACTAAATAACTAAATAACTAAATAACTAAATAACTAAATAACTAAATAACTAAATAACTAAATAACTAAATAACTAAATAACTAAATAACTAAATAACTAAATAACTAAATAACTAAATAACTAAATAACTAAATAACTAAATAACTAAATAACTAAATAACTAAATAACTAAATAACTAAATAACTAAATAACTAAATAACTAAATAACTAAATAACTAAATAACTAAATAACTAAATAACTAAATAACTAAATAACTAAATAACTAAATAACTAAATAACTAAATAACTAAATAACTAAATAACTAAATAACTAAATAACTAAATAACTAAATAACTAAATAACTAAATAACTAAATAACTAAATAACTAAATAACTAAATAACTAAATAACTAAATAACTAAATAACTAAATAACTAAATAACTAAATAACTAAATAACTAAATAACTAAATAACTAAATAACTAAATAACTAAATAACTAAATAACTAAATAACTAAATAACTAAATAACTAAATAACTAAATAACTAAATAACTAAATAACTAAATAACTAAATAACTAAATAACTAAATAACTAAATAACTAAATAACTAAATAACTAAATAACTAAATAACTAAATAACTAAATAACTAAATAACTAAATAACTAAATAACTAAATAACTAAATAACTAAATAACTAAATAACTAAATAACTAAATAACTAAATAACTAAATAACTAAATAACTAAATAACTAAATAACTAAATAACTAAATAACTAAATAACTAAATAACTAAATAACTAAATAACTAAATAACTAAATAACTAAATAACTAAATAACTAAATAACTAAATAACTAAATAACTAAATAACTAAATAACTAAATAACTAAATAACTAAATAACTAAATAACTAAATAACTAAATAACTAAATAACTAAATAACTAAATAACTAAATAACTAAATAACTAAATAACTAAATAACTAAATAACTAAATAACTAAATAACTAAATAACTAAATAACTAAATAACTAAATAACTAAATAACTAAATAACTAAATAACTAAATAACTAAATAACTAAATAACTAAATAACTAAATAACTAAATAACTAAATAACTAAATAACTAAATAACTAAATAACTAAATAACTAAATAACTAAATAACTAAATAACTAAATAACTAAATAACTAAATAACTAAATAACTAAATAACTAAATAACTAAATAACTAAATAACTAAATAACTAAATAACTAAATAACTAAATAACTAAATAACTAAATAACTAAATAACTAAATAACTAAATAACTAAATAACTAAATAACTAAATAACTAAATAACTAAATAACTAAATAACTAAATAACTAAATAACTAAATAACTAAATAACTAAATAACTAAATAACTAAATAACTAAATAACTAAATAACTAAATAACTAAATAACTAAATAACTAAATAACTAAATAACTAAATAACTAAATAACTAAATAACTAAATAACTAAATAACTAAATAACTAAATAACTAAATAACTAAATAACTAAATAACTAAATAACTAAATAACTAAATAACTAAATAACTAAATAACTAAATAACTAAATAACTAAATAACTAAATAACTAAATAACTAAATAACTAAATAACTAAATAACTAAATAACTAAATAACTAAATAACTAAATAACTAAATAACTAAATAACTAAATAACTAAATAACTAAATAACTAAATAACTAAATAACTAAATAACTAAATAACTAAATAACTAAATAACTAAATAACTAAATAACTAAATAACTAAATAACTAAATAACTAAATAACTAAATAACTAAATAACTAAATAACTAAATAACTAAATAACTAAATAACTAAATAACTAAATAACTAAAAACTAAATAACTAAATAACTAAATAACTAAATAACTAAATAACTAAATAACTAAATAACTAAATAACTAAATAACTAAATAACTAAATAACTAAATAACTAAATAACTAAATAACTAAATAACTAAATAACTAAATAACTAAATAACTAAATAACTAAATAACTAAATAACTAAATAACTAAATAACTAAATAACTAAATAACTAAATAACTAAATAACTAAATAACTAAATAACTAAATAACTAAATAACTAAATAACTAAATAACTAAATAACTAAATAACTAAATAACTAAATAACTAAATAACTAAATAACTAAATAACTAAATAACTAAATAACTAAATAACTAAATAACTAAATAACTAAATAACTAAATAACTAAATAACTAAATAACTAAATAACTAAATAACTAAATAACTAAATAACTAAATAACTAAATAACTAAATAACTAAATAACTAAATAACTAAATAACTAAATAACTAAATAACTAAATAACTAAATAACTAAATAACTAAATAACTAAATAACTAAATAACTAAATAACTAAATAACTAAATAACTAAATAACTAAATAACTAAATAACTAAATAACTAAATAACTAAATAACTAAATAACTAAATAACTAAATAACTAAATAACTAAATAACTAAATAACTAAATAACTAAATAACTAAATAACTAAATAACTAAATAACTAAATAACTAAATAACTAAATAACTAAATAACTAAATAACTAAATAACTAAATAACTAAATAACTAAATAACTAAATAACTAAATAACTAAATAACTAAATAACTAAATAACTAAATAACTAAATAACTAAATAACTAAATAACTAAATAACTAAATAACTAAATAACTAAATAACTAAATAACTAAATAACTAAATAACTAAATAACTAAATAACTAAATAACTAAATAACTAAATAACTAAATAACTAAATAACTAAATAACTAAATAACTAAATAACTAAATAACTAAATAACTAAATAACTAAATAACTAAATAACTAAATAACTAAATAACTAAATAACTAAATAACTAAATAACTAAATAACTAAATAACTAAATAACTAAATAACTAAATAACTAAATAACTAAATAACTAAATAACTAAATAACTAAATAACTAAATAACTAAATAACTAAATAACTAAATAACTAAATAACTAAATAACTAAATAACTAAATAACTAAATAACTAAATAACTAAATAACTAAATAACTAAATAACTAAATAACTAAATAACTAAATAACTAAATAACTAAATAACTAAATAACTAAATAACTAAATAACTAAATAACTAAATAACTAAATAACTAAATAACTAAATAACTAAATAACTAAATAACTAAATAACTAAATAACTAAATAACTAAATAACTAAATAACTAAATAACTAAATAACTAAATAACTAAATAACTAAATAACTAAATAACTAAATAACTAAATAACTAAATAACTAAATAACTAAATAACTAAATAACTAAATAACTAAATAACTAAATAACTAAATAACTAAATAACTAAATAACTAAATAACTAAATAACTAAATAACTAAATAACTAAATAACTAAATAACTAAATAACTAAATAACTAAATAACTAAATAACTAAATAACTAAATAACTAAATAACTAAATAACTAAATAACTAAATAACTAAATAACTAAATAACTAAATAACTAAATAACTAAATAACTAAATAACTAAATAACTAAATAACTAAATAACTAAATAACTAAATAACTAAATAACTAAATAACTAAATAACTAAATAACTAAATAACTAAATAACTAAATAACTAAATAACTAAATAACTAAATAACTAAATAACTAAATAACTAAATAACTAAATAACTAAATAACTAAATAACTAAATAACTAAATAACTAAATAACTAAATAACTAAATAACTAAATAACTAAATAACTAAATAACTAAATAACTAAATAACTAAATAACTAAATAACTAAATAACTAAATAACTAAATAACTAAATAACTAAATAACTAAATAACTAAATAACTAAATAACTAAATAACTAAATAACTAAATAACTAAATAACTAAATAACTAAATAACTAAATAACTAAATAACTAAATAACTAAATAACTAAATAACTAAATAACTAAATAACTAAATAACTAAATAACTAAATAACTAAATAACTAAATAACTAAATAACTAAATAACTAAATAACTAAATAACTAAATAACTAAATAACTAAATAACTAAATAACTAAATAACTAAATAACTAAATAACTAAATAACTAAATAACTAAATAACTAAATAACTAAATAACTAAATAACTAAATAACTAAATAACTAAATAACTAAATAACTAAATAACTAAATAACTAAATAACTAAATAACTAAATAACTAAATAACTAAATAACTAAATAACTAAATAACTAAATAACTAAATAACTAAATAACTAAATAACTAAATAACTAAATAACTAAATAACTAAATAACTAAATAACTAAATAACTAAATAACTAAATAACTAAATAACTAAATAACTAAATAACTAAATAACTAAATAACTAAATAACTAAATAACTAAATAACTAAATAACTAAATAACTAAATAACTAAATAACTAAATAACTAAATAACTAAATAACTAAATAACTAAATAACTAAATAACTAAATAACTAAATAACTAAATAACTAAATAACTAAATAACTAAATAACTAAATAACTAAATAACTAAATAACTAAATAACTAAATAACTAAATAACTAAATAACTAAATAACTAAATAACTAAATAACTAAATAACTAAATAACTAAATAACTAAATAACTAAATAACTAAATAACTAAATAACTAAATAACTAAATAACTAAATAACTAAATAACTAAATAACTAAATAACTAAATAACTAAATAACTAAATAACTAAATAACTAAATAACTAAATAACTAAATAACTAAATAACTAAATAACTAAATAACTAAATAACTAAATAACTAAATAACTAAATAACTAAATAACTAAATAACTAAATAACTAAATAACTAAATAACTAAATAACTAAATAACTAAATAACTAAATAACTAAATAACTAAATAACTAAATAACTAAATAACTAAATAACTAAATAACTAAATAACTAAATAACTAAATAACTAAATAACTAAATAACTAAATAACTAAATAACTAAATAACTAAATAACTAAATAACTAAATAACTAAATAACTAAATAACTAAATAACTAAATAACTAAATAACTAAATAACTAAATAACTAAATAACTAAATAACTAAATAACTAAATAACTAAATAACTAAATAACTAAATAACTAAATAACTAAATAACTAAATAACTAAATAACTAAATAACTAAATAACTAAATAACTAAATAACTAAATAACTAAATAACTAAATAACTAAATAACTAAATAACTAAATAACTAAATAACTAAATAACTAAATAACTAAATAACTAAATAACTAAATAACTAAATAACTAAATAACTAAATAACTAAATAACTAAATAACTAAATAACTAAATAACTAAATAACTAAATAACTAAATAACTAAATAACTAAATAACTAAATAACTAAATAACTAAATAACTAAATAACTAAATAACTAAATAACTAAATAACTAAATAACTAAATAACTAAATAACTAAATAACTAAATAACTAAATAACTAAATAACTAAATAACTAAATAACTAAATAACTAAATAACTAAATAACTAAATAACTAAATAACTAAATAACTAAATAACTAAATAACTAAATAACTAAATAACTAAATAACTAAATAACTAAATAACTAAATAACTAAATAACTAAATAACTAAATAACTAAATAACTAAATAACTAAATAACTAAATAACTAAATAACTAAATAACTAAATAACTAAATAACTAAATAACTAAATAACTAAATAACTAAATAACTAAATAACTAAATAACTAAATAACTAAATAACTAAATAACTAAATAACTAAATAACTAAATAACTAAATAACTAAATAACTAAATAACTAAATAACTAAATAACTAAATAACTAAATAACTAAATAACTAAATAACTAAATAACTAAATAACTAAATAACTAAATAACTAAATAACTAAATAACTAAATAACTAAATAACTAAATAACTAAATAACTAAATAACTAAATAACTAAATAACTAAATAACTAAATAACTAAATAACTAAATAACTAAATAACTAAATAACTAAATAACTAAATAACTAAATAACTAAATAACTAAATAACTAAATAACTAAATAACTAAATAACTAAATAACTAAATAACTAAATAACTAAATAACTAAATAACTAAATAACTAAATAACTAAATAACTAAATAACTAAATAACTAAATAACTAAATAACTAAATAACTAAATAACTAAATAACTAAATAACTAAATAACTAAATAACTAAATAACTAAATAACTAAATAACTAAATAACTAAATAACTAAATAACTAAATAACTAAATAACTAAATAACTAAATAACTAAATAACTAAATAACTAAATAACTAAATAACTAAATAACTAAATAACTAAATAACTAAATAACTAAATAACTAAATAACTAAATAACTAAATAACTAAATAACTAAATAACTAAATAACTAAATAACTAAATAACTAAATAACTAAATAACTAAATAACTAAATAACTAAATAACTAAATAACTAAATAACTAAATAACTAAATAACTAAATAACTAAATAACTAAATAACTAAATAACTAAATAACTAAATAACTAAATAACTAAATAACTAAATAACTAAATAACTAAATAACTAAATAACTAAATAACTAAATAACTAAATAACTAAATAACTAAATAACTAAATAACTAAATAACTAAATAACTAAATAACTAAATAACTAAATAACTAAATAACTAAATAACTAAATAACTAAATAACTAAATAACTAAATAACTAAATAACTAAATAACTAAATAACTAAATAACTAAATAACTAAATAACTAAATAACTAAATAACTAAATAACTAAATAACTAAATAACTAAATAACTAAATAACTAAATAACTAAATAACTAAATAACTAAATAACTAAATAACTAAATAACTAAATAACTAAATAACTAAATAACTAAATAACTAAATAACTAAATAACTAAATAACTAAATAACTAAATAACTAAATAACTAAATAACTAAATAACTAAATAACTAAATAACTAAATAACTAAATAACTAAATAACTAAATAACTAAATAACTAAATAACTAAATAACTAAATAACTAAATAACTAAATAACTAAATAACTAAATAACTAAATAACTAAATAACTAAATAACTAAATAACTAAATAACTAAATAACTAAATAACTAAATAACTAAATAACTAAATAACTAAATAACTAAATAACTAAATAACTAAATAACTAAATAACTAAATAACTAAATAACTAAATAACTAAATAACTAAATAACTAAATAACTAAATAACTAAATAACTAAATAACTAAATAACTAAATAACTAAATAACTAAATAACTAAATAACTAAATAACTAAATAACTAAATAACTAAATAACTAAATAACTAAATAACTAAATAACTAAATAACTAAATAACTAAATAACTAAATAACTAAATAACTAAATAACTAAATAACTAAATAACTAAATAACTAAATAACTAAATAACTAAATAACTAAATAACTAAATAACTAAATAACTAAATAACTAAATAACTAAATAACTAAATAACTAAATAACTAAATAACTAAATAACTAAATAACTAAATAACTAAATAACTAAATAACTAAATAACTAAATAACTAAATAACTAAATAACTAAATAACTAAATAACTAAATAACTAAATAACTAAATAACTAAATAACTAAATAACTAAATAACTAAATAACTAAATAACTAAATAACTAAATAACTAAATAACTAAATAACTAAATAACTAAATAACTAAATAACTAAATAACTAAATAACTAAATAACTAAATAACTAAATAACTAAATAACTAAATAACTAAATAACTAAATAACTAAATAACTAAATAACTAAATAACTAAATAACTAAATAACTAAATAACTAAATAACTAAATAACTAAATAACTAAATAACTAAATAACTAAATAACTAAATAACTAAATAACTAAATAACTAAATAACTAAATAACTAAATAACTAAATAACTAAATAACTAAATAACTAAATAACTAAATAACTAAATAACTAAATAACTAAATAACTAAATAACTAAATAACTAAATAACTAAATAACTAAATAACTAAATAACTAAATAACTAAATAACTAAATAACTAAATAACTAAATAACTAAATAACTAAATAACTAAATAACTAAATAACTAAATAACTAAATAACTAAATAACTAAATAACTAAATAACTAAATAACTAAATAACTAAATAACTAAATAACTAAATAACTAAATAACTAAATAACTAAATAACTAAATAACTAAATAACTAAATAACTAAATAACTAAATAACTAAATAACTAAATAACTAAATAACTAAATAACTAAATAACTAAATAACTAAATAACTAAATAACTAAATAACTAAATAACTAAATAACTAAATAACTAAATAACTAAATAACTAAATAACTAAATAACTAAATAACTAAATAACTAAATAACTAAATAACTAAATAACTAAATAACTAAATAACTAAATAACTAAATAACTAAATAACTAAATAACTAAATAACTAAATAACTAAATAACTAAATAACTAAATAACTAAATAACTAAATAACTAAATAACTAAATAACTAAATAACTAAATAACTAAATAACTAAATAACTAAATAACTAAATAACTAAATAACTAAATAACTAAATAACTAAATAACTAAATAACTAAATAACTAAATAACTAAATAACTAAATAACTAAATAACTAAATAACTAAATAACTAAATAACTAAATAACTAAATAACTAAATAACTAAATAACTAAATAACTAAATAACTAAATAACTAAATAACTAAATAACTAAATAACTAAATAACTAAATAACTAAATAACTAAATAACTAAATAACTAAATAACTAAATAACTAAATAACTAAATAACTAAATAACTAAATAACTAAATAACTAAATAACTAAATAACTAAATAACTAAATAACTAAATAACTAAATAACTAAATAACTAAATAACTAAATAACTAAATAACTAAATAACTAAATAACTAAATAACTAAATAACTAAATAACTAAATAACTAAATAACTAAATAACTAAATAACTAAATAACTAAATAACTAAATAACTAAATAACTAAATAACTAAATAACTAAATAACTAAATAACTAAATAACTAAATAACTAAATAACTAAATAACTAAATAACTAAATAACTAAATAACTAAATAACTAAATAACTAAATAACTAAATAACTAAATAACTAAATAACTAAATAACTAAATAACTAAATAACTAAATAACTAAATAACTAAATAACTAAATAACTAAATAACTAAATAACTAAATAACTAAATAACTAAATAACTAAATAACTAAATAACTAAATAACTAAATAACTAAATAACTAAATAACTAAATAACTAAATAACTAAATAACTAAATAACTAAATAACTAAATAACTAAATAACTAAATAACTAAATAACTAAATAACTAAATAACTAAATAACTAAATAACTAAATAACTAAATAACTAAATAACTAAATAACTAAATAACTAAATAACTAAATAACTAAATAACTAAATAACTAAATAACTAAATAACTAAATAACTAAATAACTAAATAACTAAATAACTAAATAACTAAATAACTAAATAACTAAATAACTAAATAACTAAATAACTAAATAACTAAATAACTAAATAACTAAATAACTAAATAACTAAATAACTAAATAACTAAATAACTAAATAACTAAATAACTAAATAACTAAATAACTAAATAACTAAATAACTAAATAACTAAATAACTAAATAACTAAATAACTAAATAACTAAATAACTAAATAACTAAATAACTAAATAACTAAATAACTAAATAACTAAATAACTAAATAACTAAATAACTAAATAACTAAATAACTAAATAACTAAATAACTAAATAACTAAATAACTAAATAACTAAATAACTAAATAACTAAATAACTAAATAACTAAATAACTAAATAACTAAATAACTAAATAACTAAATAACTAAATAACTAAATAACTAAATAACTAAATAACTAAATAACTAAATAACTAAATAACTAAATAACTAAATAACTAAATAACTAAATAACTAAATAACTAAATAACTAAATAACTAAATAACTAAATAACTAAATAACTAAATAACTAAATAACTAAATAACTAAATAACTAAATAACTAAATAACTAAATAACTAAATAACTAAATAACTAAATAACTAAATAACTAAATAACTAAATAACTAAATAACTAAATAACTAAATAACTAAATAACTAAATAACTAAATAACTAAATAACTAAATAACTAAATAACTAAATAACTAAATAACTAAATAACTAAATAACTAAATAACTAAATAACTAAATAACTAAATAACTAAATAACTAAATAACTAAATAACTAAATAACTAAATAACTAAATAACTAAATAACTAAATAACTAAATAACTAAATAACTAAATAACTAAATAACTAAATAACTAAATAACTAAATAACTAAATAACTAAATAACTAAATAACTAAATAACTAAATAACTAAATAACTAAATAACTAAATAACTAAATAACTAAATAACTAAATAACTAAATAACTAAATAACTAAATAACTAAATAACTAAATAACTAAATAACTAAATAACTAAATAACTAAATAACTAAATAACTAAATAACTAAATAACTAAATAACTAAATAACTAAATAACTAAATAACTAAATAACTAAATAACTAAATAACTAAATAACTAAATAACTAAATAACTAAATAACTAAATAACTAAATAACTAAATAACTAAATAACTAAATAACTAAATAACTAAATAACTAAATAACTAAATAACTAAATAACTAAATAACTAAATAACTAAATAACTAAATAACTAAATAACTAAATAACTAAATAACTAAATAACTAAATAACTAAATAACTAAATAACTAAATAACTAAATAACTAAATAACTAAATAACTAAATAACTAAATAACTAAATAACTAAATAACTAAATAACTAAATAACTAAATAACTAAATAACTAAATAACTAAATAACTAAATAACTAAATAACTAAATAACTAAATAACTAAATAACTAAATAACTAAATAACTAAATAACTAAATAACTAAATAACTAAATAACTAAATAACTAAATAACTAAATAACTAAATAACTAAATAACTAAATAACTAAATAACTAAATAACTAAATAACTAAATAACTAAATAACTAAATAACTAAATAACTAAATAACTAAATAACTAAATAACTAAATAACTAAATAACTAAATAACTAAATAACTAAATAACTAAATAACTAAATAACTAAATAACTAAATAACTAAATAACTAAATAACTAAATAACTAAATAACTAAATAACTAAATAACTAAATAACTAAATAACTAAATAACTAAATAACTAAATAACTAAATAACTAAATAACTAAATAACTAAATAACTAAATAACTAAATAACTAAATAACTAAATAACTAAATAACTAAATAACTAAATAACTAAATAACTAAATAACTAAATAACTAAATAACTAAATAACTAAATAACTAAATAACTAAATAACTAAATAACTAAATAACTAAATAACTAAATAACTAAATAACTAAATAACTAAATAACTAAATAACTAAATAACTAAATAACTAAATAACTAAATAACTAAATAACTAAATAACTAAATAACTAAATAACTAAATAACTAAATAACTAAATAACTAAATAACTAAATAACTAAATAACTAAATAACTAAATAACTAAATAACTAAATAACTAAATAACTAAATAACTAAATAACTAAATAACTAAATAACTAAATAACTAAATAACTAAATAACTAAATAACTAAATAACTAAATAACTAAATAACTAAATAACTAAATAACTAAATAACTAAATAACTAAATAACTAAATAACTAAATAACTAAATAACTAAATAACTAAATAACTAAATAACTAAATAACTAAATAACTAAATAACTAAATAACTAAATAACTAAATAACTAAATAACTAAATAACTAAATAACTAAATAACTAAATAACTAAATAACTAAATAACTAAATAACTAAATAACTAAATAACTAAATAACTAAATAACTAAATAACTAAATAACTAAATAACTAAATAACTAAATAACTAAATAACTAAATAACTAAATAACTAAATAACTAAATAACTAAATAACTAAATAACTAAATAACTAAATAACTAAATAACTAAATAACTAAATAACTAAATAACTAAATAACTAAATAACTAAATAACTAAATAACTAAATAACTAAATAACTAAATAACTAAATAACTAAATAACTAAATAACTAAATAACTAAATAACTAAATAACTAAATAACTAAATAACTAAATAACTAAATAACTAAATAACTAAATAACTAAATAACTAAATAACTAAATAACTAAATAACTAAATAACTAAATAACTAAATAACTAAATAACTAAATAACTAAATAACTAAATAACTAAATAACTAAATAACTAAATAACTAAATAACTAAATAACTAAATAACTAAATAACTAAATAACTAAATAACTAAATAACTAAATAACTAAATAACTAAATAACTAAATAACTAAATAACTAAATAACTAAATAACTAAATAACTAAATAACTAAATAACTAAATAACTAAATAACTAAATAACTAAATAACTAAATAACTAAATAACTAAATAACTAAATAACTAAATAACTAAATAACTAAATAACTAAATAACTAAATAACTAAATAACTAAATAACTAAATAACTAAATAACTAAATAACTAAATAACTAAATAACTAAATAACTAAATAACTAAATAACTAAATAACTAAATAACTAAATAACTAAATAACTAAATAACTAAATAACTAAATAACTAAATAACTAAATAACTAAATAACTAAATAACTAAATAACTAAATAACTAAATAACTAAATAACTAAATAACTAAATAACTAAATAACTAAATAACTAAATAACTAAATAACTAAATAACTAAATAACTAAATAACTAAATAACTAAATAACTAAATAACTAAATAACTAAATAACTAAATAACTAAATAACTAAATAACTAAATAACTAAATAACTAAATAACTAAATAACTAAATAACTAAATAACTAAATAACTAAATAACTAAATAACTAAATAACTAAATAACTAAATAACTAAATAACTAAATAACTAAATAACTAAATAACTAAATAACTAAATAACTAAATAACTAAATAACTAAATAACTAAATAACTAAATAACTAAATAACTAAATAACTAAATAACTAAATAACTAAATAACTAAATAACTAAATAACTAAATAACTAAATAACTAAATAACTAAATAACTAAATAACTAAATAACTAAATAACTAAATAACTAAATAACTAAATAACTAAATAACTAAATAACTAAATAACTAAATAACTAAATAACTAAATAACTAAATAACTAAATAACTAAATAACTAAATAACTAAATAACTAAATAACTAAATAACTAAATAACTAAATAACTAAATAACTAAATAACTAAATAACTAAATAACTAAATAACTAAATAACTAAATAACTAAATAACTAAATAACTAAATAACTAAATAACTAAATAACTAAATAACTAAATAACTAAATAACTAAATAACTAAATAACTAAATAACTAAATAACTAAATAACTAAATAACTAAATAACTAAATAACTAAATAACTAAATAACTAAATAACTAAATAACTAAATAACTAAATAACTAAATAACTAAATAACTAAATAACTAAATAACTAAATAACTAAATAACTAAATAACTAAATAACTAAATAACTAAATAACTAAATAACTAAATAACTAAATAACTAAATAACTAAATAACTAAATAACTAAATAACTAAATAACTAAATAACTAAATAACTAAATAACTAAATAACTAAATAACTAAATAACTAAATAACTAAATAACTAAATAACTAAATAACTAAATAACTAAATAACTAAATAACTAAATAACTAAATAACTAAATAACTAAATAACTAAATAACTAAATAACTAAATAACTAAATAACTAAATAACTAAATAACTAAATAACTAAATAACTAAATAACTAAATAACTAAATAACTAAATAACTAAATAACTAAATAACTAAATAACTAAATAACTAAATAACTAAATAACTAAATAACTAAATAACTAAATAACTAAATAACTAAATAACTAAATAACTAAATAACTAAATAACTAAATAACTAAATAACTAAATAACTAAATAACTAAATAACTAAATAACTAAATAACTAAATAACTAAATAACTAAATAACTAAATAACTAAATAACTAAATAACTAAATAACTAAATAACTAAATAACTAAATAACTAAATAACTAAATAACTAAATAACTAAATAACTAAATAACTAAATAACTAAATAACTAAATAACTAAATAACTAAATAACTAAATAACTAAATAACTAAATAACTAAATAACTAAATAACTAAATAACTAAATAACTAAATAACTAAATAACTAAATAACTAAATAACTAAATAACTAAATAACTAAATAACTAAATAACTAAATAACTAAATAACTAAATAACTAAATAACTAAATAACTAAATAACTAAATAACTAAATAACTAAATAACTAAATAACTAAATAACTAAATAACTAAATAACTAAATAACTAAATAACTAAATAACTAAATAACTAAATAACTAAATAACTAAATAACTAAATAACTAAATAACTAAATAACTAAATAACTAAATAACTAAATAACTAAATAACTAAATAACTAAATAACTAAATAACTAAATAACTAAATAACTAAATAACTAAATAACTAAATAACTAAATAACTAAATAACTAAATAACTAAATAACTAAATAACTAAATAACTAAATAACTAAATAACTAAATAACTAAATAACTAAATAACTAAATAACTAAATAACTAAATAACTAAATAACTAAATAACTAAATAACTAAATAACTAAATAACTAAATAACTAAATAACTAAATAACTAAATAACTAAATAACTAAATAACTAAATAACTAAATAACTAAATAACTAAATAACTAAATAACTAAATAACTAAATAACTAAATAACTAAATAACTAAATAACTAAATAACTAAATAACTAAATAACTAAATAACTAAATAACTAAATAACTAAATAACTAAATAACTAAATAACTAAATAACTAAATAACTAAATAACTAAATAACTAAATAACTAAATAACTAAATAACTAAATAACTAAATAACTAAATAACTAAATAACTAAATAACTAAATAACTAAATAACTAAATAACTAAATAACTAAATAACTAAATAACTAAATAACTAAATAACTAAATAACTAAATAACTAAATAACTAAATAACTAAATAACTAAATAACTAAATAACTAAATAACTAAATAACTAAATAACTAAATAACTAAATAACTAAATAACTAAATAACTAAATAACTAAATAACTAAATAACTAAATAACTAAATAACTAAATAACTAAATAACTAAATAACTAAATAACTAAATAACTAAATAACTAAATAACTAAATAACTAAATAACTAAATAACTAAATAACTAAATAACTAAATAACTAAATAACTAAATAACTAAATAACTAAATAACTAAATAACTAAATAACTAAATAACTAAATAACTAAATAACTAAATAACTAAATAACTAAATAACTAAATAACTAAATAACTAAATAACTAAATAACTAAATAACTAAATAACTAAATAACTAAATAACTAAATAACTAAATAACTAAATAACTAAATAACTAAATAACTAAATAACTAAATAACTAAATAACTAAATAACTAAATAACTAAATAACTAAATAACTAAATAACTAAATAACTAAATAACTAAATAACTAAATAACTAAATAACTAAATAACTAAATAACTAAATAACTAAATAACTAAATAACTAAATAACTAAATAACTAAATAACTAAATAACTAAATAACTAAATAACTAAATAACTAAATAACTAAATAACTAAATAACTAAATAACTAAATAACTAAATAACTAAATAACTAAATAACTAAATAACTAAATAACTAAATAACTAAATAACTAAATAACTAAATAACTAAATAACTAAATAACTAAATAACTAAATAACTAAATAACTAAATAACTAAATAACTAAATAACTAAATAACTAAATAACTAAATAACTAAATAACTAAATAACTAAATAACTAAATAACTAAATAACTAAATAACTAAATAACTAAATAACTAAATAACTAAATAACTAAATAACTAAATAACTAAATAACTAAATAACTAAATAACTAAATAACTAAATAACTAAATAACTAAATAACTAAATAACTAAATAACTAAATAACTAAATAACTAAATAACTAAATAACTAAATAACTAAATAACTAAATAACTAAATAACTAAATAACTAAATAACTAAATAACTAAATAACTAAATAACTAAATAACTAAATAACTAAATAACTAAATAACTAAATAACTAAATAACTAAATAACTAAATAACTAAATAACTAAATAACTAAATAACTAAATAACTAAATAACTAAATAACTAAATAACTAAATAACTAAATAACTAAATAACTAAATAACTAAATAACTAAATAACTAAATAACTAAATAACTAAATAACTAAATAACTAAATAACTAAATAACTAAATAACTAAATAACTAAATAACTAAATAACTAAATAACTAAATAACTAAATAACTAAATAACTAAATAACTAAATAACTAAATAACTAAATAACTAAATAACTAAATAACTAAATAACTAAATAACTAAATAACTAAATAACTAAATAACTAAATAACTAAATAACTAAATAACTAAATAACTAAATAACTAAATAACTAAATAACTAAATAACTAAATAACTAAATAACTAAATAACTAAATAACTAAATAACTAAATAACTAAATAACTAAATAACTAAATAACTAAATAACTAAATAACTAAATAACTAAATAACTAAATAACTAAATAACTAAATAACTAAATAACTAAATAACTAAATAACTAAATAACTAAATAACTAAATAACTAAATAACTAAATAACTAAATAACTAAATAACTAAATAACTAAATAACTAAATAACTAAATAACTAAATAACTAAATAACTAAATAACTAAATAACTAAATAACTAAATAACTAAATAACTAAATAACTAAATAACTAAATAACTAAATAACTAAATAACTAAATAACTAAATAACTAAATAACTAAATAACTAAATAACTAAATAACTAAATAACTAAATAACTAAATAACTAAATAACTAAATAACTAAATAACTAAATAACTAAATAACTAAATAACTAAATAACTAAATAACTAAATAACTAAATAACTAAATAACTAAATAACTAAATAACTAAATAACTAAATAACTAAATAACTAAATAACTAAATAACTAAATAACTAAATAACTAAATAACTAAATAACTAAATAACTAAATAACTAAATAACTAAATAACTAAATAACTAAATAACTAAATAACTAAATAACTAAATAACTAAATAACTAAATAACTAAATAACTAAATAACTAAATAACTAAATAACTAAATAACTAAATAACTAAATAACTAAATAACTAAATAACTAAATAACTAAATAACTAAATAACTAAATAACTAAATAACTAAATAACTAAATAACTAAATAACTAAATAACAAATAACTAAATAATCTAAATAACTAAATAACTAAATAACTAAATAACTAAATAACTAAATAACTAAATAACTAAATAACTAAATAACTAAATAACTAAATAACTAAATAACTAAATAACTAAATAACTAAATAACTAAATAACTAAATAACTAAATAACTAAATAACTAAATAACTAAATAACTAAATAACTAAATAACTAAATAACTAAATAACTAAATAACTAAATAACTAAATAACTAAATAACTAAATAACTAAATAACTAAATAACTAAATAACTAAATAACTAAATAACTAAATAACTAAATAACTAAATAACTAAATAACTAAATAACTAAATAACTAAATAACTAAATAACTAAATAACTAAATAACTAAATAACTAAATAACTAAATAACTAAATAACTAAATAACTAAATAACTAAATAACTAAATAACTAAATAACTAAATAACTAAATAACTAAATAACTAAATAACTAAATAACTAAATAACTAAATAACTAAATAACTAAATAACTAAATAACTAAATAACTAAATAACTAAATAACTAAATAACTAAATAACTAAATAACTAAATAACTAAATAACTAAATAACTAAATAACTAAATAACTAAATAACTAAATAACTAAATAACTAAATAACTAAATAACTAAATAACTAAATAACTAAATAACTAAATAACTAAATAACTAAATAACTAAATAACTAAATAACTAAATAACTAAATAACTAAATAACTAAATAACTAAATAACTAAATAACTAAATAACTAAATAACTAAATAACTAAATAACTAAATAACTAAATAACTAAATAACTAAATAACTAAATAACTAAATAACTAAATAACTAAATAACTAAATAACTAAATAACTAAATAACTAAATAACTAAATAACTAAATAACTAAATAACTAAATAACTAAATAACTAAATAACTAAATAACTAAATAACTAAATAACTAAATAACTAAATAACTAAATAACTAAATAACTAAATAACTAAATAACTAAATAACTAAATAACTAAATAACTAAATAACTAAATAACTAAATAACTAAATAACTAAATAACTAAATAACTAAATAACTAAATAACTAAATAACTAAATAACTAAATAACTAAATAACTAAATAACTAAATAACTAAATAACTAAATAACTAAATAACTAAATAACTAAATAACTAAATAACTAAATAACTAAATAACTAAATAACTAAATAACTAAATAACTAAATAACTAAATAACTAAATAACTAAATAACTAAATAACTAAATAACTAAATAACTAAATAACTAAATAACTAAATAACTAAATAACTAAATAACTAAATAACTAAATAACTAAATAACTAAATAACTAAATAACTAAATAACTAAATAACTAAATAACTAAATAACTAAATAACTAAATAACTAAATAACTAAATAACTAAATAACTAAATAACTAAATAACTAAATAACTAAATAACTAAATAACTAAATAACTAAATAACTAAATAACTAAATAACTAAATAACTAAATAACTAAATAACTAAATAACTAAATAACTAAATAACTAAATAACTAAATAACTAAATAACTAAATAACTAAATAACTAAATAACTAAATAACTAAATAACTAAATAACTAAATAACTAAATAACTAAATAACTAAATAACTAAATAACTAAATAACTAAATAACTAAATAACTAAATAACTAAATAACTAAATAACTAAATAACTAAATAACTAAATAACTAAATAACTAAATAACTAAATAACTAAATAACTAAATAACTAAATAACTAAATAACTAAATAACTAAATAACTAAATAACTAAATAACTAAATAACTAAATAACTAAATAACTAAATAACTAAATAACTAAATAACTAAATAACTAAATAACTAAATAACTAAATAACTAAATAACTAAATAACTAAATAACTAAATAACTAAATAACTAAATAACTAAATAACTAAATAACTAAATAACTAAATAACTAAATAACTAAATAACTAAATAACTAAATAACTAAATAACTAAATAACTAAATAACTAAATAACTAAATAACTAAATAACTAAATAACTAAATAACTAAATAACTAAATAACTAAATAACTAAATAACTAAATAACTAAATAACTAAATAACTAAATAACTAAATAACTAAATAACTAAATAACTAAATAACTAAATAACTAAATAACTAAATAACTAAATAACTAAATAACTAAATAACTAAATAACTAAATAACTAAATAACTAAATAACTAAATAACTAAATAACTAAATAACTAAATAACTAAATAACTAAATAACTAAATAACTAAATAACTAAATAACTAAATAACTAAATAACTAAATAACTAAATAACTAAATAACTAAATAACTAAATAACTAAATAACTAAATAACTAAATAACTAAATAACTAAATAACTAAATAACTAAATAACTAAATAACTAAATAACTAAATAACTAAATAACTAAATAACTAAATAACTAAATAACTAAATAACTAAATAACTAAATAACTAAATAACTAAATAACTAAATAACTAAATAACTAAATAACTAAATAACTAAATAACTAAATAACTAAATAACTAAATAACTAAATAACTAAATAACTAAATAACTAAATAACTAAATAACTAAATAACTAAATAACTAAATAACTAAATAACTAAATAACTAAATAACTAAATAACTAAATAACTAAATAACTAAATAACTAAATAACTAAATAACTAAATAACTAAATAACTAAATAACTAAATAACTAAATAACTAAATAACTAAATAACTAAATAACTAAATAACTAAATAACTAAATAACTAAATAACTAAATAACTAAATAACTAAATAACTAAATAACTAAATAACTAAATAACTAAATAACTAAATAACTAAATAACTAAATAACTAAATAACTAAATAACTAAATAACTAAATAACTAAATAACTAAATAACTAAATAACTAAATAACTAAATAACTAAATAACTAAATAACTAAATAACTAAATAACTAAATAACTAAATAACTAAATAACTAAATAACTAAATAACTAAATAACTAAATAACTAAATAACTAAATAACTAAATAACTAAATAACTAAATAACTAAATAACTAAATAACTAAATAACTAAATAACTAAATAACTAAATAACTAAATAACTAAATAACTAAATAACTAAATAACTAAATAACTAAATAACTAAATAACTAAATAACTAAATAACTAAATAACTAAATAACTAAATAACTAAATAACTAAATAACTAAATAACTAAATAACTAAATAACTAAATAACTAAATAACTAAATAACTAAATAACTAAATAACTAAATAACTAAATAACTAAATAACTAAATAACTAAATAACTAAATAACTAAATAACTAAATAACTAAATAACTAAATAACTAAATAACTAAATAACTAAATAACTAAATAACTAAATAACTAAATAACTAAATAACTAAATAACTAAATAACTAAATAACTAAATAACTAAATAACTAAATAACTAAATAACTAAATAACTAAATAACTAAATAACTAAATAACTAAATAACTAAATAACTAAATAACTAAATAACTAAATAACTAAATAACTAAATAACTAAATAACTAAATAACTAAATAACTAAATAACTAAATAACTAAATAACTAAATAACTAAATAACTAAATAACTAAATAACTAAATAACTAAATAACTAAATAACTAAATAACTAAATAACTAAATAACTAAATAACTAAATAACTAAATAACTAAATAACTAAATAACTAAATAACTAAATAACTAAATAACTAAATAACTAAATAACTAAATAACTAAATAACTAAATAACTAAATAACTAAATAACTAAATAACTAAATAACTAAATAACTAAATAACTAAATAACTAAATAACTAAATAACTAAATAACTAAATAACTAAATAACTAAATAACTAAATAACTAAATAACTAAATAACTAAATAACTAAATAACTAAATAACTAAATAACTAAATAACTAAATAACTAAATAACTAAATAACTAAATAACTAAATAACTAAATAACTAAATAACTAAATAACTAAATAACTAAATAACTAAATAACTAAATAACTAAATAACTAAATAACTAAATAACTAAATAACTAAATAACTAAATAACTAAATAACTAAATAACTAAATAACTAAATAACTAAATAACTAAATAACTAAATAACTAAATAACTAAATAACTAAATAACTAAATAACTAAATAACTAAATAACTAAATAACTAAATAACTAAATAACTAAATAACTAAATAACTAAATAACTAAATAACTAAATAACTAAATAACTAAATAACTAAATAACTAAATAACTAAATAACTAAATAACTAAATAACTAAATAACTAAATAACTAAATAACTAAATAACTAAATAACTAAATAACTAAATAACTAAATAACTAAATAACTAAATAACTAAATAACTAAATAACTAAATAACTAAATAACTAAATAACTAAATAACTAAATAACTAAATAACTAAATAACTAAATAACTAAATAACTAAATAACTAAATAACTAAATAACTAAATAACTAAATAACTAAATAACTAAATAACTAAATAACTAAATAACTAAATAACTAAATAACTAAATAACTAAATAACTAAATAACTAAATAACTAAATAACTAAATAACTAAATAACTAAATAACTAAATAACTAAATAACTAAATAACTAAATAACTAAATAACTAAATAACTAAATAACTAAATAACTAAATAACTAAATAACTAAATAACTAAATAACTAAATAACTAAATAACTAAATAACTAAATAACTAAATAACTAAATAACTAAATAACTAAATAACTAAATAACTAAATAACTAAATAACTAAATAACTAAATAACTAAATAACTAAATAACTAAATAACTAAATAACTAAATAACTAAATAACTAAATAACTAAATAACTAAATAACTAAATAACTAAATAACTAAATAACTAAATAACTAAATAACTAAATAACTAAATAACTAAATAACTAAATAACTAAATAACTAAATAACTAAATAACTAAATAACTAAATAACTAAATAACTAAATAACTAAATAACTAAATAACTAAATAACTAAATAACTAAATAACTAAATAACTAAATAACTAAATAACTAAATAACTAAATAACTAAATAACTAAATAACTAAATAACTAAATAACTAAATAACTAAATAACTAAATAACTAAATAACTAAATAACTAAATAACTAAATAACTAAATAACTAAATAACTAAATAACTAAATAACTAAATAACTAAATAACTAAATAACTAAATAACTAAATAACTAAATAACTAAATAACTAAATAACTAAATAACTAAATAACTAAATAACTAAATAACTAAATAACTAAATAACTAAATAACTAAATAACTAAATAACTAAATAACTAAATAACTAAATAACTAAATAACTAAATAACTAAATAACTAAATAACTAAATAACTAAATAACTAAATAACTAAATAACTAAATAACTAAATAACTAAATAACTAAATAACTAAATAACTAAATAACTAAATAACTAAATAACTAAATAACTAAATAACTAAATAACTAAATAACTAAATAACTAAATAACTAAATAACTAAATAACTAAATAACTAAATAACTAAATAACTAAATAACTAAATAACTAAATAACTAAATAACTAAATAACTAAATAACTAAATAACTAAATAACTAAATAACTAAATAACTAAATAACTAAATAACTAAATAACTAAATAACTAAATAACTAAATAACTAAATAACTAAATAACTAAATAACTAAATAACTAAATAACTAAATAACTAAATAACTAAATAACTAAATAACTAAATAACTAAATAACTAAATAACTAAATAACTAAATAACTAAATAACTAAATAACTAAATAACTAAATAACTAAATAACTAAATAACTAAATAACTAAATAACTAAATAACTAAATAACTAAATAACTAAATAACTAAATAACTAAATAACTAAATAACTAAATAACTAAATAACTAAATAACTAAATAACTAAATAACTAAATAACTAAATAACTAAATAACTAAATAACTAAATAACTAAATAACTAAATAACTAAATAACTAAATAACTAAATAACTAAATAACTAAATAACTAAATAACTAAATAACTAAATAACTAAATAACTAAATAACTAAATAACTAAATAACTAAATAACTAAATAACTAAATAACTAAATAACTAAATAACTAAATAACTAAATAACTAAATAACTAAATAACTAAATAACTAAATAACTAAATAACTAAATAACTAAATAACTAAATAACTAAATAACTAAATAACTAAATAACTAAATAACTAAATAACTAAATAACTAAATAACTAAATAACTAAATAACTAAATAACTAAATAACTAAATAACTAAATAACTAAATAACTAAATAACTAAATAACTAAATAACTAAATAACTAAATAACTAAATAACTAAATAACTAAATAACTAAATAACTAAATAACTAAATAACTAAATAACTAAATAACTAAATAACTAAATAACTAAATAACTAAATAACTAAATAACTAAATAACTAAATAACTAAATAACTAAATAACTAAATAACTAAATAACTAAATAACTAAATAACTAAATAACTAAATAACTAAATAACTAAATAACTAAATAACTAAATAACTAAATAACTAAATAACTAAATAACTAAATAACTAAATAACTAAATAACTAAATAACTAAATAACTAAATAACTAAATAACTAAATAACTAAATAACTAAATAACTAAATAACTAAATAACTAAATAACTAAATAACTAAATAACTAAATAACTAAATAACTAAATAACTAAATAACTAAATAACTAAATAACTAAATAACTAAATAACTAAATAACTAAATAACTAAATAACTAAATAACTAAATAACTAAATAACTAAATAACTAAATAACTAAATAACTAAATAACTAAATAACTAAATAACTAAATAACTAAATAACTAAATAACTAAATAACTAAATAACTAAATAACTAAATAACTAAATAACTAAATAACTAAATAACTAAATAACTAAATAACTAAATAACTAAATAACTAAATAACTAAATAACTAAATAACTAAATAACTAAATAACTAAATAACTAAATAACTAAATAACTAAATAACTAAATAACTAAATAACTAAATAACTAAATAACTAAATAACTAAATAACTAAATAACTAAATAACTAAATAACTAAATAACTAAATAACTAAATAACTAAATAACTAAATAACTAAATAACTAAATAACTAAATAACTAAATAACTAAATAACTAAATAACTAAATAACTAAATAACTAAATAACTAAATAACTAAATAACTAAATAACTAAATAACTAAATAACTAAATAACTAAATAACTAAATAACTAAATAACTAAATAACTAAATAACTAAATAACTAAATAACTAAATAACTAAATAACTAAATAACTAAATAACTAAATAACTAAATAACTAAATAACTAAATAACTAAATAACTAAATAACTAAATAACTAAATAACTAAATAACTAAATAACTAAATAACTAAATAACTAAATAACTAAATAACTAAATAACTAAATAACTAAATAACTAAATAACTAAATAACTAAATAACTAAATAACTAAATAACTAAATAACTAAATAACTAAATAACTAAATAACTAAATAACTAAATAACTAAATAACTAAATAACTAAATAACTAAATAACTAAATAACTAAATAACTAAATAACTAAATAACTAAATAACTAAATAACTAAATAACTAAATAACTAAATAACTAAATAACTAAATAACTAAATAACTAAATAACTAAATAACTAAATAACTAAATAACTAAATAACTAAATAACTAAATAACTAAATAACTAAATAACTAAATAACTAAATAACTAAATAACTAAATAACTAAATAACTAAATAACTAAATAACTAAATAACTAAATAACTAAATAACTAAATAACTAAATAACTAAATAACTAAATAACTAAATAACTAAATAACTAAATAACTAAATAACTAAATAACTAAATAACTAAATAACTAAATAACTAAATAACTAAATAACTAAATAACTAAATAACTAAATAACTAAATAACTAAATAACTAAATAACTAAATAACTAAATAACTAAATAACTAAATAACTAAATAACTAAATAACTAAATAACTAAATAACTAAATAACTAAATAACTAAATAACTAAATAACTAAATAACTAAATAACTAAATAACTAAATAACTAAATAACTAAATAACTAAATAACTAAATAACTAAATAACTAAATAACTAAATAACTAAATAACTAAATAACTAAATAACTAAATAACTAAATAACTAAATAACTAAATAACTAAATAACTAAATAACTAAATAACTAAATAACTAAATAACTAAATAACTAAATAACTAAATAACTAAATAACTAAATAACTAAATAACTAAATAACTAAATAACTAAATAACTAAATAACTAAATAACTAAATAACTAAATAACTAAATAACTAAATAACTAAATAACTAAATAACTAAATAACTAAATAACTAAATAACTAAATAACTAAATAACTAAATAACTAAATAACTAAATAACTAAATAACTAAATAACTAAATAACTAAATAACTAAATAACTAAATAACTAAATAACTAAATAACTAAATAACTAAATAACTAAATAACTAAATAACTAAATAACTAAATAACTAAATAACTAAATAACTAAATAACTAAATAACTAAATAACTAAATAACTAAATAACTAAATAACTAAATAACTAAATAACTAAATAACTAAATAACTAAATAACTAAATAACTAAATAACTAAATAACTAAATAACTAAATAACTAAATAACTAAATAACTAAATAACTAAATAACTAAATAACTAAATAACTAAATAACTAAATAACTAAATAACTAAATAACTAAATAACTAAATAACTAAATAACTAAATAACTAAATAACTAAATAACTAAATAACTAAATAACTAAATAACTAAATAACTAAATAACTAAATAACTAAATAACTAAATAACTAAATAACTAAATAACTAAATAACTAAATAACTAAATAACTAAATAACTAAATAACTAAATAACTAAATAACTAAATAACTAAATAACTAAATAACTAAATAACTAAATAACTAAATAACTAAATAACTAAATAACTAAATAACTAAATAACTAAATAACTAAATAACTAAATAACTAAATAACTAAATAACTAAATAACTAAATAACTAAATAACTAAATAACTAAATAACTAAATAACTAAATAACTAAATAACTAAATAACTAAATAACTAAATAACTAAATAACTAAATAACTAAATAACTAAATAACTAAATAACTAAATAACTAAATAACTAAATAACTAAATAACTAAATAACTAAATAACTAAATAACTAAATAACTAAATAACTAAATAACTAAATAACTAAATAACTAAATAACTAAATAACTAAATAACTAAATAACTAAATAACTAAATAACTAAATAACTAAATAACTAAATAACTAAATAACTAAATAACTAAATAACTAAATAACTAAATAACTAAATAACTAAATAACTAAATAACTAAATAACTAAATAACTAAATAACTAAATAACTAAATAACTAAATAACTAAATAACTAAATAACTAAATAACTAAATAACTAAATAACTAAATAACTAAATAACTAAATAACTAAATAACTAAATAACTAAATAACTAAATAACTAAATAACTAAATAACTAAATAACTAAATAACTAAATAACTAAATAACTAAATAACTAAATAACTAAATAACTAAATAACTAAATAACTAAATAACTAAATAACTAAATAACTAAATAACTAAATAACTAAATAACTAAATAACTAAATAACTAAATAACTAAATAACTAAATAACTAAATAACTAAATAACTAAATAACTAAATAACTAAATAACTAAATAACTAAATAACTAAATAACTAAATAACTAAATAACTAAATAACTAAATAACTAAATAACTAAATAACTAAATAACTAAATAACTAAATAACTAAATAACTAAATAACTAAATAACTAAATAACTAAATAACTAAATAACTAAATAACTAAATAACTAAATAACTAAATAACTAAATAACTAAATAACTAAATAACTAAATAACTAAATAACTAAATAACTAAATAACTAAATAACTAAATAACTAAATAACTAAATAACTAAATAACTAAATAACTAAATAACTAAATAACTAAATAACTAAATAACTAAATAACTAAATAACTAAATAACTAAATAACTAAATAACTAAATAACTAAATAACTAAATAACTAAATAACTAAATAACTAAATAACTAAATAACTAAATAACTAAATAACTAAATAACTAAATAACTAAATAACTAAATAACTAAATAACTAAATAACTAAATAACTAAATAACTAAATAACTAAATAACTAAATAACTAAATAACTAAATAACTAAATAACTAAATAACTAAATAACTAAATAACTAAATAACTAAATAACTAAATAACTAAATAACTAAATAACTAAATAACTAAATAACTAAATAACTAAATAACTAAATAACTAAATAACTAAATAACTAAATAACTAAATAACTAAATAACTAAATAACTAAATAACTAAATAACTAAATAACTAAATAACTAAATAACTAAATAACTAAATAACTAAATAACTAAATAACTAAATAACTAAATAACTAAATAACTAAATAACTAAATAACTAAATAACTAAATAACTAAATAACTAAATAACTAAATAACTAAATAACTAAATAACTAAATAACTAAATAACTAAATAACTAAATAACTAAATAACTAAATAACTAAATAACTAAATAACTAAATAACTAAATAACTAAATAACTAAATAACTAAATAACTAAATAACTAAATAACTAAATAACTAAATAACTAAATAACTAAATAACTAAATAACTAAATAACTAAATAACTAAATAACTAAATAACTAAATAACTAAATAACTAAATAACTAAATAACTAAATAACTAAATAACTAAATAACTAAATAACTAAATAACTAAATAACTAAATAACTAAATAACTAAATAACTAAATAACTAAATAACTAAATAACTAAATAACTAAATAACTAAATAACTAAATAACTAAATAACTAAATAACTAAATAACTAAATAACTAAATAACTAAATAACTAAATAACTAAATAACTAAATAACTAAATAACTAAATAACTAAATAACTAAATAACTAAATAACTAAATAACTAAATAACTAAATAACTAAATAACTAAATAACTAAATAACTAAATAACTAAATAACTAAATAACTAAATAACTAAATAACTAAATAACTAAATAACTAAATAACTAAATAACTAAATAACTAAATAACTAAATAACTAAATAACTAAATAACTAAATAACTAAATAACTAAATAACTAAATAACTAAATAACTAAATAACTAAATAACTAAATAACTAAATAACTAAATAACTAAATAACTAAATAACTAAATAACTAAATAACTAAATAACTAAATAACTAAATAACTAAATAACTAAATAACTAAATAACTAAATAACTAAATAACTAAATAACTAAATAACTAAATAACTAAATAACTAAATAACTAAATAACTAAATAACTAAATAACTAAATAACTAAATAACTAAATAACTAAATAACTAAATAACTAAATAACTAAATAACTAAATAACTAAATAACTAAATAACTAAATAACTAAATAACTAAATAACTAAATAACTAAATAACTAAATAACTAAATAACTAAATAACTAAATAACTAAATAACTAAATAACTAAATAACTAAATAACTAAATAACTAAATAACTAAATAACTAAATAACTAAATAACTAAATAACTAAATAACTAAATAACTAAATAACTAAATAACTAAATAACTAAATAACTAAATAACTAAATAACTAAATAACTAAATAACTAAATAACTAAATAACTAAATAACTAAATAACTAAATAACTAAATAACTAAATAACTAAATAACTAAATAACTAAATAACTAAATAACTAAATAACTAAATAACTAAATAACTAAATAACTAAATAACTAAATAACTAAATAACTAAATAACTAAATAACTAAATAACTAAATAACTAAATAACTAAATAACTAAATAACTAAATAACTAAATAACTAAATAACTAAATAACTAAATAACTAAATAACTAAATAACTAAATAACTAAATAACTAAATAACTAAATAACTAAATAACTAAATAACTAAATAACTAAATAACTAAATAACTAAATAACTAAATAACTAAATAACTAAATAACTAAATAACTAAATAACTAAATAACTAAATAACTAAATAACTAAATAACTAAATAACTAAATAACTAAATAACTAAATAACTAAATAACTAAATAACTAAATAACTAAATAACTAAATAACTAAATAACTAAATAACTAAATAACTAAATAACTAAATAACTAAATAACTAAATAACTAAATAACTAAATAACTAAATAACTAAATAACTAAATAACTAAATAACTAAATAACTAAATAACTAAATAACTAAATAACTAAATAACTAAATAACTAAATAACTAAATAACTAAATAACTAAATAACTAAATAACTAAATAACTAAATAACTAAATAACTAAATAACTAAATAACTAAATAACTAAATAACTAAATAACTAAATAACTAAATAACTAAATAACTAAATAACTAAATAACTAAATAACTAAATAACTAAATAACTAAATAACTAAATAACTAAATAACTAAATAACTAAATAACTAAATAACTAAATAACTAAATAACTAAATAACTAAATAACTAAATAACTAAATAACTAAATAACTAAATAACTAAATAACTAAATAACTAAATAACTAAATAACTAAATAACTAAATAACTAAATAACTAAATAACTAAATAACTAAATAACTAAATAACTAAATAACTAAATAACTAAATAACTAAATAACTAAATAACTAAATAACTAAATAACTAAATAACTAAATAACTAAATAACTAAATAACTAAATAACTAAATAACTAAATAACTAAATAACTAAATAACTAAATAACTAAATAACTAAATAACTAAATAACTAAATAACTAAATAACTAAATAACTAAATAACTAAATAACTAAATAACTAAATAACTAAATAACTAAATAACTAAATAACTAAATAACTAAATAACTAAATAACTAAATAACTAAATAACTAAATAACTAAATAACTAAATAACTAAATAACTAAATAACTAAATAACTAAATAACTAAATAACTAAATAACTAAATAACTAAATAACTAAATAACTAAATAACTAAATAACTAAATAACTAAATAACTAAATAACTAAATAACTAAATAACTAAATAACTAAATAACTAAATAACTAAATAACTAAATAACTAAATAACTAAATAACTAAATAACTAAATAACTAAATAACTAAATAACTAAATAACTAAATAACTAAATAACTAAATAACTAAATAACTAAATAACTAAATAACTAAATAACTAAATAACTAAATAACTAAATAACTAAATAACTAAATAACTAAATAACTAAATAACTAAATAACTAAATAACTAAATAACTAAATAACTAAATAACTAAATAACTAAATAACTAAATAACTAAATAACTAAATAACTAAATAACTAAATAACTAAATAACTAAATAACTAAATAACTAAATAACTAAATAACTAAATAACTAAATAACTAAATAACTAAATAACTAAATAACTAAATAACTAAATAACTAAATAACTAAATAACTAAATAACTAAATAACTAAATAACTAAATAACTAAATAACTAAATAACTAAATAACTAAATAACTAAATAACTAAATAACTAAATAACTAAATAACTAAATAACTAAATAACTAAATAACTAAATAACTAAATAACTAAATAACTAAATAACTAAATAACTAAATAACTAAATAACTAAATAACTAAATAACTAAATAACTAAATAACTAAATAACTAAATAACTAAATAACTAAATAACTAAATAACTAAATAACTAAATAACTAAATAACTAAATAACTAAATAACTAAATAACTAAATAACTAAATAACTAAATAACTAAATAACTAAATAACTAAATAACTAAATAACTAAATAACTAAATAACTAAATAACTAAATAACTAAATAACTAAATAACTAAATAACTAAATAACTAAATAACTAAATAACTAAATAACTAAATAACTAAATAACTAAATAACTAAATAACTAAATAACTAAATAACTAAATAACTAAATAACTAAATAACTAAATAACTAAATAACTAAATAACTAAATAACTAAATAACTAAATAACTAAATAACTAAATAACTAAATAACTAAATAACTAAATAACTAAATAACTAAATAACTAAATAACTAAATAACTAAATAACTAAATAACTAAATAACTAAATAACTAAATAACTAAATAACTAAATAACTAAATAACTAAATAACTAAATAACTAAATAACTAAATAACTAAATAACTAAATAACTAAATAACTAAATAACTAAATAACTAAATAACTAAATAACTAAATAACTAAATAACTAAATAACTAAATAACTAAATAACTAAATAACTAAATAACTAAATAACTAAATAACTAAATAACTAAATAACTAAATAACTAAATAACTAAATAACTAAATAACTAAATAACTAAATAACTAAATAACTAAATAACTAAATAACTAAATAACTAAATAACTAAATAACTAAATAACTAAATAACTAAATAACTAAATAACTAAATAACTAAATAACTAAATAACTAAATAACTAAATAACTAAATAACTAAATAACTAAATAACTAAATAACTAAATAACTAAATAACTAAATAACTAAATAACTAAATAACTAAATAACTAAATAACTAAATAACTAAATAACTAAATAACTAAATAACTAAATAACTAAATAACTAAATAACTAAATAACTAAATAACTAAATAACTAAATAACTAAATAACTAAATAACTAAATAACTAAATAACTAAATAACTAAATAACTAAATAACTAAATAACTAAATAACTAAATAACTAAATAACTAAATAACTAAATAACTAAATAACTAAATAACTAAATAACTAAATAACTAAATAACTAAATAACTAAATAACTAAATAACTAAATAACTAAATAACTAAATAACTAAATAACTAAATAACTAAATAACTAAATAACTAAATAACTAAATAACTAAATAACTAAATAACTAAATAACTAAATAACTAAATAACTAAATAACTAAATAACTAAATAACTAAATAACTAAATAACTAAATAACTAAATAACTAAATAACTAAATAACTAAATAACTAAATAACTAAATAACTAAATAACTAAATAACTAAATAACTAAATAACTAAATAACTAAATAACTAAATAACTAAATAACTAAATAACTAAATAACTAAATAACTAAATAACTAAATAACTAAATAACTAAATAACTAAATAACTAAATAACTAAATAACTAAATAACTAAATAACTAAATAACTAAATAACTAAATAACTAAATAACTAAATAACTAAATAACTAAATAACTAAATAACTAAATAACTAAATAACTAAATAACTAAATAACTAAATAACTAAATAACTAAATAACTAAATAACTAAATAACTAAATAACTAAATAACTAAATAACTAAATAACTAAATAACTAAATAACTAAATAACTAAATAACTAAATAACTAAATAACTAAATAACTAAATAACTAAATAACTAAATAACTAAATAACTAAATAACTAAATAACTAAATAACTAAATAACTAAATAACTAAATAACTAAATAACTAAATAACTAAATAACTAAATAACTAAATAACTAAATAACTAAATAACTAAATAACTAAATAACTAAATAACTAAATAACTAAATAACTAAATAACTAAATAACTAAATAACTAAATAACTAAATAACTAAATAACTAAATAACTAAATAACTAAATAACTAAATAACTAAATAACTAAATAACTAAATAACTAAATAACTAAATAACTAAATAACTAAATAACTAAATAACTAAATAACTAAATAACTAAATAACTAAATAACTAAATAACTAAATAACTAAATAACTAAATAACTAAATAACTAAATAACTAAATAACTAAATAACTAAATAACTAAATAACTAAATAACTAAATAACTAAATAACTAAATAACTAAATAACTAAATAACTAAATAACTAAATAACTAAATAACTAAATAACTAAATAACTAAATAACTAAATAACTAAATAACTAAATAACTAAATAACTAAATAACTAAATAACTAAATAACTAAATAACTAAATAACTAAATAACTAAATAACTAAATAACTAAATAACTAAATAACTAAATAACTAAATAACTAAATAACTAAATAACTAAATAACTAAATAACTAAATAACTAAATAACTAAATAACTAAATAACTAAATAACTAAATAACTAAATAACTAAATAACTAAATAACTAAATAACTAAATAACTAAATAACTAAATAACTAAATAACTAAATAACTAAATAACTAAATAACTAAATAACTAAATAACTAAATAACTAAATAACTAAATAACTAAATAACTAAATAACTAAATAACTAAATAACTAAATAACTAAATAACTAAATAACTAAATAACTAAATAACTAAATAACTAAATAACTAAATAACTAAATAACTAAATAACTAAATAACTAAATAACTAAATAACTAAATAACTAAATAACTAAATAACTAAATAACTAAATAACTAAATAACTAAATAACTAAATAACTAAATAACTAAATAACTAAATAACTAAATAACTAAATAACTAAATAACTAAATAACTAAATAACTAAATAACTAAATAACTAAATAACTAAATAACTAAATAACTAAATAACTAAATAACTAAATAACTAAATAACTAAATAACTAAATAACTAAATAACTAAATAACTAAATAACTAAATAACTAAATAACTAAATAACTAAATAACTAAATAACTAAATAACTAAATAACTAAATAACTAAATAACTAAATAACTAAATAACTAAATAACTAAATAACTAAATAACTAAAAACTAAATAACTAAATAACTAAATAACTAAATAACTAAATAACTAAATAACTAAATAACTAAATAACTAAATAACTAAATAACTAAATAACTAAATAACTAAATAACTAAATAACTAAATAACTAAATAACTAAATAACTAAATAACTAAATAACTAAATAACTAAATAACTAAATAACTAAATAACTAAATAACTAAATAACTAAATAACTAAATAACTAAATAACTAAATAACTAAATAACTAAATAACTAAATAACTAAATAACTAAATAACTAAATAACTAAATAACTAAATAACTAAATAACTAAATAACTAAATAACTAAATAACTAAATAACTAAATAACTAAATAACTAAATAACTAAATAACTAAATAACTAAATAACTAAATAACTAAATAACTAAATAACTAAATAACTAAATAACTAAATAACTAAATAACTAAATAACTAAATAACTAAATAACTAAATAACTAAATAACTAAATAACTAAATAACTAAATAACTAAATAACTAAATAACTAAATAACTAAATAACTAAATAACTAAATAACTAAATAACTAAATAACTAAATAACTAAATAACTAAATAACTAAATAACTAAATAACTAAATAACTAAATAACTAAATAACTAAATAACTAAATAACTAAATAACTAAATAACTAAATAACTAAATAACTAAATAACTAAATAACTAAATAACTAAATAACTAAATAACTAAATAACTAAATAACTAAATAACTAAATAACTAAATAACTAAATAACTAAATAACTAAATAACTAAATAACTAAATAACTAAATAACTAAATAACTAAATAACTAAATAACTAAATAACTAAATAACTAAATAACTAAATAACTAAATAAATAACTAAATAACTAAATAACTAAATAACTAAATAACTAAATAACTAAATAACTAAATAACTAAATAACTAAATAACTAAATAACTAAATAACTAAATTAACGTAAATAACTAAATATCTAAAAACTAAATAATTACTAAATAACTAAATAACTAAATATACTAAATAACTAAATAACTAAATAACTAAATAACTAATACTAAATAACTGAAATAACTAAATAACTAAATAACTAAATAACTAAATAACTAAATATATACTAAATAACTAAATAACTACAATAAACTAAATAACTAAATTAACTAAATAACTAAATAACTAAATAACTAAATAACTAAAGAACTAAATATACTAATAACTAATTAAGCTAAATAACTAAATAGACTAAATAACTAAATAACTAAAATAACTAAATAACTAAATAACTAATAACAAAATAACTAAATAGTACTAAATAACTAAATAACTAAATAACTAAATAACTAAATAACTAAATAACTAAATAACTAAATAACTAAATAACTAAATAACTAAATAACTAAATAACTAAATAACTAAATAACTAAATAACTAAATAACTAAATAACTAAATAACTAAATAACTAAATAACTAAATAACTAAATAACTAAATAACTAAATAACTAAATAACTAAATAACTAAATAACTAAATAACTAAATAACTAAATAACTAAATAACTAAATAACTAAATAACTAAATAACTAAATAACTAAATAACTAAATAACTAAATAACTAAATAACTAAATAACTAAATAACTAAATAACTAAATAACTAAATAACTAAATAACTAAATAACTAAATAACTAAATAACTAAATAACTAAATAACTAAATAACTAAATAACTAAATAACTAAATAACTAAATAACTAAATAACTAAATAACTAAATAACTAAATAACTAAATAACTAAATAACTAAATAACTAAATAACTAAATAACTAAATAACTAAATAACTAAATAACTAAATAACTAAATAACTAAATAACTAAATAACTAAATAACTAAATAACTAAATAACTAAATAACTAAATAACTAAATAACTAAATAACTAAATAACTAAATAACTAAATAACTAAATAACTAAATAACTAAATAACTAAATAACTAAATAACTAAATAACTAAATAACTAAATAACTAAATAACTAAATAACTAAATAACTAAATAACTAAATAACTAAATAACTAAATAACTAAATAACTAAATAACTAAATAACTAAATAACTAAATAACTAAATAACTAAATAACTAAATAACTAAATAACTAAATAACTAAATAACTAAATAACTAAATAACTAAATAACTAAATAACTAAATAACTAAATAACTAAATAACTAAATAACTAAATAACTAAATAACTAAATAACTAAATAACTAAATAACTAAATAACTAAATAACTAAATAACTAAATAACTAAATAACTAAATAACTAAATAACTAAATAACTAAATAACTAAATAACTAAATAACTAAATAACTAAATAACTAAATAACTAAATAACTAAATAACTAAATAACTAAATAACTAAATAACTAAATAACTAAATAACTAAATAACTAAATAACTAAATAACTAAATAACTAAATAACTAAATAACTAAATAACTAAATAACTAAATAACTAAATAACTAAATAACTAAATAACTAAATAACTAAATAACTAAATAACTAAATAACTAAATAACTAAATAACTAAATAACTAAATAACTAAATAACTAAATAACTAAATAACTAAATAACTAAATAACTAAATAACTAAATAACTAAATAACTAAATAACTAAATAACTAAATAACTAAATAACTAAATAACTAAATAACTAAATAACTAAATAACTAAATAACTAAATAACTAAATAACTAAATAACTAAATAACTAAATAACTAAATAACTAAATAACTAAATAACTAAATAACTAAATAACTAAATAACTAAATAACTAAATAACTAAATAACTAAATAACTAAATAACTAAATAACTAAATAACTAAATAACTAAATAACTAAATAACTAAATAACTAAATAACTAAATAACTAAATAACTAAATAACTAAATAACTAAATAACTAAATAACTAAATAACTAAATAACTAAATAACTAAATAACTAAATAACTAAATAACTAAATAACTAAATAACTAAATAACTAAATAACTAAATAACTAAATAACTAAATAACTAAATAACTAAATAACTAAATAACTAAATAACTAAATAACTAAATAACTAAATAACTAAATAACTAAATAACTAAATAACTAAATAACTAAATAACTAAATAACTAAATAACTAAATAACTAAATAACTAAATAACTAAATAACTAAATAACTAAATAACTAAATAACTAAATAACTAAATAACTAAATAACTAAATAACTAAATAACTAAATAACTAAATAACTAAATAACTAAATAACTAAATAACTAAATAACTAAATAACTAAATAACTAAATAACTAAATAACTAAATAACTAAATAACTAAATAACTAAATAACTAAATAACTAAATAACTAAATAACTAAATAACTAAATAACTAAATAACTAAATAACTAAATAACTAAATAACTAAATAACTAAATAACTAAATAACTAAATAACTAAATAACTAAATAACTAAATAACTAAATAACTAAATAACTAAATAACTAAATAACTAAATAACTAAATAACTAAATAACTAAATAACTAAATAACTAAATAACTAAATAACTAAATAACTAAATAACTAAATAACTAAATAACTAAATAACTAAATAACTAAATAACTAAATAACTAAATAACTAAATAACTAAATAACTAAATAACTAAATAACTAAATAACTAAATAACTAAATAACTAAATAACTAAATAACTAAATAACTAAATAACTAAATAACTAAATAACTAAATAACTAAATAACTAAATAACTAAATAACTAAATAACTAAATAACTAAATAACTAAATAACTAAATAACTAAATAACTAAATAACTAAATAACTAAATAACTAAATAACTAAATAACTAAATAACTAAATAACTAAATAACTAAATAACTAAATAACTAAATAACTAAATAACTAAATAACTAAATAACTAAATAACTAAATAACTAAATAACTAAATAACTAAATAACTAAATAACTAAATAACTAAATAACTAAATAACTAAATAACTAAATAACTAAATAACTAAATAACTAAATAACTAAATAACTAAATAACTAAATAACTAAATAACTAAATAACTAAATAACTAAATAACTAAATAACTAAATAACTAAATAACTAAATAACTAAATAACTAAATAACTAAATAACTAAATAACTAAATAACTAAATAACTAAATAACTAAATAACTAAATAACTAAATAACTAAATAACTAAATAACTAAATAACTAAATAACTAAATAACTAAATAACTAAATAACTAAATAACTAAATAACTAAATAACTAAATAACTAAATAACTAAATAACTAAATAACTAAATAACTAAATAACTAAATAACTAAATAACTAAATAACTAAATAACTAAATAACTAAATAACTAAATAACTAAATAACTAAATAACTAAATAACTAAATAACTAAATAACTAAATAACTAAATAACTAAATAACTAAATAACTAAATAACTAAATAACTAAATAACTAAATAACTAAATAACTAAATAACTAAATAACTAAATAACTAAATAACTAAATAACTAAATAACTAAATAACTAAATAACTAAATAACTAAATAACTAAATAACTAAATAACTAAATAACTAAATAACTAAATAACTAAATAACTAAATAACTAAATAACTAAATAACTAAATAACTAAATAACTAAATAACTAAATAACTAAATAACTAAATAACTAAATAACTAAATAACTAAATAACTAAATAACTAAATAACTAAATAACTAAATAACTAAATAACTAAATAACTAAATAACTAAATAACTAAATAACTAAATAACTAAATAACTAAATAACTAAATAACTAAATAACTAAATAACTAAATAACTAAATAACTAAATAACTAAATAACTAAATAACTAAATAACTAAATAACTAAATAACTAAATAACTAAATAACTAAATAACTAAATAACTAA
Organism: Nebria salina; assembly: GCA_944039245.1. Classification (NCBI taxonomy): domain Eukaryota; kingdom Metazoa; phylum Arthropoda; class Insecta; order Coleoptera; family Carabidae; genus Nebria; species Nebria salina. The sequence continues at coordinate 18,284,593 of OX063268.1, forward strand.
ATAACTAAATAACTAAATAACTAAATAACTAAATAACTAAATAACTAAATAACTAAATAACTAAATAACTAAATAACTAAATAACTAAATAACTAAATAACTAAATAACTAAATAACTAAATAACTAAATAACTAAATAACTAAATAACTAAATAACTAAATAACTAAATAACTAAATAACTAAATAACTAAATAACTAAATAACTAAATAACTAAATAACTAAATAACTAAATAACTAAATAACTAAATAACTAAATAACTAAATAACTAAATAACTAAATAACTAAATAACTAAATAACTAAATAACTAAATAACTAAATAACTAAATAACTAAATAACTAAATAACTAAATAACTAAATAACTAAATAACTAAATAACTAAATAACTAAATAACTAAATAACTAAATAACTAAATAACTAAATAACTAAATAACTAAATAACTAAATAACTAAATAACTAAATAACTAAATAACTAAATAACTAAATAACTAAATAACTAAATAACTAAATAACTAAATAACTAAATAACTAAATAACTAAATAACTAAATAACTAAATAACTAAATAACTAAATAACTAAATAACTAAATAACTAAATAACTAAATAACTAAATAACTAAATAACTAAATAACTAAATAACTAAATAACTAAATAACTAAATAACTAAATAACTAAATAACTAAATAACTAAATAACTAAATAACTAAATAACTAAATAACTAAATAACTAAATAACTAAATAACTAAATAACTAAATAACTAAATAACTAAATAACTAAATAACTAAATAACTAAATAACTAAATAACTAAATAACTAAATAACTAAATAACTAAATAACTAAATAACTAAATAACTAAATAACTAAATAACTAAATAACTAAATAACTAAATAACTAAATAACTAAATAACTAAATAACTAAATAACTAAATAACTAAATAACTAAATAACTAAATAACTAAATAACTAAATAACTAAATAACTAAATAACTAAATAACTAAATAACTAAATAACTAAATAACTAAATAACTAAATAACTAAATAACTAAATAACTAAATAACTAAATAACTAAATAACTAAATAACTAAATAACTAAATAACTAAATAACTAAATAACTAAATAACTAAATAACTAAATAACTAAATAACTAAATAACTAAATAACTAAATAACTAAATAACTAAATAACTAAATAACTAAATAACTAAATAACTAAATAACTAAATAACTAAATAACTAAATAACTAAATAACTAAATAACTAAATAACTAAATAACTAAATAACTAAATAACTAAATAACTAAATAACTAAATAACTAAATAACTAAATAACTAAATAACTAAATAACTAAATAACTAAATAACTAAATAACTAAATAACTAAATAACTAAATAACTAAATAACTAAATAACTAAATAACTAAATAACTAAATAACTAAATAACTAAATAACTAAATAACTAAATAACTAAATAACTAAATAACTAAATAACTAAATAACTAAATAACTAAATAACTAAATAACTAAATAACTAAATAACTAAATAACTAAATAACTAAATAACTAAATAACTAAATAACTAAATAACTAAATAACTAAATAACTAAATAACTAAATAACTAAATAACTAAATAACTAAATAACTAAATAACTAAATAACTAAATAACTAAATAACTAAATAACTAAATAACTAAATAACTAAATAACTAAATAACTAAATAACTAAATAACTAAATAACTAAATAACTAAATAACTAAATAACTAAATAACTAAATAACTAAATAACTAAATAACTAAATAACTAAATAACTAAATAACTAAATAACTAAATAACTAAATAACTAAATAACTAAATAACTAAATAACTAAATAACTAAATAACTAAATAACTAAATAACTAAATAACTAAATAACTAAATAACTAAATAACTAAATAACTAAATAACTAAATAACTAAATAACTAAATAACTAAATAACTAAATAACTAAATAACTAAATAACTAAATAACTAAATAACTAAATAACTAAATAACTAAATAACTAAATAACTAAATAACTAAATAACTAAATAACTAAATAACTAAATAACTAAATAACTAAATAACTAAATAACTAAATAACTAAATAACTAAATAACTAAATAACTAAATAACTAAATAACTAAATAACTAAATAACTAAATAACTAAATAACTAAATAACTAAATAACTAAATAACTAAATAACTAAATAACTAAATAACTAAATAACTAAATAACTAAATAACTAAATAACTAAATAACTAAATAACTAAATAACTAAATAACTAAATAACTAAATAACTAAATAACTAAATAACTAAATAACTAAATAACTAAATAACTAAATAACTAAATAACTAAATAACTAAATAACTAAATAACTAAATAACTAAATAACTAAATAACTAAATAACTAAATAACTAAATAACTAAATAACTAAATAACTAAATAACTAAATAACTAAATAACTAAATAACTAAATAACTAAATAACTAAATAACTAAATAACTAAATAACTAAATAACTAAATAACTAAATAACTAAATAACTAAATAACTAAATAACTAAATAACTAAATAACTAAATAACTAAATAACTAAATAACTAAATAACTAAATAACTAAATAACTAAATAACTAAATAACTAAATAACTAAATAACTAAATAACTAAATAACTAAATAACTAAATAACTAAATAACTAAATAACTAAATAACTAAATAACTAAATAACTAAATAACTAAATAACTAAATAACTAAATAACTAAATAACTAAATAACTAAATAACTAAATAACTAAATAACTAAATAACTAAATAACTAAATAACTAAATAACTAAATAACTAAATAACTAAATAACTAAATAACTAAATAACTAAATAACAACTAAATAACTAAATAACTAAATAACTAAATAACTAAATAACTAAATAACTAAATAACTAAATAACTAAATAACTAAATAACTAAATAACTAAATAACTAAATAACTAAATAACTAAATAACTAAATAACTAAATAACTAAATAACTAAATAACTAAATAACTAAATAACTAAATAACTAAATAACTAAATAACTAAATAACTAAATAACTAAATAACTAAATAACTAAATAACTAAATAACTAAATAACTAAATAACTAAATAACTAAATAACTAAATAACTAAATAACTAAATAACTAAATAACTAAATAACTAAATAACTAAATAACTAAATAACTAAATAACTAAATAACTAAATAACTAAATAACTAAATAACTAAATAACTAAATAACTAAATAACTAAATAACTAAATAACTAAATAACTAAATAACTAAATAACTAAATAACTAAATAACTAAATAACTAAATAACTAAATAACTAAATAACTAAATAACTAAATAACTAAATAACTAAATAACTAAATAACTAAATAACTAAATAACTAAATAACTAAATAACTAAATAACTAAATAACTAAATAACTAAATAACTAAATAACTAAATAACTAAATAACTAAATAACTAAATAACTAAATAACTAAATAACTAAATAACTAAATAACTAAATAACTAAATAACTAAATAACTAAATAACTAAATAACTAAATAACTAAATAACTAAATAACTAAATAACTAAATAACTAAATAACTAAATAACTAAATAACTAAATAACTAAATAACTAAATAACTAAATAACTAAATAACTAAATAACTAAATAACTAAATAACTAAATAACTAAATAACTAAATAACTAAATAACTAAATAACTAAATAACTAAATAACTAAATAACTAAATAACTAAATAACTAAATAACTAAATAACTAAATAACTAAATAACTAAATAACTAAATAACTAAATAACTAAATAACTAAATAACTAAATAACTAAATAACTAAATAACTAAATAACTAAATAACTAAATAACTAAATAACTAAATAACTAAATAACTAAATAACTAAATAACTAAATAACTAAATAACTAAATAACTAAATAACTAAATAACTAAATAACTAAATAACTAAATAACTAAATAACTAAATAACTAAATAACTAAATAACTAAATAACTAAATAACTAAATAACTAAATAACTAAATAACTAAATAACTAAATAACTAAATAACTAAATAACTAAATAACTAAATAACTAAATAACTAAATAACTAAATAACTAAATAACTAAATAACTAAATAACTAAATAACTAAATAACTAAATAACTAAATAACTAAATAACTAAATAACTAAATAACTAAATAACTAAATAACTAAATAACTAAATAACTAAATAACTAAATAACTAAATAACTAAATAACTAAATAACTAAATAACTAAATAACTAAATAACTAAATAACTAAATAACTAAATAACTAAATAACTAAATAACTAAATAACTAAATAACTAAATAACTAAATAACTAAATAACTAAATAACTAAATAACTAAATAACTAAATAACTAAATAACTAAATAACTAAATAACTAAATAACTAAATAACTAAATAACTAAATAACTAAATAACTAAATAACTAAATAACTAAATAACTAAATAACTAAATAACTAAATAACTAAATAACTAAATAACTAAATAACTAAATAACTAAATAACTAAATAACTAAATAACTAAATAACTAAATAACTAAATAACTAAATAACTAAATAACTAAATAACTAAATAACTAAATAACTAAATAACTAAATAACTAAATAACTAAATAACTAAATAACTAAATAACTAAATAACTAAATAACTAAATAACTAAATAACTAAATAACTAAATAACTAAATAACTAAATAACTAAATAACTAAATAACTAAATAACTAAATAACTAAATAACTAAATAACTAAATAACTAAATAACTAAATAACTAAATAACTAAATAACTAAATAACTAAATAACTAAATAACTAAATAACTAAATAACTAAATAACTAAATAACTAAATAACTAAATAACTAAATAACTAAATAACTAAATAACTAAATAACTAAATAACTAAATAACTAAATAACTAAATAACTAAATAACTAAATAACTAAATAACTAAATAACTAAATAACTAAATAACTAAATAACTAAATAACTAAATAACTAAATAACTAAATAACTAAATAACTAAATAACTAAATAACTAAATAACTAAATAACTAAATAACTAAATAACTAAATAACTAAATAACTAAATAACTAAATAACTAAATAACTAAATAACTAAATAACTAAATAACTAAATAACTAAATAACTAAATAACTAAATAATAAATAACTAAATAACTAAATAACTAAATAACTAAATAACTAAATAACTAAATAACTAAATAACTAAATAACTAAATAACTAAATAACTAAATAACTAAATAACTAAATAACTAAATAACTAAATAACTAAATAACTAAATAACTAAATAACTAAATAACTAAATAACTAAATAACTAAATAACTAAATAACTAAATAACTAAATAACTAAATAACTAAATAACTAAATAACTAAATAACTAAATAACTAAATAACTAAATAACTAAATAACTAAATAACTAAATAACTAAATAACTAAATAACTAAATAACTAAATAACTAAATAACTAAATAACTAAATAACTAAATAACTAAATAACTAAATAACTAAATAACTAAATAACTAAATAACTAAATAACTAAATAACTAAATAACTAAATAACTAAATAACTAAATAACTAAATAACTAAATAACTAAATAACTAAATAACTAAATAACTAAATAACTAAATAACTAAATAACTAAATAACTAAATAACTAAATAACTAAATAACTAAATAACTAAATAACTAAATAACTAAATAACTAAATAACTAAATAACTAAATAACTAAATAACTAAATAACTAAATAACTAAATAACTAAATAACTAAATAACTAAATAACTAAATAACTAAATAACTAAATAACTAAATAACTAAATAACTAAATAACTAAATAACTAAATAACTAAATAACTAAATAACTAAATAACTAAATAACTAAATAACTAAATAACTAAATAACTAAATAACTAAATAACTAAATAACTAAATAACTAAATAACTAAATAACTAAATAACTAAATAACTAAATAACTAAATAACTAAATAACTAAATAACTAAATAACTAAATAACTAAATAACTAAATAACTAAATAACTAAATAACTAAATAACTAAATAACTAAATAACTAAATAACTAAATAACTAAATAACTAAATAACTAAATAACTAAATAACTAAATAACTAAATAACTAAATAACTAAATAACTAAATAACTAAATAACTAAATAAATAACTAAACTAAATAACTAAATAACTAAATAACTAAATAACTAAATAACTAAATAACTAAATAACTAAATAACTAAATAACTAAATAACTAAATAACTAAATAACTAAATAACTAAATAACTAAATAACTAAATAACTAAATAACTAAATAACTATATAACTAAATAACTAAATAACTAAATAACTAAATAACTAAATAACTAAATAACTAAATAACTAAATAACTAAATAACTAAATAACTAAATAACTAAATAACTAAATAACTAAATAACTAAATAACTAAATAACTAAATAACTAAATAACTAAATAACTAAATAACTAAATAACTAAATAACTAAATAACTAAATAACTAAATAACTAAATAACTAAATAACTAAATAACTAAATAACTAAATAACTAAATAACTAAATAACTAAATAACTAAATAACTAAATAACTAAATAACTAAATAACTAAATAACTAAATAACTAAATAACTAAATAACTAAATAACTAAATAACTAAATAACTAAATAACTAAATAACTAAATAACTAAATAACTAAATAACTAAATAACTAAATAACTAAATAACTAAATAACTAAATAACTAAATAACTAAATAACTAAATAACTAAATAACTAAATAACTAAATAACTAAATAACTAAATAACTAAATAACTAAATAACTAAATAACTAAATAACTAAATAACTAAATAACTAAATAACTAAATAACTAAATAACTAAATAACTAAATAACTAAATAACTAAATAACTAAATAACTAAATAACTAAATAACTAAATAACTAAATAACTAAATAACTAAATAACTAAATAACTAAATAACTAAATAACTAAATAACTAAATAACTAAATAACTAAATAACTAAATAACTAAATAACT